>OX402540.1:10380897-10558872 GCA_948098885.1 Drepanosiphum platanoidis | reverse complement strand
AATATACAAAACCATACAAGCAATTTGAAAAATCTACTCTCATATTTATTTCTTTATTTAGTCAACAACTTAACATGACATTTTAAATAATTTATTAAATTTATTTTTAAAATAAATATTTTTTGAATGTTTAGACGATGACAAATGACATTGTATTAAGTCGGCTTTGCCTTTGTTGGCCAATGAAACAATTATACAACAAATTTTACAATAAGCCTCGTGTTCATTTTCTGTTTTTTTTAAACATTGGAAATTCTTTAATTAATTTTTCATTATATTTACATTTTCGGCGAGACATTTTTGATAACCGCAAATCACAATTCACGAATACGGACGGACTACAGACGTACAACGTACTAGTAGCGAGTACTAACACAGACTAATTTTGATTCCGATTAAATTTATGTTTATGATTATGTTATTAGTTATTACTTTATTAGAATGGACGTGTGGCATTTCGATATTTCCAGGGTTAATTATAAATAGAAAAAAGAGTACATTTTTGCCAATGGAAATAAAGAGAGAGTACAAAAATTTTGAGAGCTCATAAGAGTACATGTACTCTTAAAAGAGTACTAATGGTAACCCTAACTTTGAGTGACTCTAATAAGAAAATTGTTTATTACATTAAAAATATAAAATAATAATAAAGTAATTATATTTAATGGTTAACACTTCATAAATAATAACAAAATATTATTAAATATATTAAATTATTTTAATACAAACTATTAAATTAAACAATAATAAAATAAAACTAAAAAAAAGTCACGATCGGTTTCGATTAAAAATCATCGTCGGGGCGCACTGTTACAATGTATTTTTTATATTTTTAATAATCATTAAATCGAGTTCCTTAATTCACGAACGGTGTAAGACGGTGGAAAAAACTTTAAGTGTTCAAGTAATTGTTGTCGTAATAGTGTGCTTTGTCCAAGTCGAATACATGATCGGCCCCCTCCGAAATTTTAATTTTAAATTTTAAAAATGAAATCTCTCAAAACGACCATTTAACTACTGCGAAAGATTAACGACTCGTAGTTCGCGAGTCGATGAAACCGAAAATCTATCAAAAAAAATTTACTCTTTATAAATTTCCGAATTTATTTATAACAGGTTAATATTTGAAAATCGTTAGTTAGAAAATTAAAAAAAGTTTTAAATTTTGAAATAGTGAGTGTTATTAGATAACAAAAAAAACCACTACGTATATATTAATTTATTTATGCCAAACTCTAAGTGTACAATAATTGTTTCGTAAATTTAAATCGTCAACTTTTTACCTGACTAAATGTGAGTATCCGAAATGTGTAGAGGGCATAAATAATATATAAATTTATCACCGGAAACATTTCTTTTCGTTTTTTTTTTTTTGACACAAAAATTGCATACGGACTTTATTTCACACACACATAAAAATTCTTTTATTTTTCCAACGAAAAGGAAAACATAAACATAAACAGTTATACTATATATATGTGTGTGTGTGTGTGTGTGTGTGTGTGTTATGGAACAGTCCGAATGGCCAATTAGAACATATTAAAAGTATATTTTCTTACTAACGAGACGTATAGGTGTATTAATACTTTTTTTTAATGAGAGCCAATTTCGGTTGACCGTGCAATATTTTTACCCGTTGGTTCATAGTTGTTTGTTATTACTTTTGTTTACAATATTATTAGATAATCTCGACAAAGATGTCTATTTCTGTCGTCGACTTTTATTCAACAAAACACTATTTACGGTATAGCTTCCGTGTGTACGTATATATTGATACTTGATAATAATAATGAAAACGTATGACATAATAAATAGAAAAACATTTTGCCGGTTTATGTCGCTTATTATTTTGTTACGTTCGAACACTATTTCAAATAACTTTCCAACAGATACGAATTCGAAAAAAAAAAAAACACACTTTACGTCGTCCGTTCTATGTTTTTTCTCCAGAAAAATGGTATCGTTCGTCATCGATAACTTTGTGATTTCGATTGAATTGCAAAATTAAATTGTTAAAATATTTCTAAATTATACAGTTAAGACGTGGCTTTTCTTTGACTTCTTGTAAACTGTAATCCGCGTTTTCGCCGTTCGGTATACTCCGCATAAGCGTATTAATTTTATTTAAATCTATTTCCGACGATTTATACAACGAATGCATTGTAGCGGCACAGCACAGTTATTGCGTATTTACAGGGGAAAAAAATTAGTATTCATAATTTTTTTTTTTTTTGCATAAAAATGCACATTTTACTGTTTTTAAATGCTCATAAAAAAAATCTCCACAGTCGATGCCGACGAAGCGATTCGTCGGCAATGTTAACGGTAAACAAATTTTCGAGCGAACGTACATTTTTTTTTTTTTAAACCGTTAGAAAATTCACTAGAAAGTTCAAACGTACCGATAGGATTTTATTTCGCAAAATAATTCAATTTTATTAAAAAAAAAAAAAAGTTTCTACTAAAACTGAAATCGATCACTTAGATGAAACACAACGCGTGTGTAATCGGTTTTAATTACTGTGTAAGAAAATAATGCGACGTTTCGGACGTCGTCGTCGCGATGTTATTTAATTTTCATCGCTATTTATTAATATAGTTATTATCTTTTAATCGATCGACGAAACCATATTATCGTTATAAATTTATAATTATTATCGAAAACGGTGTTGGCAATATAATATGTCGTATACGGACGAAATATATCGCATATAATTGAAATGTGTGACGACGAGTACAAAAAAAAAAAACCACTACTAAATCTACATGAAAAATGTGAAATTTTTTTGAAATAAATCCGAGAGAAATTTTATTGTCGACGATACATTTTTTATCAATTAAAAATCGTTTCCTCTCCCCGCATTCGTGTCAAGCATTCCTCTCAAAAGTACCTACTCGTCGATATTGTGCCGGTATCATATTATGTATTCGACGCACTCGTGTTTGATGTCGTTATGTAAATATTATGACTCATACAGTACCGCCGATCTATCTACTGGCGAATACTTCGCGCGCGTTTTTTTAATTCGACTTTAGTCGTGTCGGTCGTCCGCCACTTGTCATCTCGCGTTTTCATTAAGTATTCCTAAAATAAAAAAAATTAAATAAATAAAAACACGAGTTTCCTATAGGATAATTGCCACGCTGGCGAGCTATTATTTTTTTACAGCAAAAAAAATTATATCTATATCAACTGCAGACGAAACTGGAAACGTCTTGGAAACGATTAAATTTTTATCGTTTAAAATGTGGTTGATCTCGGCAGACCGCGAGTAACATTGTGTTTATAAATTAAAAGTTTACGTCATATATTATAACCAATAATACGTAAATGAAAAAAAAACAAAATAAAAATTATTATTGAGATGTACAAACGAGTAAAACTGCTCGTGCACAATAGTGCGTACTTGTAAAATGATTTTATTTTGCCTTCCCTCTACCAAAAAAAAAAAAATAAATAAATATAAATCCAAGTACAACAGGAGCCTCGCTCTGTCCTCCAAAGGCTGAAAATTGAAAAAAAAAAGAAAAAAAAAGGCAACGTAGGATCATTTATCCGAGGTAGCGATTTAAAAAAACTGTGCGAAAAAAAATCGTATAAATAACGTTAAACTGTGTTTTGTTTGAAAATCGATAAAAAAACATCTAATATTTTATAACACTTTTGAATATAATAAATATGACAATGTTTCTAGAAATAATTATACGTTATAATATACTATTATTATTATATTACCTAAAAGGACGTGTGGTGTTCAGCCGCAACGGTAATCGTTTAATTCAATATTTTCATTCATATAACTCTTCAAATTGATAGAAAAAAAACGAGACCATAACGCTCGGCGGATTTTGATGGATCTTTTGACGTAAGTTTTGCGGAAATCGGTCGAGTGGTTTTCAAGATTACCTCGTCGACAGCAGTGTACACCTACACTTAATGTCATTATATTACGTATACAATACGCGTGGATTACAAGCCGTTAATAATCCAACGATTGACGACAATAATAGAACGAAAACACAAAATCGACTGTTGAATAAATAAATATAATACAATGTATAATTCGAGTTATATTTATACATATTATTATCATCTACGACGTTAAGAACGACAATAAAACTTGAGTGTGTGCGACTATGTCAAATGAACATTTGACGTTTCTCCTTTTCACAGCAGCTATTTTCTAGCAGCTGCTGAGCACAGATGTCTATTTTACTAAGGGATTTTTACTTACTTACAGTTGTGTATTAGCGTTTTAGACACGACTATACTTTACACCGCACGGTTGAATGTGTTATAATAATAATACGCGCCACACACATGCAGTGGCGACTGACGAGTTCGAAATGCCCAAGTCGCCCCAGCCGTTCCGGGGAGACAGCTGTTTTATATTTTTAAAACAGAAATAATAACGTCAACGTGATGCAACTCTTGTACACCCCTCCCGAAATCGTACGCAAAAGAAACTATTATCCCGAACGCATAGATACGGTAGATTTTATAGTTACATAATATGTGTCGCGCTTACACGACTGTTTCGTTATAAAAATCAAATAATAACAATTTTCTACGGTTTTTTTTTTCTTCTGATTATTGTTTAACAAATGAGTGGGTTAAAGCCATAGTGGTGTAAGTCGTATAAACCCTAATCAGAGAAAAAAAAAACGGTTAGTTAAAAATTCAAAAATAAATTCCCAGGATGAAATTTATTACCCGGAGGGTCAAGCATTTGTTATCAGGATTATTAATAAATTCATTAAATTATTTCGAAAAATTGACTTTCGAAGATACGCCCACAATATATGACTCGTTTTTACAAAAAATATGACTTACACCACTGTGGCTTTGACGCACTCAAATGTATTCGATTATATTATGTTTATTTACACGTTTTATAGTCGCGATTTAAGAAATTAATTTATTATTTTCGATTCTCTTCCGGACAAAAGAGCCAAAAAGAGTACCGACTCGAATTGTATTTTCACTCGGTCCAATATGGCGCGGTGTCTAAGTCTGGGAAAAATTTATATTTTCAACCCTTATTCGGTCGCGCAATCAGAGTGTCTCCTCGTTCTAATTTTTAAAAAACCACGGAGGGGCGGCAACGAGTGCAAATAATGTGCATTTTTAATTTCTAATTACCTGCTTTTTAATTAAAATCAAATAGTTTATGGAAAACTTTGGAATAACTCGCGCATTTCTTTTGATAGTAATGAAAAATTATAGTTGAAAACAGACGTGCCTGAGTGGGCTTACGAGTACTGAAATCGTCCAAGTCGAAATTTCAAACCGAGCGTAAATATTTTCAAACGAGACGAACGAGGCCAGTCTCGTTCGTAGCAACACATTGACATTGATACTGATATAATATTATGATATGAGTCATTAAAAAAAAAAAAACGTGACGATTATATTTAAAATCGACATAATTTACAGTACTTTGTGTATTAAATACTTTTTTATAATATGTGATAACTACATTTTATTCGGTTACATCTAATTCGTTAGATTTTCCATACAACTTTATTACTCTTTTCGATAATATTTCAAAGTCCCATCCCCGAAAAAAGTCCTGGTCACGACACTATAGTGCGTAAGGAAACGCGATTCGACGTGCGCACTTGGCCGATTTATTCCTTAATCGTTTATTTCTCAATCCTGGCATCGACACATTGTTCGGACCGAGTGAAATCGAATGTTTATTCCAAGTAAATACGAATTACATTCAATAATTACGACAATTATTTCTAACGCACGTAACGAGATGACATTCTCGCATGTTTGTTATTTGTACAGAGCCGTACATGTGATTAATGATTATTATACGTTATCGGTCGATAATCTAAAATAATATTATTGTGTATAAAACGAGGGCCACGGTAAAGTTCGTACAAATAATCGTTTCCTTTTCACGCGCGGATAAAATATATTGTTTTATTTAAATATATATTTTATATTTCACCTACTACCAGGCAACTATAACTGTACAGAGCACACTTTTTTCTGAACTAGTTACGCCACTGTATCCGAGTCTCCTCGAAAAAAAGGAAATCCTTCGTATTATAGGCGTGGCACCTCTTTCGGGCACGTCGCATGGGCGGGGGGGGGGGTACTTGTAAATATTATAAAAACGCGGAATTTCAAATAATATTACAAACCACTATGCGCTATAGCAGCCCACGCGAACGCTTGAACGATATTATTATTTATAAATTAATTAGCAATTAATTTAGTGCGCGCGTACGACTCGCATTCAAACCGATCCGGTAAAACGCGGTGCTCGTCGAGTTTTCCGTTTCAATACAATATATTACACATGGTAATTCGGTTATTTTTAATCACCGCGTTCGACATTCCGGTGTCGATGTAATTCATACATCTCACGTAATAATTATATTTACTACCAGTGGCGTAACTAAGAGGGATCAAAGGGTGTGCAGTCGCCCGAAATAATGCAATTTTTTGTTTCCTAATTAATAATTAATAAAAACTATTTTTGTTTTCCATCACAATATTCGACTCAAACGACGACGATCGTTTGAAAATCAAAATTAAATTCTATGACTTGGAAATCAACACGTCAGACATAATTTCTACTTTAGCAGATAAAAGGTCCAGAAAAATGTTTTTAGTTTTTATATTTATTTTAATTGTTATTCGTCACGACTGTAACTATTTACTGATTTTTCTGTACATAATATAAAGTATTAAATTAATAAATAATTATTATTAATTAATTAAATGATTATTCTCAGATGTGTGTTTAATAATATTAGATGCTATAATATTTAAATTTTAGTAAGGTAAAAAATTCTTACCAAATAGAATTTCCTTTAAATTATTGAGGCGTTTATAAAACGGTTTTGTAGAAAAATTTAATTTTATGCATATTTTTATAAATAAAATTTAGTGTTTATTGTCATTATTTTTAATATGATATGTATGATGTATAGAATTCACAAGATAAACAGTATAAATGCATTATTTTGTTGTCTCTAATGAGAATTATTTCTATGTAATTTTATTTTGGGCAAAATTATTTTAATTGCTTTGTCTACAATGTTGTTTTTCATTAAATTAAAAACACAACAATTAGTACTACATCAATTGTTTATGATAGAAATAGAATGTTCAAGTCATGAAGATTTTTTAAAGGTAAATGCAACCCCTCAGATTGGATGATGGGCCCATCAACTACCACTGTTTACTACATTATACTTTGTTTGACAAACGACACATTTTCGCACGCTCGCAACAAAATCACAATGTTTTATTTAACCCAAGACCAAAGCCATACGGCAAGAAATCATCAACGCTTACCGCTTACCTGCTATAATAACTTGTCTTCTGTCCGGAAAATGTTTCGCGAAAGCGACACTTGAGGTTTGATTTTTGGCAAATAGCAAAATTCTTTCGATTTTCATCGATAACACTTACGGAGTCTTTACATATTATTCAAAATGTTATTGTATTTTTTTTTTTTTCGTTAAAAACGTTCGCTTAACGACCTGTAAAAGTAAGTTAGGTAGTATTTCTGTGTATGAAAAAAAAAATGCAATTAATTTTTCGACAAACTTACATAATATTAATTTATTGACATAATTTTGAATTGTTTTCACATTGATCATTAGGAATCATAGTCAATGAGTGTAAGGTACCTATTAAGTAGTATTACATAAGTATTTTAATTATAACAATTCAAGTTGTTTACAAAAAAATTCTTAACTTTATAAAAATAGATGTACCTAATAAAATCAATACATCAAATCATATATTATACCTGTGTTTAGTTAAACGATTCCTATCGGTGTGATTATTTTAAATTATTATAATACGCAAATGTACACGAATCGTACATACGTTTTAAAATTGGTAGGATGTCGCGGTTGGTTTTCGACAGCTTAAATATTATTACATATCCTACGGACAGGCGGCAGTACTTTGGAAAATTATTACAACGATGATATTAAATTACGAAAATCGTACGCGTCGTCATATGTGTGTATTATTCGTCGCACGATTTCGGACAAATCGACAAAATTATAACTTAAAATGAATTTCTTATAATTCATGGCACACAAATATTTATAAATATGCACCATTGTTTTACGTTATTACATCACAAGTATTAAAATTAATTACAATAATACCGAACGGTGATAACAGTTCGTTCGAATGTAGTCGGCATCGCAAAAACTGGCCGCTAACGAATCATAAATAGTATTTAACGATGAAAACTGATAATCTTTTAAATGCAAAAAAAAAGTATATCGAAAGAAATTATATATTAATAATGCCGAGCGTTTAATAAGTATTTTATACAAGTAAATTTTATTATTTAGTAAGTATATGAAGTATTTAAATTAAATCGATTGTAATGTAAAAAAAACAACATAATATACCACTAAAAATTACATTTTATATATATTGTATATTCATCGATGACGACAAGATGATATTTAAATTTCTAGGAAAATACTCCAAGTGAGTAAGTTTTTATGTGAAATAATAAAATTAATCGTAATTAAAAAAAAAAATTAAAAGGACAAATTACCATAACTTGTAAATAACTATTGAAGTACTTGAGTCGTTACAAAAGTATTGTATAAAACATAGGTAATTTACCTAGGTTGTGTTGCTTAAATTTCTAGAGAATACTCCGAGTGAGTAATTTTTTTTATGTGAAATAATATAATATTATTAAGAAAGAATAAAAATAAAACTAATTACCATAACTTATAAATAGCTATTAAAGAACTTGAGATATTACAAAAATATTATTAAAGACACAATTGGTTGTGTATACGTATCTTAAAAGTGTACAATAAATTAAAATATAATTATAAAAACATTAAACGATTAATATTTTAAGAACTTTCCGGTTCAATACGGATGAGTTCAATACATTCATCACCGTCGAGCTCTAAACTTTCCATGGTATCAGTATTTTTAATAATTTCTCCATCAAAATGCAATACAAATAAATCAAAACTCAAATCCAACTTTTCAGACAATTTTGCATATAAACAATCCATTGTATCAGTTTTTCTATGGGTCATTAATAAGTGTCTTTTTACGTCTCTTTGCAGAATCTTAAACTGTGCTTCATTATCAGACAAAGTTTTCATATTCTTTTTTTTAACATAATCTATGCTACCATCTAAAAATAAAAATACATTTTATAACTTAATTAAATTCATATAAAATACAATTTTAAAGTAAATATATTACAATATACTATAAAATAATAAATTAAATTTGAGTTAAAAACGATGACTATTTTAACCAAATAAATTCTATGGTATTTAACTATTAACTTTTGGTTTAATGATTTAATAACTTGTGACAATTTTAAACCGTAATTAATAAAATTATTTTAAAACGACTTTAAATATTTTTTTTTAATGATATGTTTACTTAAATTTTTAAATATAGTTTATATACCATAATAGTTCTACATAAATTAAAAAAATATTTGAATTGCTTAAAAATTCATGGAAAAGTTAAACACAATTCAAACAGCAGAGATGATTAATGACGGGCTAATTCAAACCTATTTATTAATTTGTTTCCGAATTTGGTCTGTAACAATTGGAACAAGTTGTTCTTTGTAGTTTTGAGGCACGTCCAAATTTCGTCGTGTTTTTATAGGAACTGTGTTCCTATTTTATATAATTATGAGAGTATTTTAACATTTTGCTGTTTATTTTATTACATTTTTAGGTATTATAATAATAGTATTTTATTTGCATAAATCTTTAAACATTAATAACAATAAGTCTATGCGCTATTGTCTAGTAAAAAATCAAATTAACTATTAATATTATATTATTATTCATTTTTTCGAAAAGATAATGGGGCCCCACTGAACAGGTTTGTGGAGAAATGTGAAATCCCAATAAGTTAAAATTCAAAGGAAATAGAATTTCCTTAAAATTATTGAGGCGTTTATAAAATGGTTTTATAAAAAAATTTAGTTTCCTGCATATTTTTACTAACATTGTTCATTACTAAAATTTAGTGTTTATTGTCATTATTTTTAATATATGATGTATAGAAATCACAAGATAAATAGTATATATGCATTATTTGGTTGTCTCTAATAGGAATTATTTCTAATTTTATTTTGGCCAAGGTTATTTTAAATGCTTTATCTACAATGTTGTTTTTCATTAAATTAAAAAACAACAATTAGTACATCAATTGTTTATGATAGAAATAGAATGTTCAAGTTATTAAGATTTTTTAAAATTTATCAATGTTTTCAGAAAGAAACAACATTTGTTGAAATACCAAGGTTTTCAGCATATCCAGTGATATCACTTGTTGTAAAAATACATATTAAATAATATAGTAAAAAGTACACATATATTACCAATGAAATCCGTGCATTTGTAATTAATTGAATGTGGTGTATCTGACGGTGTCAGAATTTCACCATGTAGTACTAAATGAACCAATGATTGTGGAATGTTGTCAAGTTTGGAAAAATGTTCAAAGATACTTCCAATGTCCTGAAACTATATTTTTATATATATATATTAAATGACCAGTTTAAAAATTATAAATATCTAATTAAGTTTCATACCTTTCTAAGTTTAAAACCATGTGTTTTCGTGTTACACCAAAACACTTTAACATTAACCTCGCCATTTAAAGTTTCTAAATCAATTATTCGATAACTATTTTCGTTCTTCAATTTCCTCTTCTAATCAAAGTACATAAAAATATACATAATTAATTAAACATATGATTTTACAGAAAATATTGAAACTATTTATACTAAACTTACCTTTTCCCAAAGTTCGAATGAATCAGATATTTTTGTTTCTTGGCGAGGTGGCATATCATAACCATCCCAGAAATCTCCTATGCATATTACTGGTCCGAGTATTTTAGCTGATGACACATCAATCTGTTTTCGTCTACAAATTAAAATCACCAATAAAAGTAAATAATAAAAAAAAAAATTTTTTGTTATTATATTTTAAAATAAATTTAAAGATTACTTTCTCGTTGTAGGTGGGCCCTCTTTAGAAGTACTTGCTTTACAATATTCATTTTCATTAATTAAAGAACTGAAAAATTAATATTATATTATTTTTATTAAATTTTATGCAAAACATTTTTAAGAGAAAGTTTAACATTTACATATAGTTTACTGGGCCTGGTATTATGTCATTTGATAGATTATTAGATGTAGCAGAACCATCAGTATTAGATGTGATATTACACAGAGCTTTTGATCTGTAAAAATCAAAAACGTTTACTTATAATATTCAATAATAATATAATACAATTTTAATATTACCCAATAGTCTCATCAGCACAATCCACATTTGAAGATTTTTTATTATTGAGATCCGATTGTTGATTTTCAGACTCAATCACCGATTCATCACAATTTTCATCTGTGGATATTTTATTATTGAGATCCGTTTGTTGATTTTCAGACACAATCGTCGATTCATCACAATTTTTATCTGTGGATATTTTATTGTTGAGATCTGATTGTTCATCATCAGAATCATGAATCCAATAAGGCCAATTCATACCTTTCACTATTTCATTGTTGAGATCTGATTGTTGCTTTTCAGACCCAATAGTCCCATCAGCACAATCCACATCAGTAGATATTTTATTGTTGAGTTCTGATTGCAGCTTTATAGCAGCATCTTCCTCTAACTTCTTTTGCTTTTTCAATTTTTGTTCTTTTAGGTATTTCTCTCGTTCTTCATCATAAACACCGATATATTTTCTTGAATTATAAACTGAAAACAGTTATTTATTTAAAAAACTGCACATAACATAATCAATTATAATTGACCTTGATTTTATTATTAGATTTTTCTCCACAAAAACTTTAATGTATTTAGAACAATTATTTATCTTATGATTCTTATTTATCTCATAGCACACAATTTGTAAACATAAATGGGACACTAAGCATAGGAAAATATATCACATGCAGACTCTTACACTATCTCCACTTCTATTTAATGAACATATAAATGAAATCACATCAATAACATTGAATGGAGAATTTGTTTGCTATGCAAATGACACGGCCCTAATCGTAACAGGTGACACTTGGGAAGAAGTTTTTCACACAATTCAGACTGATATGAAATGTATACAATTGTGGCGGTTAAAAAAAAAGTTTATTTTTAGATATAGAAAAAAATTAATATTTTACCACACTACTACTAATCAACAAAAGATTTTCCAAATATTGACCATATTTTATTATATTCAACTGATTGTACTACACTGAACTCACATGCTCTTGCAATAATATATTGAAAATTAATTTAATGTAAAATATTTAAGTATAGAAATATCCCATAATCTAAAATGGATAGAACATATTAATTATTTTTATGACTATACATATTAATTTTATACTAAGATCACTGTCACTCTCAAAATCTCCAAAATTGTTTCATACTTCTTCGTCTGATAGTTCTTGTAACATACGTGCAATATCAGCCATAATGAGGTGAAACAAAGCGATATACGACAAAAAACCAAAAATAATATCACTACCAGGCGCATACGTATTTCGTGCGATGGACTGAGTTGACTGGGAATTACATCAATAAAAATACATTTGATAACATAACAATTATTAAGTATTTTTAACATGTATGTCATTGTGGAATAGGAAGAACCCCCGTATTAATAGGGATACGTAAATAAAAGTTATGTCAATAAATCTAAAAATGCGCATACGCCCCTGCCGGAAGGTTAAAGAGGTTTCACTGTACAACTGAAATGTTGGGAAAAAAGTATTCTAGAAATTACGTATGAGTATTGGATATGGTAAAATAATGAAAAATGTGTATAATTAACTCACAAACAATTGTAGAAGCAATGTAAATGAAGACAGTTCATTCAAGACATCGATCGACAGTTACCTGAATGGCGATACTCGCAACGATATAATAATATATCGATTGAATTTATTAGAATTTCGGTAACGATAGTCAATGCGATGTTAAAAAAGATTGTGCAGTGAGATAAAACTTAAACGAATATATTTGTCGGGCATATTTTTTCTGAAAATTCGCCGGTATCAGCCACACTACGCAGCCGCCTCGGGCCGGCCTAACCTAGCCGTACGCGTACCTAGGAGCCGACGCGCGCGCCGATTGTACCGTTTTTGCGCGCCCGTCGACGTGAGACGTGGGACAAAACGACGCGACCACAAGATGGTCGGCGGTGACAATACTCACAGGCTGGTCTGAAGTTGAAGGTGAATGGATCGTCTTCGTCTTCGGCGGGTTTCGTATAAGACATGGCTGGTGCGTTCGCGACTACGCGGTACACAGCGACAAAAAGCGAAACGATTGGCGGCGAGTTGCGAGAAGGCAAAGTGTGCGCAAGGCGGACGGCAGCGTGGAAACGGCAGTGGTCCTCCTGGGTCAGACGTCGCAAAAAAATATGACGGCTCGGTTATCGCGACGGGGCCCGCAGCAGCTCGCGGATATCACGAAGGCGGCGGCGGCGCTCCCTCCCCACCACCGTGATTATCGCGCGAACGTTGACTATGTGACCGCGGTCGCGGTATCGCAGTCGATACGAATAATTTCTTCTCCTATGGCCGGCAGTACCGACGCGATCGCGCAGATGGCGCCAGCGAATTGGTTATTTTCCACAATCTATCTGGATAGAACGCGATAACTATAAAATCAATAATAATAACAATAATCGACGTTGTAATGATAATTCGCTCGGACTTTGTATGGTAATAAACTAATAATATATTGACCGCCGCGGTCTAATCAGCAGTCGACAAATAAATGAAATACAATTATTATATTATATTATAATAATACAAACGATTAAACAAACGCCATTTCGTTTTATACGTTTCTATTGATTAGAGTTTCGCTTTTGTTTTCCGATTTATCGCGCGCACATTTCGCTGCAGTGTAAATAAAACGTTACGTTTCGTCGAGTCATACGTTTATTGTGTAATGTCATATAATATGTCGTATTTAATCTGCTTTTGAACGCTCTTCTCGTCGTCCCGACAATCGCTTTTCGGCCGATCCAACACCGCGATTCGTAATCGATATTATTGTCGACGATTGAAAACCGTCACGCATTTTTAAATATTATACTATTTTCGACTCTAATTATTGTAATCGTTAGAATTTACCGTTTAAAAAACGGCAGTGGGCCAATCGATATCGTTTTTTTTACAGTCGCTATTCTATGGCAATAATAAAGACGAGGGAGCTCGCGATATATTGTTCGCTCGGAAATATTTCTCAATTAAACCGTTTGATTTCGAAAACGATTCGAAACAATAGGTTTTCCAATAACGATATACGAAATATATATATTATCGAACACGCGTAAATCGAATGATTACTGTATGATTTTACCATAATAAGTTATACGAGTATAATCTATACACAGCACCGACGGCGATGATAAAAAATGAGATCTTTTACGTATGGCTATCGTTTAAGTCGAGACGGCGGTAGAGGCAATCGTTCCAATTAAAACGAAAACAATCTCTAGTGAAATTATAATACTTGTAAACATTGGTATGTGTTAAGTAATGTATTTATTTAACATTTATTGAGCGAATAGTTTACTATTTGAAACGTCCGAAACAAAAACAATATTAATGAGATGATTTTTATAAAAACAACCCGATCCACACAAACATATTATAACGATCATTATGATGTGTTGAATCGTATTATTACCGATATGAATACGTCGTTTAGAAATTGCTAACATAATATTTGTTTCGATAAAAAACGAACAACGTCGGTTTGATCGGCGTCGAGTCATAACCCTACAGGCAGAGTAAGCGGTTGATTAAAGCGAATTTGGCAAACTTAAATAAATAAAATGTATATAATATTGTATGTATATTATATGTATATAATCGTATCGACTATATTGTATTGAATTTAAAATAATAAAGAATAATTGAACTAACAATAGATTTCACTACGTATTTCGTTTAGAAAAAAGACAAATGTTGAAAACGAATGGGCGGCAAACCGCTCGAGCCGTCGTCGGTTCTGATTGTCGCATGAAAAATAACGAATCGTATGTTTTATCACTAAAATCAATAAAAAATAAAGCTACGACAAAGGACGACGGTTGTATTTGCGTTGCACTCTGTGTACTTGTTGAATATTCATTAATACATGCCTATTCTGTTATCTAAACAAGAATTTGAACGAAAATCGACTTTGAAAAATGTCTAAAAATGTCTAATATTATTTTTCACACACGTTATTAGGTGATATGCCAGTTGTAATACTATTAGATCGCGAACAACAGTCTAGAAAACTATAATATTACGCGTTTTATTTTGAAAAATACGATAAAAAGTACAAAATATTTGTCGTTCGTCTAATTTTGCCCGTCTTTTATCTAAGTCCAGATTCGAATTTATATGTCTTACACGGCATTTTAAACTATATTTATAGCCTATAAATACTACTAGTTACTACCTTACAGGCAGAGTAAGCGGTTGATTAAAGCGAATTTGGCAAACTTAAATAAATAAAATGTATACATGATATAATACTATGATTTATAGCCATAACCGGAAATAATTTCTGTAATCGTATTGACTATATTGTATTGAATTTAAAATAATAAAGAATAATTTAACTAACAATAGATTTTTTTACGTATTTCGTTTAGAAAAAAGACAAATGTTGAAAACGAATGGGCGGCAAACTGCTCTAGCCGTCGTCGGTTCTGAACAAGAATTTGAACGAAAATCGACTTTGAAAAATGTCTAAAAATGTCTAATATTATTTTTCACACACATTACTAGGTGATATGCCAGTTGTAATACTATTAAATCGCGAACAACAGTCTAGAAAACTATAATATTACGCGTTTTATTTTGAAAAATACGATGAAAAGTGCAAAATATTTGTGCGTCGTCTAATTTTGCCCGTCTATTATCTAAGTCCAGATTCGAATTTATACGTCTTACACAGCATTTTATACTATATTTATAGCTTATAAATACAATAATCGAACGCGTATAAATCTGGGCCATGGTAATCACAATATTAGTGATGTTTTTGTTAATTAATCGGCTGTTTTTTATGAAAAAAAAAACAGATATGAGTATAGTATTTATTTTTTTATCACCTACATGATACCTTATCGAGCCGAAAAATACTCGGTCACACTACTCACACCTGATTCAACCATTGTTATCGATTGATAACGCCACAACAGATAAAGCTGGCCGGCTCATTTTTTCTCGCATGCTTTTCCGACCGAAAGTGTTGCATTAATTTTTGCTTTTAATCGTCGCGGTTTACCGTAATTATTAGTCCTATTGCGTTTTACTTTCATTCGCGCGCTCACAATGGACCAATTATTCCTCTTATCGACGGCGTAACACGTGCGTTCGTGTGTTATTGAAAATCAAAAGAACCGCTCACATAATTCTACAACAACAGCAATTAGAACCGTCTTCGAGTAAGATTTTAATTTATTTTTTCCCCGGAGATAAGCGCATGCGATGGACCAATAATACCTTTTGCCGATATCGGTCGAGAGGAGAGAAACGAGAGCCGTCTACTCGTTTTGTGTATGTCAAACGCCGTTCGATCAGTATCCTCGAATATGTACACGCGCAAACTAGTAGGCCTTACTGTACGTAACAACATCAAGTCTTTGCTGTGCGCGAGACTCAATCATGACTCGCCGCCGAGACGACCGAGCAACTACTACGACCCCGACGGTGTTAACGAAAACCCGATGGATAGGGTTAAGAGGTTTTTTAAGAGAGACATAAAGAATCTAGTGAAAACAATTAATGACCCATTTAATCAATATGAGGATAACAAATTATTTCCCAAAACGGTCGACATATTGATTATTGGAGGAGGTGCCATTGGTTCGTCCATCGCTTATTGGCTCCAAAGCAAATGCACAGACGGGTTAACAATTGCTGTTGTTGATAAAGATTTATCGGTAAACAAAACTATTTTAACTCCTGAAGAGGTATTGTTACTGATTACATAATTGGTTTTAATCTTGGTAACTGTATTAGTTACATTTTAATATTTACCTTTTACATATGTATATTTAATTGGTATCTGTGCGCGTATAGTCAAGTTTGTTTTGAACATATTTATGATTTTTTGATAATATCAATTTAATAATATAAATTATTATAGTTTTAAATGTTGATTTGTCTGTATAAAATCAAGATTTCGGTAAAATATCTGTTCCATTTTCATTTTAAATGCTTGGTACAACATTTTTTTAGTGACTTAATAATGAAATTTATTATTTACTTATATATCAAGGTATATGCTTAACTATGCTAAATAAATATAAATTAAAAATCAATTTTTCAAGTTTAAATTTTATTTATCAAAGAAGGTTGTGTTTTTATTTTAGTATTTTAATTTTGAATACAATAATTGACATATTTTATTCATTTTTATATTGTACTGCTTAGGATAATAACCTGTTTTGGGCTAGTAATAAGTATTGTATCTATGTAAATGCATACAAGTCAATATTCCTATTTAATGATAACACGTTTGGATGTGTTTAAGATTTTTAGAAATAAATATAAATTATTCTTATTGAATATATCTAATTATTCTTCATCGATCTTATTGAAATTATTCTGATGGTTTAGTATGCGAAAGCGTCTTCAGTATTATCTTGTGGCGGAATTCGTCAACAATTTTCAATCAAAGAAAACGTTCAACTATCTCAATTCAGTGCGGAATTTCTTCGAGATATCAAAGAATACTTAACCGTACCAAATCAAGACCCACCAGAAGTAAATTTCAATCCTTCTGGTTATTTATTTTTAGCCACAAAAAAGGGTGCTGACACAATGCTAGAAAATCATGAAGTTCAAAAGTATGATCCATCCAACTTATGGAAATGTTTAAAATACCATTTATTGATATTTTATTTTCAGAGAAGTTGGAGCTTCAGTTGAGCTGCTATCACAAGATGCGCTTAAAAAGAGATATCCTTGGTTAAACGTAGACGATATTGAATTAGGAAGCATTGGAAGTTTAAACTCTGGATGGTGAAAATTGTGAATTTATTTCAACTGTAATTCATTGTTTTATCAAAAAAAAAATTGTTTAGGTTTGACCCGTGGTCTCTGTTACTCGCGTTGAGAAATAAAGCTAAATCACTTGGGACATATTACATCGAGGGTGAAGTAGTTGATTTTGGTTTTAAAGAAGATTCAAGTATAAAAGCAGAAGGTGACTCTAGTAAAGATTATGTGGGAGTCAATAGTGTAAAAGTATGTACAAATTTATAACGTAATATTTAATTTTCAATGTCATATAACGTCATTGAAGATTATACTGCTATAAAAAAGCCGTATGATGTTTTGCACTAAAGGGCTCACTTTTGAGCCATCATTTTCATTGTTATTTGATAAACAATTTTACTTATTCAAAAACGTTTTATAGTCGTTGTTTATAATATATATTGATTTTTTTCGGTTGAAAATGTATTAGTTATAATTTATTATAAAATATTTTTCTAGGTAAACTTAGCAGATGGTAAAACGCAACAATTAGTATTTGGGGTGTGCATAGTGGCAGCTGGTGCTCAATCGGGAACTATTGCTCAAATGGCTCGAGTTGGAAACGGACCGGGATTTTTAAATACACCTCTGCCCGTCGAGGCTCGGTAAATTAGAATGATAAATCCACTGATGTAGTTTATAAATGTGCATATTTATTTTTCAGTAAACGTTTCGTTTATTACTACCATGCCCCTAAGGGTCCTTCGTTGGCACCAATGGTTATCGATCCATCTGGAGTTTATTTCAGGTAATATAAGTACACATTTTCTTTTTTTTTTTTTAGTGAAAATTTTTTTCTTAAACATTATGTAGTATTATCGAACACATTTTCAAACTGTTGTTTACGAATCATTTTAACGTTTAATATTTTTTCGGTTTATAATTGAAACTAAAATTTTTATTTAAATTCTTCTACTGAAATTAACATTTCCCTCACTATGTTGACAGTGCTTATTGAAAAATTGGTAATAGTTGTTTTAAAATTTGTTTAATTGAATAATAAAAATTTTTATCTGTGAACATGCATTCGCATATTATTATTTAAATATTAAAGACATATTATTTTAATACAATTGTTATTTGTAGGCCTGACAATTTTGATCACCATTACATATGTGGTAAATCACCAACGCCAGAGGATGAACCAAGCACTACAGATTTAGAAGTAGATCATGAATTTTTTGGAAAAGAGATTTGGTCACATCTTGCTCATAGAGTTCCTGCATTTGAAGAAGCCAAAGTAATTTTATGATAATTTGAAAATAATTATTAAATTTTACAGAAATAAAATCACTTTTTACAAAGTTATATAGTAAACACTCGATTTTCTTCAATAATATCTATAATTACAAAGTAAAACAATTGATTAATTTTTGTATGGAAAAAAATAGTACATCAGTCACAAAAACCAAATTAAAACATAGGTTACAAGAACAAACATAATATAAAGTAATCGAATACATACAAAAGACTATTCTAAAATGTTGTATTATTTCTTGTAAAACAATAAGTTAAAATCATAATTGTCTCTGATACAATGCGTCAGATTATACGATTGCGGTTTACATCCGAGAGAAAATAAACGTGCCGTAGTTAAAATATTTATGCTAAAATTATTCGTATGTCGTGCATGACCTACTTATTACATTACAACTAATTGATTTATATACACATTTTAAAATACCGTTAAGTATAATATTATCACAGTGCGTTATGAATTTATCAATTATGCTCACCACGGACTTTCAGTGCGTTTTTTATTTTTGACCACTTAACAGATTTCATATTGTCATTTTCACAGGTGAAAGGCAGTTGGGCTGGATATTACGATTACAATTGGTATGATCAAAACGCAATCGTAGGACCCCACCCAAGTTATTTTAACTTGTATTTCGCTACTGGGTTTAGTGGACATGGTAAGCAATATTTGACAACTCTTCGAATACAATTTTATGGGATAAACAAAAGTTGATTGTGTTTTTGTTCATATTAGGTATACAACAAGCACCGGCTGTCGGCCGAGCTGTCATGGAAGTGCTGACCGAGAGTGGATACAACTCAATAGATATTTCTAGATTTGGCTTTGGTCGGTTGATTGCTGAACAGCCCTTATATGAGAAAAACATTATTTAATGTTTGTGTTATTTTGTTTTCTACTCTTAGATTTATGTTTGAACTTATTGTAAATAAAACATTTGATATTTAATAAAAATGCGGTCTTGGTTTTAAACACTTTAAATAGTAAAATTATCAAAGCCATGAGGTATATAAATGCAATGGTGTACTCCCGAGGCATGTGACAGGTTTTGACCGAATAATTATCCGTAGTAAACAATGCCTGAAACGATAAATCAGATTGAAAATTTATATTGTATTTTTATACTCACAATTTCTCAGTGTTATATACGTACAAGCATATAGCTGGGATTAAATTTATTTCTCCAATTAAATGAAGCCAAACTATATTCGTGAATTCCATTTTCATGTATCAAATGGCAGCCGTGATGAGTATGACCTCCGAACACCAGTCGAGGTTTAATCATTTTCAACAACTAGTTAAATAAAAACACATATGCAATATGGCTTGTGTAAATGAAAAATTTAAAATATAGTCTGTATACCTTTTCCGTTGCATCTTTTCGTAGACAATCCCAACCTACTCGAAAAGGTTTTTCCTTTTCTTTTGTCGGAGCTGAATCTGGTTCATCGCAGGCCATATCATTTTTTCTGTATAGAGGAAAGTGCTGAAATAAAATATGATCACTTGAGTATAATTTAAAAAAATATAAACATATAATGTTATGTTTGTTATAAGCAATATATATTAGTTTATAACAACACAATGTATAACAACAACGACTCACAATTAATCATGCAATACATTAAAAAAAACAACCACATTCCAATCATACAACTGAAATCACAAAATCATCTTTATAGTGATTATTTAACTTTCATCTTTATATAAACAGTTACAATTTAAAAGCCTATCATTAACTTCAAAAACAATTTAGGTAGATAATGTTCATAGTTGGTAATAAATTATTACCAACGTTAAAGATAATAAATTCATTTGTATTACCTGTAATAATATTGGTTTACTATAACTTCCATTGAGCATATTTTTTTTCGAACATGCAATTCCCATCTCGCCGCACTTCAACTGGTCTATATGTAACAAATGATTAAATACGGTAAAGTTATTTCCACACGAGAAGTCAAATGTTTATGTTTAAAAAAAACAAAAATTACTTGAAATTTGTTTTAATTTCAACTGAGCAGCATAACATAGAAAACATCCGTCCATTTCCATGGCCATACTATTAATCGATACGAAATGTACATTGCGTTTACTTATCAACTCCACCGAAGTTGAATTAAACGCATTGTTAAATCTTTTTTCAAGCTGTGGAATTATACTGTAACACACGATGGATATTAATAATTAAATGAAAAAAAAAAAATACTAGCGTATTAAATTTGATTATGTCGTCCATTTGTAGGTACCTATAATGAAATCCAATATCATGATTACCAACGACAGCGTACATCTTTATGTCTTGTGGCACTGAAAATAAATATTTAAATGTTTCAACATACGAATTGAAGTCCTTTTCGCTGCTCCACAATCCTTCGTCGAATAAATCCCCTATCAATAAATACCAACGAAATTAATTTGTAAACATCAAATTTATAAATCAATACATTAAGCAAAAAAATTAATTTACCTAAAATAAATATAAGCTCGGGTTTGTGTAAGGTTATAGCAGTTTGGAAAGCTCGTCCCATTTCCCATTCTCTAAAATATGTTTAGAAACAATTCACAAACTCAATCAATAAAATTGTAATTAAATGGAATGCATAGGTACATATATAAATTTAATATTTATAGTTTTGAGAAAAATGTCTACAACGAGAACAACAAATTATATAGATTTGACAATGGTTTTTAAAAACATTAATGTACGATAAATAAATAACACGGTTATAAATGTTTTAATGTTGAATATTTAACAAAATATAGAACCGCAGAAATTAGTACTCAAAGCTATATTATGTTTAGCGTTAAAAGTTAGAAAAATGTTAGTACAAATTAACCACAAATAAAATGTTTTGGTTTTAACAAATATTTGAATATTTATTTAAAATTACCTTCTCATTTTATCAAGCCAATGTCCTTTCCTAGTGCCGAGCAAATGGGTATCAGCTAAAAACATAACTTTAACAGGCTCTTCGGACTTCATGTCAGTATTTATAGGCCAGTCGCACTAAAAATTAAAGTTGATAATTAGAAAAAAATCTTCCTCAAATTGATACTAAATATATTAGCTTTAAAGCTCGAGTAAGACAAAATATGTTTGTTTAGGTAAGAATTTTTTTTTTTTACTTATTGATGGTAGCCGGGAGTTGTAATAGTTAATATGGGCTACAGGGAAAACACTAAACAATTAGTTGATAACTACGGAGTACAAGTTGACAGCCAACTGAACGGCAGCCACACATTACTTATCAAAAGAACACAAATTCTAATTCTGCATACCTACACTGAACATTTCGACGATTAATTTCATCGTTACCATTATGTATAATAATTATTGAAAACATTAAAATTACGGCTGATCGAATCTGGGCTGAATATTTGGTTTGACGTTGCTTCATTGGTTAAGTTTTCGAATAAAAAATGTACACAAAGTATAATCTCAAAAAAAAAGATAAAAGAACGACCGTTCGACGACGGTCATTGTTTACGATTAACTTGGGCATTTTTTTTTTTTACTGTTTTACTGGGTTTTATTTGCCGAAACTTTCGGTTTCTATCGTTATTTCTCCGATTCACGTAGAAACGTTACTTCATCGCCGGCCGGCTATGCCGGTATTTCCGGACGGACGGTCGGAATCCTTACTTGCATCAACACCAAGTAATACACGGCGTACTCGCAGTAGAATATCAAACCTACGGCGTACAGTACGAATCTGAAAAAGTTTTTGATTTTCCGTGTCGCCATGGCCATAACGACTGACGGAACGCGATACCATACACATATATTGTTCGTTTGGGACGAGACTTGGCGCAAACTTTCGGCGATCGACGGTGTTCGCACAAAGTAAATTAACTCGATTATTACTAAATACTCGAATTATACTCGGGACGTTATCACGGTCGCGGGCCGCGACGACGTTATCATTAAACGCCGACAGGTCTCGGGACGATTGTTATCGGTGTGCGAATGATAACGCGATTAGTTCACTGTTCTGATACACTTGAAATTCTTTCTCGGACGGTTGTTTTGACTTGAATAATAATAATAATAATTACCAAAAGTGCCAGGATACTGAATATCACACTCGATAGGAGAAAGGAAATAGACGCTGCGACGGCTCGCTCGCTACCGGCCAGTACTCTGAGAGTCTGAAATCACACCGCACGACTAACGGACAAACGCTGAAATAATTAGGTCTGCGAAGACAACGTAGAGGGACAACTGCTGGGCTCGGATACGCGTGAGAGTGTCCAGAACAACGGTCGTTTAGACGAGCTCTGCTTCGCCAACACTGAGCAGCGCCTCCACACCAGTTTGTTCTATAACGTTATATTTACGAGCATTTTGATAAACGGTATCAACGTTTGAACGCGAGTCTATAATTTTATTTCAACACCCCTCGACATCAACTGGCCATTGTTGAATCAGTTATATTCACATTAATATTGTATTATTGTAGTGTTACAATTTAACAGATTTGAGTTGGCGAAAACTCGTGTTTAAAATAGTTTATTTACAGTGTTTATCTGTGTTATCGATAGATTAATTATTGACATTAAAAAATATATACCGGAAAGGAACTGAAACATCGATTGCTGCCTCGATGTCGGATATGGAAAATTGAGTTGCCGTTGCTATTGCTCATGTATATTAAAATATATTTACTATTGACGGTGTTTTCTTTATTGAAATTATTATTAAGTTTATTAATTACGTAGTCTCAGATTGTCTCATAAAATCCACAGCTGCGAAAGGATTTGACACTTGGGATGTTTTTTAGTTGGCCTGCATTCAGTTTAAATGTTTTTCAAACAAATACTAATATTAACAAAGATCCGAGTGGCATAGTGAAAAATATTAAAATAAACAAAAATTAATAATGTATTAATTGTATTTAAACAATTATTAACAATAGCAATATAATATTATCAACATTTTCATTTTTTTTTTCTTTTATATTATAATAAATTTTGATTAGTAAAATTAAAAGCTTAACCAAATATGAATTTATGTTTTAATCGTTTCATTGTATCGTTTATAATAATGAAATAAAAATAAGCACTCGTCTAATCGCATTATGTTTAACTGGCATTTACGTAGCAGTCTATTGATTGACTCCAACAATATTCGTTCGCTTGGAGAAAACAAATTATCCATTGCTTCATCAATGAAATCCTTGTCTGCTTCATGTTTTTCTTGCAACCCTTGAACCATTCCATCAAATCGAACCTTGTTTTTTAGTAGTCTTTTATTATCTTCAGAAGTTTTATACTTCCACATCATGCAATTTCCAACCATTTTCAATATTTCTTCCGTTAATTCTTGATGTAGTTGACGTTCATTTAAATGGTATAAATAAAAAGATCTTCCGTCATTTCGGCCAAGACGAGTATTTGGTTTTCTTAACTCTTGAACTTGAAGGAAATTATTCATAAAAAGTTCCGATGTTAATGTTTTAGCTTCACGATCCGGTATTAAAGCAGTTTGTTGAAGACGTTCAAGTTCTAAAAGTTTATTAGTTCTAGTTGCTCTAAAAAGTCTAGCAGAGCTCTCTCCAAATTTATAGCTCACTACTTGATCTATTACCGCACAGTTCAAAGAGTTTATTATTTGTTTGAAATTAACTGTAACGTTACACATTGTACCATAAGATTTACTTACAAATTTTGTAGGATCTTCTTCAATCATCGTTATGTATTCTAACAAGTAATTATTACCAACAGATAAATTACTTCTAATTAGTTGTAATGATATAGGATTTGACACGGGTGCAATATTGTTTGCACATAGACTTAATATAGTAGCCATCACATGTCCGACAGTAGAATCATTAAATGTCCTTACGACAGAATTTACAATTATCTTATTTCTAATATCTTGATGAAACTTATTAAAATTAGGGACAAACAAAATATTTTTCTCGTCTTTTTGAGTTTTCGTCGGAGGTGTATACAATTTGTTTGGCTTCACTTCAGTCCAAACTACATATGTATTTGTTCTTTTGAAGTATTCGTTTCTTACCAGTTCAACGGCTTTTTCCCAGTAGGAACTGTACACAGTATCAGGCTTACTTTGCATTTTAATACACTCACTGACAATCTTCGATAATGGAGCTCGGCCCTGACAAAGTAAGGACTCGACGAGCTCTCCGTGCTCATAACTAAATTTTCTCTTGATAATCGATAAATATTTCGGGTATCTCAAGACCAAAAGAATATTATCCATGTTCAGTTTGTATTCGATTTGTACCGAGTGGACGTTACAGATGGCCGATACGAAATTGAATTGCAATAAGACAATAATCGTTTCTTGAATCAACGGACGAGAATATTTGCCATTCAATGTCGTGGTCAAAGTCGTTATCGATTTCTGGCCCCATTGCAGGGGCTTCGCGATTTCGGAAACATCATAACCGAAGTAATCGCGCAAAATAAACGTACAAATACGGCAATAATCTGACGACATGTCGGTCCGAGTGTTCTTTTTGTTGTTGTTTTCCCCGTCAGAATCGAACTGTAATCACATCGGTCGCGAGCGGCGTCCACTTGGATCGACGGAATTATAATAATAAAATCGACGCGAAAGACCAAATCGTTTGAATATTTTACTATGCGGTAAAACACGTTGAAATCGAGTGGCGAATAATAGTAATGAATACGTTATTTTACTCGTGTTGATTGTTTGTCGTCTGATAACGTAATAAATTGATAAAAATTACTTTTAATTTTCGAGTGATAATCGTACGCGCAATATTATCATCGCAGCGTCTTCTAATCGCATTTTTATCATTTTCGTCGACACACTTGATATTCGATGAAATTTGATTATTTCAAAATATTTAATTTGATTCGAACAATTTTACGAGTGTTCGATATTTTTGGACTCGAGCGCGATTTATTTGAAACCAGCGGGTTACGATAGACTGCAGAAATAATCGAATCTCGTGAAAAACATTTACTATTTTGCGTACGAAATCGATTTAATATTTTAAAATACGAGAGCAAAAACAGTCGGCCGCGGAACGATTAAGATTTTTACTCCAGACAGAAATATTTAATAATAAATTCGCGGGAAATCATAAGTACATCTACCTTCATAGGTCCTAACCAACCTCTAAACCGTGGAATAACCTATGGAAAAGTATAAAAGACATTTTGAAACTGTCGTATTGCTGCTTTGAAAAGTTTTCTACTCGGGACGACGGCGGCGGAAGAACTAAAATCATTTAATGTATAAATTACTGTACTCGATCATATAAATTGTGTTCGATTCTAACAGTTGACCAGTTAGTTATTTGATTTTCGAACGCTTGTAGAAAAAAAGAAAAAACTGTCGCGACTTTCCCAGTTTTCATTCAAGTGAGTACACTATGAAAAAATTAATATATAGTTATATATAGTAATACAACTCATAAATAATATAGAAAACATTTTTAAAGCTTGGCGATACAAAAATTGTATTTTAATTCAACTACAAATTATAGTTAATCGATTTTATCATGATTTTGTTAACATTTTTAAACAAAACAGAACACTGAAACCAATACTTTACTTGCTTCGTTTAGAATCTAAAAAAAATGTATAATATAGCTTTATAAAATTATAAAATGGTTAAATATATTATATATATTAAATTATATTATATCAATAGAAATTAAACTGTATTATTAATTAATTTACACAAGACACATCTATTATAATAATTAATTAGTGAGATATATTTTCTCTTAATATGTAGTTAAAGTAGTCTCTTCATAAAGCCTCGAAACACATTTTTAAAGGAAAATTAATTTGTATAGAATTGATAATTTAAAATTAAATGCAAAATCAAAAGGTTTTCAACTCTTTTGACCCATTACATACTGCTCTAGGGCAGTCCCTAGTCACCCGTCACCCATATGTATGGATTGTAATTAAATACATTTTGTTTTTTGTATTATTTGATATAAATTAAAAACGCTCAGACACTAATACAGGTAGTACTTATGTTATAATCAAATTTATTTAGAAATAATTATATTTTGTGCAGTGAGCAAAGTAGAAATGGATAGTTTCCTAAATGCCTGAGAATCATTAATGTCATCCTTACATTACTTACTCTCTCAAATCAACTCTGATGTTCTTGTCCATTAGGTACTCTTGTCACAATTCCATTTTTGCTTCTTACTTCCCTTACAAAAATGAGCCGCTAAGCCGTTGTACGCCATTAGTAAATTCTCATCCTACTTAATAATAATAATTTGATCGTGTTCAAAATCTTTTAATATTATTAAAATTAAATTATGATTATAATTTATAGGTATAGTTTTTATAATTATTGTCAATTCTAACTGGTTAGAACTTGAAAGTTACTTCTAATGTAAGCACTAAGTAGGTATTTAATAAATTCGATACATTTCAAGTACTGCAATAAAATGCAATTTAAACACAATGAGACCCCTGTTACTTCTCTGTTATCTAATTTGAATAATTTTTTTTGGTTTATTTTACCTCTCTTGTACTGTATTTTATTCATTTTCAATTGTATACTCAAAATGTAATAAAAATATCTTACAATTACAATTTTCAAATACCAATAAATATTTAACTGTATATTTGTTATAGCGATAGTTATAAATTGTACAAATTTTGTATAAATTTTTTACACAATTTTTTTTTTTTAAGTTCAAATTCAGAAGTAAAATTGAAACCAATAAAAATAAGTAATAATAATTTAATGATTTAAGTAAAGTTTAATACTCGAGTTGAATTTTTTTAAATTAATTTTATCTATTTTTATGTTTATTTAACATTTTCTAAGTAAATTAAATTAATGTTTGGTAACTATTTTAGTTTAATTGAAATCCATAACCATCTAATTAGATTTTTTATTGTATCGACTGTTGAAAAAAATTAATTCATAATTTATAACTTAAAAAAATCCTATCCCTGTCAAATTTTTTTATAGAAATATTAAGTTTATTGAAAATAAATCAAACAAATCTACTTACCAATAAATACATGATCATGAATCAGTTTTCATTTTAGTCATTTTAATTAATCTAAATTTCAAAACAATTCCATGACATTATACGTGTTGTAACAATAACACACCTAAACGAAAACCAAATAACAGGCAATAAGTCATCTCATATTGTCAAATTATAGTTTTTTCAACAAAAACAATTTAAGGTTTAATATCTAATACGTTTCTGAAACATATGAAAATCTAAATGTATAAATTTACATAAAATTGTTTTTAAATAGATTCGTGAATATTTTTTAACTTTGTGTGTATGACAGTATAAGGCATTAACGACTATATACGTATTTTCTATTTATGCAGTCTGTTTTGTTTTATTTATTAAATGAATAACTTCAAACACACACGTATTTTTAAATATTTGTTTTTTTTTTATATTAAATTATTAGAGATCAGTTTTAATGTTTCCATTAATACACTTCACTTTTGAAGTAATTATTTATATGAATAAAAATGTACAATGAAATTTTTTTAATATTAAATATATCCAAGTGGACGATCGGTGGTAAAACAACAGTACACAATTGCATTTGTTGGTGACCAAGCACGCGTAATAATATTTTACTCACTTGGTTCAATGTGTTTATTTACTATCAAAAGGTTTATTTTTACTATAAAATATGCGTTTGGCTGCGATTAACACACTCGTGTTACCTCAAAAATTATCGGTAGGTAATCAAACTAACTCTCATCCGTATTAAATATTGATGGAAAATATTTTCCAATTTGGAATTTTTATTTTGTTTTATTTCATAGAAAAAAAAAAAGGTTATTTATTATAATGGTTTTATCATAAAATTTCAAATAATTTCTTGAGCTCCACCATCAACTGCCAGTCAGTCTTCAATAAATCATCTCTAAAATGGTCTTTGCACGCATCGATCGACTGTCTGGATATTTTGCTCACCAAAAAGTCCTTCTCATCAAAATGCCTTCCATACATTTTTGGCGCCTCGCCCGGTATCGGTTCAATTTTAATACAAATTTCTTGGCCTTTTCTAGCGGTATCCACTGTTTTATGGTTGTTTTCTATACTTGTTACAATACCCAGGTCTACAAATTCTTTACTGGGCACACAAATAGGCGTACCTTCTTTAACAATACCAGATTCTACCATTACGCCCATGACAATTGGATCCCGTGAATTAAACACAAAATGCGGCAAGACTTTAAGCTTACAAGGAAATACTGCAATCGACTTAAACTGATCTCGGTTTTTTCTTTTCAAATCGGCTTGATACGCCGTAAACTTATCGAATAAGTGATAAATAATATCAGCTTGGAAAATTTTAACATTCAATGTATCTGCTAAATCTTGTGCGTCTCTTTCAATTTTCACATCAAAAGCTAAAATAGTAGCGTACAATGGAAAATGTTCTAACATTATCGAAGCTTTCATAACATCTTTTTTAACAACAGGACCAATTCTAATGTTACTATATGGTATTTTACTCGATCTCAAGAAATCCAATAATGCTTCCAACGAACCCAATGTAGATGCTTGAACATAAACGCCCTTGTCTTGTAATTTAATTGTACTCAGCGCAGACTTTAATTCTCTCGCTACAATATCTTTAAGATCTTCGATTTCATCTGGTTTATGTGCCACATAAATATTCAATCCTGCTATAGCCTTTTCTAAATCTTTAGCAGCGATTTTAACACCTTGAGCAGCTTTAATTTCTTTATACTCGACGTACGCATTTTTCACTCGGAGTTCTTTCAGAGGCTGAGGCATTAATAGCGATCTTATTTGAGTGACAAGCGGACCGTCGGTGCCCGCTACAACAATTGTATCTCCTTCTTTGAGATAACCATTCACTAAAATAGTGTCAATAGTCGTTCCTAAACCTGTTATAGCTTTTACTTCCAAAACAGTGGCTTGTAGTTCTTCGCTAAATACAAGCCTTTTATATAAATGTGTTTGGCAGATTTCAACAATGAGGTCTAATAAATTTCCCATTCCTTCACCAGTAATAGCTGACGTAGGTACTAAGGATACATACGTTTTTGGATCGGGGTTTTCATAAAATAACGCAGCATTTAAACCCTGTTCGGCAAATTGTAATATAACATTTTGTGATTTTGTTTTAAATTCATTTTGAGTGTTGGAATGTTGAGAACTCAAAACATCTCTAACGTCTTTGCGTGGGTTTGTCTGCCAGTCATATAATCGATCGATTTTATTTAATGCAACAATAAAAGGAGTTTTTTTAGTTTTTAAAATATTAATTGATTCTATAGTTTGTTGTTCTAAACCATGCATGATATCGACAACTAAAATAGCAATATCACATAATGATGACCCTCTGTTACGCAGGTTGCTGAAAGATTCGTGACCTGGCGTGTCAATAATTAATAAACCGGGAACTAAAAACTTTTTATTTGCATATCCATTCACAACTTTGGTTTGTTCTTTAATGGCATGGAGTGGAACATTAGTGGCACCAATTTGTTGAGTAATACCACCAGCTTCACCGTCTTGAACATTAGTCCTACGGAGCTTGTCCAATATTTTAGTTTTACCCGTATCTACATGGCCCAAAACACATACAACAGCAGCCCGAAGATCAGATTTCTCTTCTTCTTCTTCTTCTATTGAACTTCCATTTCGTGTTTCAACTTTAAACTTTGCTACATTATTTTCATTGTTTTCATTATTTTCATCGTCTGACTGTTCCGAATCACCATTTTCATCTCCTTTTTCTACAGTCGATTGAGCTCGTAGCGCTTCGCTTTGCGCTTTAAATGTTTGTAAAAGTAATTGTGCACGAGCTCTATCAGCTTTTTGTTTAGGTGTCAAAAATTTTCCTTCAGCTTTTAATCTTTCTTTCTTTTCTTTTTCTTTTTGTTTTTTCTTTTCCTTCTTTTCTTGTTCTAATTTTAATTTTTCTTCTTTTTGTCTTTCAAGTTCTGCTAAACGTTGTTCCTCTTCTTCTTCTTCCTTACGGAGTTTTTCTTCTTCTTCTTTTTGTTGTTGTATTACTTCTTTTAAAGCTGCCAGAGCCTTTTTGCCAGGTCCTTTTTTGTCTTTGACTGGAGCAGTCGGCTTCTTCTTCTTTTTCGCATCATTAGACGACATTTTTTATATGGTTTAATACAAAATGAAAACTAGAACAAAAATACAATTTACATATTTAAAAAAAAAAAAAATAACTAAAATATAATTATTATATGGAATAGGTACATGTAAAGCATTTATATTGAAATATATTTAAAAATAAATATAACATTAAATATTTTTATGATATTAAGTATGAATTAAAATATTTTTAGACATAAATAGCAAAAGTTTCCAAAACTAAATGTAAGTTTTATCACAATTTTACACTTAAGAAATCTTTTAAGTCAATCATGATCAATTAACACAAAAATACATTTTTTTTAAATTTAATTAGTTGTCAAATATTGATTTTTTTTCTCTTTATATAACACATAATATGTAAAATAAAAAACAATATAAACATATTTAGTTATAGAACTCTTAATTGCATAGTAAATAACCAGTTAACGTTTAAATATGTAATAACAAAGTATTATTATTAGGAGTATTTTGTTTTACATTTTTTAAATATATATTTATCTAATAAATCATTTTAAATAGTTTGATATAAATATAATTGCAAAATTAAATTTGACACTAAAATAATTTGAAAAAAGGCTTACTTCATAAATAACTGTCAATCAAACAAAACATATTAGTATTTTATATATTATATTTTTATTTTACCTACCTAAGATATGGATTATATTGAGTTTAATGTAAACCAATAATTTTTAATTAACAGTTACTACTAAAAACAGGCTATTTATATAAATTTATAAGACTCATTAATATTTCCAAAACAAAAATAATATTTATTTGTGTCAGTGAGAAATTTGTACGGGTAGGTTCGTAACACTTTTGACCGTAATTTAGTGAAGTCGTACGTATTAAATTATTTTTATTTAATTCGAGAAAAATTGAACAGATACTAGAAAAGTAGAATTTTAAAATTAACAAATTTTATCAATAAAAAATATACCTAACTAAATGGATAAAGTATGCGTTGAATGAAATGTGTTGTTAATTTATTTTTGTAATAAAAAATATCTACCTACTGTTTATATAATTAATTCTTTTGGCTTTTTAATCAAGGTCTCCTGAAAATATAGTAATCAAGAGGAGAGTCATGATTATCATATATTGACTAGATTAAAAATAATTAATTTTTTTTATTTTAATTATACAAAGTTAATTGTACATATACAAATTATACTGATAAATGTGGCTAGAATTAGAGAATGTTTATTATATACACGCATACAAGTTTATAATTCATATGATTTTTAGATAGGAGTAGTGTGCCGTCTATAGTACCTCAAAATTCAGACAATCGGGTTGACATTAAAAAGTCAGTCTTATAAAATTAATAATTTATTTCAAATAAGTGTTCTTTAATTAATTTAATACAATATTCATAAAATCAACTGGTGTGAAAGTGCAATTTAGAACAGGACCAGAATATGTCTCATTCAAGGGAGATTAGGGCTACCCTATTATATATGTAAGGACTGTCTAGGCGTGCCTGGTCCCTGGCGATTTTGACGATAACAATCTATTTCCACAAAAGCCTATCCGTATGCCCATAAAAGGTTATCCATTCTTTGTTCTGTTTTCAACAGCTGCTCAATTTTTGGAACGTAAGAGGCATAGTCTAAAATACTATTTATGTGACTCGATGAAAATAAAATAAACATTTGAATTTGTTTTTAATTTCTGAAAGGGCATTGCAAGACTGGGCACGGGAAAACAGAAACAGATGGTGATAAAGTTTCGAGTCGGAAAAATATTGAAAACGACGAAAGAAAAAATACAAATTCAGATAGATTTCGGGACGGCGCATATTCGTAGTTTCTTTTGACGGGGGTGTGTGTGTGTGTGTGAGGGTGAGCGAAAAATTGTTTTGTTGACACGGGACACGGAAGCCGTGGGGCGTAATAATAATCGACCGATTATAAGACTCGATGAAAACGAAACTAGACGTCCGGTCGACGTAGACGGTTTCCGATCGGTCGATGTTGGCGTCCGGCTAGGTACGATGGAACACAAATAGATCGGTTGATGGAACGGAATACTATTGAACGCCAGAGGCGGCGGCGGCGGCGGCGACGGCAGCGGCGAAGATCGAGTTCAAAGTAGGACACCGAACGAGGACGACGGAAGAGCAAAAAAGCTCGGACCGGGTGCGGAATCGGGGACGATTCCGGTACACTGTTTCAGAGACGACCGTGCGAAACTCGGAACGTGTTTCCGCGTGGATCGGCGTGAATTCGCAAAAACGATCCGGGAGGCGAACCGAGAGGAGGTCCGCGGCCGGCCGGAATTCGGGTCGAAACGTTGGTTCGCACTTACCCGACAACGGCGCAGACCGGTCAGTTGGAAACGGCAATCGATGCCTCGGACGACGACGACGACGACGAAAACGGTTTGTCTTGAACTTGCGACTTTCGGAAGAGAGGACACGCACGCACGAACATAGACAGCGAATGGTGACGGGTACACACACGCACGCAAATGAGCGCAACAATATATGTATAATATCCATGTTATCTGCGAACGAAATGGTATCGCCGATGGATTTTCTTATCACCCGAAAAACGAGGTCCGTTATCACTGGACGTGGCGCGATGTCGGTAACGCGACGTTGGTAACGCGACGTCGGTAACGCGACGTCGGTAACGTGACGGCGGCGGCGTTGCGGAGAGATCTTTGTAGGTGTTGCGTACCCGTTTGCATTGTGCCGCGACGTTATCACGCCCCACTCGACTCTCTTTTTTTTTTTTTTTTTATCGGAACACTCGGTCAGCGAAAAAGTGTAATAATAATTATTTACACGCTCCTTTCTCGTTTGAAATTCTCCGAACGGATTAAACCGTGACGAAAATGTCGTTTCTCGAAATAAATTCTTGTGTTTAAAAAATAGAAAATAAAGTAATTATATTCAATGGTTAATACTCGTAACCACACTTAATATTATAACACTCGAGGCGAGACGACCTTAATTTAATTATTGTTTAGATATTATTTATTTAATAGTTTGTATTAATATAATTGTATATATATTTAATGAAAAATATATTATTTATAGATTATATTATTATATGGTAGAAATCGACGAATAAAAAGTGGTAATTTATTTAAAATTAGTGTGATTTTCAAGGGGATTTTAGTATTAAATCGAAACTTAATGTGTTTCAGGTAGGTAATACAAGTTCAAACTTTATAGGCGTATATGCCTTCTATTATTATTTCGAGTATGAACAAGAAAAAAATCTTAAAACACAATTTAAACTACCCGAATTAATGGGAAATTCGGATTCCAATACTCACAGATTCGGTACATAATAGCACACACGCTTATCCGATAACGTTTGGCACGTCATATTGATTTATCTATGTCGATTTTTTCTATTCGGCCGCCCACTGTGCGTCGTACGCGATAAATAATAAAACCAGCCTCGACAATCGCATGTCGGTCAGGGCTGCGTACGCGGACCGTATAAGGACGGCGCGGAGTGGTCGAATAATAATATATTAATATTACTACTACTCGTATATAATATTATATGCGACTTCGTATCGCGTTTTCGATGACCGCCGAAAAACGCGCCGCAATCGAATTGTTATCACGTTTTTTTTTTTCTTTTTCTTTCCCGTGTCCGCCGTTATCATCGATAGCTCGACTGCTTTTGTTTTTGCTTCGGTGGTTCTCGTACGATGTTGATTAAAGAGATTTATGACATTTCGTGACGTATCAGTTCTTTGTTGGCAATTTTTTTATTCCGCTCGTCGTTTCCAATCGCAATTCACTCCTTTTCCGTTTAGTTTTCACTTCGTTTGTCCACAGTGTTCGGTCACAGCGTTGTAGCAAGGGGCATCACGGTTCGTTTCGATCTTATGAATGCGATAGACCGTTGACGATAGTAATAAAATCATGCAAAACGTTTTCAACTCCGTGAAAGGTACTGCGGTCGGTTTCGCTGGATTACTCACTCCGGTCTTAAAGGTATTTACCTACGTACATTTCAACGGAGAAACAATCGTCCGTCTGCAATGAGCACACCGATCAGATTTAACTGATTTTTCCTCCTTTAAGAGATTATTTCAATGTCCGAAACAGTTAATGGAAACAGCATTGTTTGTTATTGTTACATTTTTTAAAACGGCAAGAGCCGCAAATCAATGGCCGCATTTATGTTTGTGTTCCTTTCTGTCAAAATTATTATTAATGCTATCGACGTTACAATTAAGCTAATTAGTCAAAATAAACATAGTCTCTTAAAGTTGGGAATTATATTTTTAGGAATCGAAATTCAAAGAAACTGGTGTAGTAACGCCACAAGAGTTTGTTCTTGCCGGTGACCATTTAGTGCATACGTGTCCGACGTGGCAATGGTCTGCTGGCGATGACTACAAAACCAAGTCTTATTTGCCAAGAAGTAAACAATACTTAGTTACAAAAAAAGTTCCATGTGCACGCCGATACAAACATGTAAATGAGTTGAATTTAATTTACTTATCAATTGTGAAGTTACTGTTAGCAATCTAAGTTAGATATTACAGTCTACTCCGCTTTATTGGGACCCATCGGTGCATGTTATTTTGTCCCAATAAAGCGGTTGTCCCAATAATCCGAAATGAAAAAAAAAAACATACAAATTTATTGAAAAACTGATTTTTTATGTTTTTATTATTACAAATACATATTAGTTATTACAATAACACAATTATAGAATTTTTTTAATTATACAAAAAGAAAAACATAGTATTATAACCTAAATATTTATAAAAGTACTGTATATATATATTTTTTATTATTTTATCTTATTTAAAAAAATTATCGGATAAAAATGTCCCAATTTTCCGGATTCGTGGCCCAGATAAGCGTTGAACGTTTACCCTACAAGTATACATTTGTTTTCGTAATTGAAGAATTGTCCCTATTAATCGGTTAGGTCCTTATTAACCGGTGTCTCTATTAAGCAGATTCGACTGTATTTCCTTTTCATTAGATCGAGAGCTGTGAAATTCGAGAAAATATTGTTGAATCCGAAGAAGGAAATGAAGGGTGGGTTCAAACTTTTCATCTTGATTCCCCTTGGAATGAACAATTGGCTGAATTATCAGTAAGTAAAACTTATTTCTTAGGATAATATGAATTAATTATAAAATAATATTATTAACATTTTAAATAGTTTTATTGATTCATTAAAAATAAATAAATAAATAATTTTGCTTATGTTTTGTAAATATTTTTGAAATCATTGAAGATTTCCATAAAATAAATGGTTATTGTATAAATAAATAAGTACCTATATATTAGACAATTTTTAAATTAGAATAATGAAATAATAACCGATTATTATTATGCTTAATACTTTACATTTTTAACTAACTTGTCAATTTAATAACAAATTATTTGTGAGTTATTCTCTTATTTTGAAAATTCTCATGCTTCAAACAACTCAGTCAGAATTGCACCAGTTGATAAATGTGTCTTATTTAGACAAAATCTGAATAAATTATTCTATTCAAGCGAAAATGATTTTTTGATTCTTTAATATCAATATTTATAAAATGCAGTTTGTTTGATTATTTCAATTTTATGTTTCGGTGTTAGAGCACAAAATTGAAGTTTTGAATATTTTGACAAATTAAAGATTTACTGCATAAAAAGACACCAGAAACTTGTTATTTTATACATTGAAAAAATAATATATTTTAATATATTTGAAAAAGGGTTGAGTAAAAAGATATTGACCAACAAATAAAATATTTTTCTCTATTGTTTTTTCAAATCAAAATTATGAAGCCTATCTAATCTAGGGTCAGTACATTTTGTTGGATATACAATATTTTAGGTTTTTGGGTCATTTTTGAGGATTGTACTTGTAAACTTTTAGTAGATTATTATTTTACTGTGACCCTTCGGCTATTTATATAAATTATTATTTTACTTTAGGACTTTAAATTGTTTTTAAATTTTGGTGTAGATATTATGTACTTAATTAACACAATTATGTTTATAGGAAAATGATGCCGATTTATCTGGTCCAAATTATGGTAGATATGATGATGACGATGATGATGATGGCGATGCTATAGATATGTCTGCTTTCGTAGAACATGGTTTTATTGAAGACGACGTAATTTTTTAATTAATTAAGTTTTATAAGTTATTTTATAAGTTATACATTTTGAATTGGTTTCTAATATTCAGTGATAATATTGTTTTTAAGATGATTTGTGAGCCGCCACCATCAGAAATAATCAGCACTTCGACTGGTGGAATATTAAAAACTCGAACTTATGATTTACATATAACATATGACAAATACTATCAAACACCAAGATTGTGGCTTTTTGGTTATGATGAAGTAAGTATTAAAATGGTCATTGTTTAAAATTTGATTTGACTATATTTTAACATCCAGTTCTAGCTTGTATATTCTTAAATTATTGAGGTTGAAATAAAAATGAGATGAATTTAATTTGATTTTTTTGTTGTGAATATTAGAAGGGCGGGGTATTAGACTGTGAAAAAATGTTTGAAGACATAGGTCTAGATTATATTCAGAAAACTGTTACCATAGAAACACATCCTCATATACCTGGTTTTCCAATGATCTCTATACATCCTTGCAAGTATGTACATTTTTATTTATAGAAATATTCACAATTTGTATTTCATATTAAATACTCAAGTGTTAAAATAAAAATAAATACCTAATAGAATTAAGCAGTATTTATCTTAGTTCCTTGAAACGAGGAAATGAAAAATATACACATCAAAAATGTAACATAACATAATTATTTTTTTTTTAAATAATACAATTTGTATAATTAACTTATTATTTATTATTTTTATTTTTATTGTTGTCAAAACATTTTAATTGTATAATTCAATATACTTCAATAACATAGAAGTTGTCAAGTTATATATAGATAATTTATTACTGTTTTTAGTGAAATTATTATGTTCTTTTTTAAAATGTTTACAGGCATGCAAGTGTTATGAAAAAGCTTATACAAATGGTGACAGAAGGAGGAAAAAATTTAGAAGTACATATGTATTTGATCATTTTTTTAAAATTTGTGCAGTCAGTGATACCGACTATAGATTATGATTATACGCAAAACATAAATTTATAAGTAATAATTTATTCAAAACTTACAGTTAGTCTATAAAATGTTTTATTCATTTAATTTTATGTGTAAATTTACAATAACTGATTTTGACTGTTTCTAAAAGGTAATTAACACGGTAACTGTAAATTCCGACAGTTGCAGTCACAACAGAAATTCTTAAAAACTATTGTTGTGTATATAATGTGAATAATTTGATAAATCTCAGTTGTACTACTGTGACAGTACTGTCGCACCATCTAGGTATGCTAGATAGGTGACCGTACTGTCACTATGTAAACATTGTAAACGCACCTTAGAAATTGATAAATGATTAAGAAATCAATGATGATCAATATAATATATTTAAATAGCTTGAAAATAAATATTTTATAAACATATTTATTTTGTAATACGGTTTTAATATCACTCCGATATATTTTTATAAGGATCAAGGTTGAAATGTGTGTCGAAGTTATCCGTTACGTGTTATATGAATGTGACATGAATTGAGCATTTGTTAAATGTATGGAATTTTTATTTTTTTGTTTTTCAAATAAAAGGTTGTTTCGTTTTTTGTCTTTTAATATTTTAATTTATATATATATTTGACGTTTATAGTAATCTATTATTATTTAAATTGTATAATATCTTTAAAAAATTGTAGTTTCATTTAAACTTTTTTTTTCTTTTAATTTTAGTAAAAAAATAGTCATAAATATTAAGACTTTAGTGTTGTATTTTTGTTGCTATAAAAATAAAAAATAAAAAGTTTTATCATTTGTGTGTACCTATTTATTTGTTTAACAATGACTAATCATAGTTTCAAACTATATTAATAATTTTGAATCTTTTTTCAAAATGAAATGACATTCAGGTGTTAAGTGTTAGTTTGTGTTAAATACATTTCTTCACTTTTTTTTATAAAGTGAAATTGTTCTTTAGAAATATCTATTAATTAATGACTATTAGTTTTTAAATAAGCTATATAATTAACAACCAATGAAAATTCAATACCTGTACACATGCTTTTTAATTTACTTGTATTGAATGTTTGGCTACAGTGAGTATTGATAAAATGTGGAATTATAATACAAAATAGTTTTATGGTTATTTTAAATGTTTTGGAAAAATGCCTTAAGATGAATAAAAAAAAAAACCACAGAGAATGCCTTAAGTTTATAAACATACACATGAAATATGTATTATTCTATAAGCAACTAGTCTTGTATTTAGAAACAAAATAGTAAAAACGTTAATATTAATTCACAATAATAGGCGGAGACTGAGTGCTGATATCAGTTTTTGAACTTTAAATCAAAACTTATCTATATTTGGTTACAGTTTGAACATAACATTTTACTCATTCACTGTACAAAAATGTCATATAATTTTTGTCCCTATTTTTTTTATAGTTTTTTAAATCTAACATCCAATGGCCTGACTATATCTTGGACGGTAATTAAGTTATATTTATTTATTAATAATAAACTAGGTATGCATTCATGTAACACTCTGTAGTATATAATTTTTGTATTTTAAAATTTAACATTATAACTACGTTTCGTAACTAAACAATTGACTTATAACATTGATTTTATAATCGAAAATATTTATAATACTCACATTCAAAAAACCCCGAAGATGATCCAAAAATCACTGTTCAGACCCGCTGGCGATTCCAATGTTTCGCGTTTGAGTTTGTGTTCCCGGCGACCCGGGCGAAACCGATCGATTGGCAGTAAAACCATAATAATTATCAAGTAACACGCGTACATGATAACTGATAAGTAATTCACCGACACACACACAATCTATTACGTAATGGCGAGTGTTAAACTGTTAAATATAAAACGACGCACGACACTTCCGCCATCACTCCGGTAGTGACGATGCGATTTCGTTGTTCTCGGCGGCGTCTGAAATAACGCCGAACACGTCGTGGAAAAAAAAAAAACGAAAAGTATTCTGGACCGCGTTTTCGAACCTCGGTATACTCGGCTGGTACTCGACGTTACCAGACATTGTCGGCCGGAGTTACCTCCAATGGCTCCGATTTATTTTTCGTAGCCGACCGTTGCCCGCGGGCCGTTTAGTTTCTCGTCGTCGTCGTCGCGTAATGGTGCTCCGTGTTTACCGCGAATTTTTCGTCGTCAGTGTTGAAACGACCGTGAGCGCGCGAACGTTTCGCTTTCGATCGGTTGTCGCCGTCGGCGTGACGGAAATAAAATCGTACGCGCGTGAAGTGCTCGAAAACAGCGTCGCAGATCAAACGTGAAATCGGACGAGTACGAAAAGATGGCCGACGTCCGGTGAGTACCTATCCTATACCTAACCTATACATTTGATTATCGCGTACCGGGCCGTCATTATATTATTCATATACGTATATACATGATATTATTCGTCAGTCTGTCGTTGCTTGAAAATCCCACGAAGTTGGGATGACTGTTAACGTTCCGTGTAATTATATAACATGAGCATATTATTACGATCGCGGTTTACATTCTAAAATAGACGTCAATCGACAATAATAATTCTTATGAAAATCCTTATCTCACTAAACGTTACTATACTATATACGCCGGTAGACGTTCACATTAGTTTGAAAACAAATTATCATCGATATTTTATTATATGTGTGGACGACGCGGCGTGTCTCGTCCATACGCTTGGGGAAAATCGCGGCTTAATTTCGTCTGCACGTCACACGTTCGCGCGAGCGTTGTTTGCGCGATGTAAAATATCTAGAGTAGCTTAGAGGTATTTTGTCCAAAAGCGGCGGTCGGCTAGTGTCCAACAAGTGATACGCGGCGCATACGTAACGTGACCATAATTTTTTTTTTTTCAAAGCGGGACACCTATACATTTTAATGAGAAAACCATATAATTTTGCGTAAAATAACAATTTTTTTATTGAAAAAAAAAAACATTAACTGTATAAGTATACTGTATAAATGTATGATTGTGATACATGTGATCGACTTTTCTTAAAGCGGGACATTTTTAGGTTCTTTGGGGACAGCGGGACACTTAGCTCGAAAGCGGGACTGTCCCGCCCAAAGCGGGACGTATGGTCACGTTACGCATACCGCATACGTACCTATGCGTACTTATGGCATATACGCACATAATAATTATAATGATAATCGCCGTAATCGCACACAACAAAATTTATTCTTAAAATAAAAAATATTACGTTGATCATTTGAAAACCACTATTTTAGTATTTTAAAAATTAAATAATTTAATAAATTATTATTATACTATTATATTAGGAATTAATTTTCTTCTTTTCATAAATATTCGTAGTAGGGGACGCGCGATCGTCCCGTTTATTATATAGCACAGAACATTTTATTGAATAGTTAATTTAAAATGTAGACAATTGTTGTACACGTCACCGCCACTAAAAAAAAATTAAATAACACAATGGTTAAATTTTAACAATAAATAAGAAATACACAAAGATATGTTTTTAAATCATTCATTTATTGAAAAACAATAATAATTACATTCAAAATGATATTATTCAAAATTTATTTAAAAAAACACCAGTGGTAAGCGCTAACAGGGATAATATTTCTTTTCTCCTTAAATAAATTGCAATAAAATATAAATAAACTTGAAAACATAAAAATTAAAAATATAAAATTTTAATGTATTGCAAAAATTACAACGTTATATTATTATATTTAATAAACAAATAATAAATTATTTGACAATAGTCAATAGGTCTATATTATAATGTACATATTTTATACCTCTTTTATAACAAAACAAACGCCTATTGGTACCTATACGTTTTGTCTCATTGATTTTGTTTAGCTTTATAGAGTTATTATGGTACCTATTACATATACGCCCACATCGTTAATTCGAAACCGTTTAGTAAGTTTAGGAAAAAAATATTAAATATAACACGTAATATTGGTTTTTTTTCGCAGTAGATAAACACGTAACACATATCATAATCCTTAAAATAATTACGTAAAAAATTATAACGAATTACGAGAGAAAAAAAATCAAATCGAAGGCTGAATCGAATCATACGTTAACACTGATCGTATAAATATAAAAACACATTAAAAAAAAAAAAACCCTTCGAAACGAATTCAACGGGCTGTTTTATATTACAGTATTTTAGTAGGCAGTCATGTTAATATTGACTGTTTACGTTGGGCGAGTAGTCGCCGGTGGTAGTCCAACATTGGCCGTACGGGGGTTGATAACCATAGTACGTGGGCGGCGGCAGGTACTGAGTGCACGGCACCGTGTACAGTTTCGTCTCGTATTCCGGTCCGAACTCCAGGATCGCTTGTAAGTGTCTTATGTACCGTATGGCCATCCTGCAGTGCGCACACATAATGTAATAAAACATAATATTTAAATTTTATAATAATAACTGTACTGACCTTAATGACTCGATTTTGGAAAGTTTTTTTCCGGGCGGTTTACTTTTGGGCAAACGGTTTCTGAGCAAGTCGAAGGCCTTGTTCATATCTCGCATTCTCGTTCGCTCCCTATCACAGGCGGACTTTTTATAATCTGTGGACACCAACAATAACAATAAGCATATTGTGATTATATAATATATGTAATAGGTAAATAGTTGAAATCGTTTCGAGTTGCACACAAAACCTATACGCACGAACCTATACCGATCACACCCGAACTGTACAACGAAGTACAATGTCGTTTAGGTTTTTTTTTTGACTAATTTTTTTCCCTAGAGTTTAATTTTCGACGCGATACGTACGCGGTGCCTAATCACGGCTTTTCGTGCGCGTCTCGGTATATCGATGAGAAATAAAAGAAAAATCACACCTAGTCCGAGAACTAGGCAACGGGGCTACCTACCTCTCTCGGACTCGTACGAACGCACCCTCGCGCTGGGCTTCACCTCGGCCTGCGCGTAACAGTTCGTTGCGCCGGCGACCGCGTACCGGTGGTGATGGTGATCGTCCGCGTACACCGGCGGCAGCGGCACGCTCGGTCCGCCCATGAGTCCGGCCATCGGCTGCGGCTGCGGCTGCGGCTGCGAATGGTGCTGGTACTCGTAGCCGATCGGCGGCAGTTGCACGTTGCTCAACGTGCAGATGGTCGATGAGTCGGACGAGTTTTGGTCATAGTGCGCGACCGCCGCGGCGTCCACGTGCGACTTGTCCACGTACACGATCCGCGCGACGTTTTCCTGAAATCAGTGCGTTCCCTAATGAATCGTCGGGCGAGAGGGGCTCTCCAGCGAGGAGGAAACCGTTTTGAAATTTTATTTTTTATTTTTTTTTCCAGTTACCGGTCGAATGATTTTGTCATGCCCCCCCCTCCCATCCCCCCGGATATGGTACATTTTTCAACGTGTATAGGTGAACTTGGTTCGTTCAAATTTTAATTTATGGTTTCGAAATCGATTTATCAATTCAAAATAAAACTTATCTTTAACTATACTTAATTTGTTGTCGTTAAATTAAAACATTTTTTATTCGTATAAATATCGAAAAAGTTCACGGTGGGATCTGATAAATAATTTTTCGCAATTCGTTCGTCAAACAATAGAATTTTTTGCGCGCCGAGTAGATTTCTGACTATCTGCAGCTGTCAACAATTATTACGTTATTGTAATATAATAGTCTTACAATTATTATTGACCGGAGTGAATGAATTTATTATCTTGCGCTAGGTATAGAATATAAGAAAACGCGAAAACATTTTCACGCGCGAGTGTATACATTTTATTCGAAAACAAAGTTATGGTAAAATAAAAAAACACATTTTCGCGTACGCATTAAACGAAAATTTAAAAAATTTAAAGGAACGATTAGAAAACTATGCGATTTTGTCAAAAGACCCGGTAGTGCGGTTAATATAATAATATTCGAAAAATTGATAATCACTCACGTGTATGACGGACGTCGCGTCGGTCTCGTTCCCTCTGGGCGATATCTGTTCACTCATGCTCTGTCCCCTCGATTTGGTTTCGAATGAAATATCGCGAGTGCGAGATCGTCCGCGCCGAAAACAAAACCTCACTTTACGTCGTCTCCGCAGATATCCGGTGCGATGCGATCCGGTCGGCGAAACGGACGGCGGCGGCGGCGTCGTCGGTACCCGATTATAATACCTATTTGCAGATACGACGTTTATTAGACGGGTATACTCTAACGACGTCACTGTTTGTACAACACACCTCTTGAACAGTGTTATATTGTCGTCGTCACCGTTTGAATCGTCCGGGGACCGACGTCACACTAATATCGTGTTGTATGATATTATCGTTACACCGCAGACGGTATAGGTATATAGTTCTCTCTTCGCGGGAAGCGGCGAGATGCAAATATAGTCACGTTCAAAAAAACATAAAAAAAAAAAAAAAACGCGTTTTAATTACACGGATCTACACACTTGTTTAAATAATAGGAAAAAAAAAAAAAAAAAAAACAAACCCACATCACACCGTATTACACACTCGCGCGCGTACACATCCCTCTGCCCTCCTCCCGTCGCACCGTTCGCCCGCCGTCCGACGGGGGCGGCCCCCGACGAGCAGCGCGCCAACAACTGTGCCAACACGTGTCACCTTATTGTCACCTAAGTATTGGTTATTTTCTCGTTGTTTGTCGTCGTATATAATAAGTGCGCGCGCGTCGCTATTCCGCGGTGCCGTGGACGCGAACAACAACGAAAACAAAACAAAAAAAAACTTATCGGTAATTATAATAATAATGATAATAGCATAATGGAATCAAACGGCCATAGTGTTTGTCCACCGGCGGAACGTCGTGTTTTTCCACCGGGTCCGTCTCGTTACGCGCTCTCGCCCCGGCGACTACGATGTCGTCACACACACACACGGTGTACCGAAAGCGTTAGGTTACCGGCGGCAGTCTAATCGTCGCCGCCGCCGTAAAAGTCCGGCACTCTCATTTTTCTCCGGTTTCGGAAATCCCGTCGAGGTTCTAACGGGCGGATGGGGGCAACGTGGACATCGCGGTTCTGGTTCCGGTTCGTAGTAGTAAAAGTATCAGAAAAACGACAATTAAAACAATCAAATACCAGTGCAGCGTTTTTTTTTTCAGAGAAAATTATTTTAAGGTGATCGGGTAAAAATTGGGGCACACAGTTTGTTTATTGCCTCGGGTGCTTTTTATTTATTTATTAAAGTTTAAACGGGCGACGCCCATGGACATAAATACAATATACATGTATAAGTGCAAAAACTAGTGGCGTAATACATAAAACAAATAAAAAAATTAATAATACAAAATTACGTATGCTTAAATATAATGAGACAGTGAACAATATTTAATTACATTAAACTAGATTAAATTTACAATTGAAATAGGATTTCAAAATGTGAAAAGTGACGGTGTAAAAAAAAAAAAAAAAAACGGATTTATTTCTAAAGAACTAGGAAATCACATGAATCTAACTTGAGAAGCGTCGTACAACTTTTACTAGTAAAAAATCTAAGCTGAACATTTTTGGAAAAGGGCCGTGCGATGAATTTCTCTGTTTGTCAGTGTGACGAAACTAATATAAAAATCTGAAAAAGTGTTAATTGCACTTAAATATTCCGGCTACGGGTTTGATAAGTGTGTGATCGATCGGTCTACTGCGCGGTCTACGTTTTCAGTGATAAGTCATCGTTAGGCATAACATACTTTTAAATTAACAACAATATAATGCGGTTTGTGCTGAGAAAAATGAGGCGAAGCGTTGATGTGTTATAAAATTTTTTCTTGTTTTTGTAAATACCGTTTTTCATTTTATTCTTGTTTTCTACATAATTTCTACAACATGTTACGCGGAAAGGTGATCATAATAGGTGATCTACTCGTTGTCTAGAAAAAATGAAACTTTTCTTAAAATTAACTAGAAGACAGGTGACTTTTGAGATTTGATTGATAAACGTTTTTTTTTTTACACATCAAACGTAAGTAGAAATATTTTGATAAAAAAATTTAACAAAAAACAATCAATGTGATTTTATTAATGTAACCCACACTTTTCGGTTACCTTCCCCATTAAAAAAAAAAAATTACAATAATATTAAGTTTTTTTTTTGCTTCGATTAAAAGCAATATTTTTTCCGGGTAACATGCGATTTGTCCTTATTTATCATTTTTTAACAATACAATATAAATATAAATAATCGACGATATTGTCGTCGCGATCGGGTTTCCGCATATTCTACACGATCGATATTATATATTCTTATCGCGTAACACTTAAGTTCCAGACCCGATTTTCCGTACTATTCGAAAGACAATAAAATACGTATATGAACCGACTCTACGTAACACAAGAGACACGGTTCGTTTAGTTTTCGCAGTGTTGCTAACAACTACTATTGGTATTGGTATTCGAGGATCATTTTCGGCGGCGGGTCACACGGACACGCGGCGGGAGGGGGAAAGTCAAAGGAGAAAGAGGAGAACCGGAACTATAATCACAGTAAAAAAACATTATTATAGTGTTGTATAGGCACAGCGTAATCAAATCCGTTCCAGAAACAGTGCGCACGGCGGTGGCGTGTCGCAATACAAATATAAGTCGTTTTAAATCGACGCTATTTTTATTCATGTATATCTTCTATATGAACAACTTTTTTGAACATTTTTTTTTTATATAATTTTACATACACGTATTACAGTATTATACTATACGACTCTGGGCGCGGTGGTGGTAAATTAACATTATTTTATTGTATACACATATCATATCATATACATGTACAACATATAGTTTCGTATACATCGCACGCGCATACGTAATATGACGTATATATATATTATATTGTATATACGTATATGGATTTACATGAAACGGCGTGACATTATACTCGGATAAGGCGGAGATTTGGTTTATTTTTTTAGTTTTTTTTTTTTTGTTTTTTTTTTTTTGTTACGATGGTTCGGCATCATTTTAAAACTCCGTCAAATCTTATACACAAGCACAAAAGTATAATGTTTAGGACAGTATAATATAATATAACAAGCGTAAAAAACAATACGAAATAAACGCGAAAAAAAAAAACAAAACGAAAAATTAAAATAAAACAAAACGAAACAAACGACTAGAAAACGTTTCGCAAAAAATATTTGACAAGTCGTACAAATGTTTATTTGTTTACAAATAATTTATTATTTTTACATAATTATTTTTAAATAACTTTATATAATAAAGACTTCGCGGAAAATCGTAACAGTATATTAGTATAGTGTTTTACGAATATAAGGAAAAAAATTACTTAATATTGTACATTCGTTTACAATCATAATGATGATGATGATAATAATAATAATAATAATAATAATAATAATCGTAAAAATGTCGACTTTCTGCTGGTAGATATTGTGAATAAGAGTAATGCTAATATAAGTATAAATATATATATATATGTATTTACGGTGGTCTACCGAGTTTTTCCTCCCGTTTTTTTCGAGATAACCGTTTATTTCAATAACAGGCAAACGCGGTGGCATATATATATATATAATATACTTATTCAACATAACTATCGAATTTATCATAACATTATAGCCCTAAAATGGTGTGTGTTTTTTTTTTAAGGAATGTCTAAAGTCCCGTAAAAATTCAAAAATTACTTTTCTCGTTTGAACGACATATGTTTAATTATTTCATCATTGTTACTATCAACTTTTTTCTTTTTTTTTCATTATCATTTTATCAATTTTTCATTGCCATAGACTGCCTTTTTACCCGCGTTTTGAGCTCGATTAATCGGATAAAAACGCACACAAACGCAAAGCCCGTTCCGATACGATTTTTGGCCGTCTCGCGTCGCACGCGAACTATAAAATATATATCATAATGTCGACTAGAAAAAAAATAAAACAAGCAATCGATTTTCGAAACTCATCATCGCATAAACACACACACACACACACACACACCGCGCGCACAACACGAAAACAAATCGCCAACGGGTCGGTCGGTAAACGTCATAATAGTAACAGCCGACAGAGAGCGGACACAGATGAGTGTAACGGTAGGTTAGACGATTTTCTGCTGTGCTCGAAAACGGAGAGCACGAAGGAAAAAACCAAAAGACGATCCGGAAAAATAAAAACTTATCTATTCGGTCCGCGGCGGGGGGCGGTGCGGAGAAAAACGTGTGTGGGAGAAAAAAAGAAACAACGACAACAATAAGACGTACACATAAATATATAAATATATATTATATAAATATAGTATTATTATTATTATTATTAGGGAAAAAATCCGAGGCGTTGGAAACGCATGCCTAATTAGTTTTCTCTGGCTGGTGATTAATGCGGATGGGCTATGGAATTACACAAAGAGAGATAGAGAAACGAACGACGAGTGGCGAATGACGATAGATCGTAAACAGAAAATAATACATATTATATTATTACACAGACTAGAAAATGCGTTGCTCGCGTGACATTTTGCCGATTCGCAAGCGCCTATTACGCGGAAAACCGCCGAAACTACTACAACACTATACACAATGATATCTTTTTAAGAGTATATTTATAACGCACCATGTCGACACCACACATGCTACGAGAAAGACGAAAAAAACGCGATACTTTAAATAGGTAATAATAATAATAATAATAATAATAATCGTTCGTCGCGCTCGTCGATCGACGAGCGCGACCTATACGTACGTAAAACATTACATAAGACAATATTCAGACGTACCGAAAAGCTGGCGGAAAACATCTCGCTCCACTTACAAATATTACTAGATATAAACGAGATAAGGACAAAGAAAAAAAAAATCAAAAAAAAAACGTGATCCCTAGTGCTAGAAACGTTGTGTTTTCGCACGCGTAGTCGAAAAGGATTTTTTTCTGGTACAAATTATGACGACGTAGTTTTGTTTCGTTAGACTATAGAGACTACGACGAGTATACTATAAATAAATATATTATATATTATATGAAGCTAAGACGACGATATCTACTAAAAATCGGAAGGATTGCTCGGAACCGACGTACAAGCGACTTGATTAGAAATATAACGCTAAAACAATAACAATAATAATAATAATAATAATAATAATACTATAACAGCGGTGCGATAATGATATTATTACGTTATAAAATGGATTTTTTCGCGAGTCGATTATGCAACGAAAATAAACACGTTTGTCGCGGCGGCGCGACGAAACAAAGATGGTATTAATCGGCGCGCGTAGCGATCGGTCCGATGTAGAACGCTACTACTCTTTTGAGAATTCCGCGACTTCAAAACTTCGGGGGAAAAAACGACTTGAACAACCGAGTACCACGTCCTCGAGTGTGCGATCGACGAGTATAGTATATAAAAATCGGGATTCAATTCGGATGAATTATTATAAAATTTGGGACACTGGACAATTTCGAAATCGTGTTTTTTTCTGTCGGTGTTGGTGGGTGCACTCGGGAGCAGCGCGGCTCCACTCGAACGCACTGCCGAAAAAACACACGACCTCAACAATCTCATCGCTCGAAATCGACGAAAGCGCATCACTTCGTGGCGAACGTTGCCAGGAGGCAGGAAGCGACGGCCACCGGTCTGGTGGAAATCGAAGGACGAGCTTTCGATCGAAGGACGAGCTTTCGATCGAAGGACGAGCTTTCGATCGGGTTGAACAGTCCGGCCGGCCGAGGAAGCGTTTGGAGAGCACACGTAAGGACAAATAATAATAATAATAATACGATAACGGTGATATTTTATTCGTATGGGTAGCGGAAAACCGATCGCTATACGACGACGGCGGCGCGGAGGATAATATGACGTCGTTATGATAATAATATACGTGTTTGTGAAAAACGTGCGGACCTCTAAAATCGAAGAGAAAAAATCGGGTTAAACGACGACGAGAAGCTGCAGGAAGGTGTGTCTAATTCCGTACACAAGAGCGGTACAATAACGATAACGATAATAATAATAATAATAATAATAATAATAATAATGATAGCTACTTTTTATTGTTATTATTAAGTAATTAAATTTTTTTTTGGTTTTTTTTCTCAAATTGACTTAATATGAAAAAAAAAAAAAAATTTAACCGACTCCGAATCGTCCAATCGAAAAAAAAACGTCGGAGGAAAGAACAACAAATAGGGTACAATGGACGTTGTACGTAACACGTTCGACCGGATAAAATATGCACGCACACACACACACACACACACACTCGGTCAGATCGCTTCCGAATCGCGCGCCGAGAAGACCGGAAGTGTGGAGTATCCGGAAGTAGTAGGAATCGTTTTGAGAAAACTTCGACTGATCGACGACACACAAACCGCACATATTTTGGAAAACAAAGACGGCCGACGGACGAGGTTAGTTTTTTGTGTGTGTGTGCGCGTGTGGATTCGTCGTTGGATCTACTCGTGATGTTTTTTGAAACGGACGTACGTTCTACAAAGCGTTTAATATTATCGTATAATTATTAATTATTATAATTATTAATTATCGAATAAAATAGCAACGGAAAAACGAAAAAAAAAAAAAAATAAACGTATACAAACACGATTAATGTTTATAATCCGATGGAAATCGATAGGATAAAATGAAATACAAGACGTGTGTATTCGATCGCGATTGGAATAACGACGGGGTGGGGGTAGGGGGCAACGAATTACAATGTGTTTTGCAAAACACCGATGTCGAAAATTAGTCGTGTCCCGCGCGTTATTATTACGTATTATTCGTCGGAAATCTATAAAAAAAAAAAAAATGATCGAAAACATTAAAACATGTTTTTACAAAAGAGGAATAATAAACGTTATTATATTATTATTAATTTACACGTAATAATGTTTTACTCTCGAATTGTTATGTTTCATCGATTTTGTTTTTTTTTTTTTTGTTTTTTTTTTTTTTTTGGTTTTTTTTTTTTAAACTATTAAAATACCCCTGTGCGAACGTTTATTAATTATTAATCAATAAGATAAAAATTATTATTACTAGAAAAAAAAAATCAAAAAAAAAAAAAAAAAAATCAAATCGTAATTTAAATATAATAATTATAATTAAATTTAATCGTAATAATAATAATAATAATAATAATTAATAATAATATTATATAAATAGTATTAATATTAAATATCACACTAAAATGCTCATATAAACTTTTGAATTTTTTTTTTTTTTCATTTTTCGGGGGAGATTTCTCGTTATTATAAATTTAATACGTATTGATTAATTATCATAATATATTATATTATATATATATAATTATATTATAATTATCATATTAAGCACACAGCGTAATGTTGGTCCAATTAAGGCAATTGAAGTTCAATGTTATAATAATGACGTATAGGTACTATAATAATAATAATAATAATAATAATAATATCATATTTACAAATCGTTACGATCGTACGTGGTGGTGGCGCGTACGGTAAAATATTATTATCGTAGGAAATAATAATAACGACGTACGGTTTTACGCGCGCGCACAGGAATCCCCATACAGGGCCGTGTGCGGTGCGGGGGGCTGATGGGGGGGGGGTGGGGAGGAGGGCGGTCGCGCGCCCATGCAAATTTTTTTTTTGAAAAAAAACGAAAACGAAAAGAGAAACGAAAAAAAAATTCCGATGGTTTCCACAATATCGTCGTACGACGTTTCCGGTATCGCGGCAATGTTTTTAATGACGACGGCGGCGGCGGCGGCGGCGCGATTGTTGTTGTGGTGAAAACGTTGTTTTGTTTTTTTTTTTTGTTGAGAGAAAGAAAAGGGGAAAAAAGGCTGCCCTCGAGACAAAACAAATACTAAACGCCGCCGCCGCGGCAGTTGTTATCATTAAAATTCCGTCTGTTTGTACTAAATGTTTACGTTGCCGCGCCACGTGGACGACGACGACCTGAGCGTCGGCGACATGTACGACATGAGATGGTCGGACGAGTTCTCCGGCGGGCTGTGCGTCAGCATGTCGGTCTGCGAGCTCAGCTGATACGACAGCTGATGGTGCACGTTGTGCGAGCTGCTGCCCGGCCGGAGTTGGCCGCCGCCTCCGCCGCCTCCGCCGCCGCGCTGCGATTGGCTCCGCTCGAACGACACGCTGTGCTGCCGGCGCATCGGCGGCGGCTGTTGCTGTTGCTGATAGTGCTGTTGCTGTTGCTGTTGCTGTTGCTGCATGTGGTGCGGCGGCGGATGTTGGTGGTGCTGCTGCTGTTGGTGCTGCTGCTGCTGCTGGTGCTGCTGGTGCTGCTGCTGGTGATGTTGCTGCTGCTGCTGCTGCTGCTGCTGCTGTTGCTGTTGCTTGTGTTGCTGTTGCTGCTGTTGCTGTTGCTGTTTCGACTGGTATCCGATGGCCGGCGGCACGTACACCATGCTGTCGTGGTCGCTGAGCTCGTAGTCGTCGTACTCGGCGGTGCGCATGCGTTCCAGGCGGGGCGGCATGCGGTCCATCGATTGATAGTCTGCGAACACAAAAACGTCACGGCCGAGACCGTCGGTTACGCGGCGAATGTTTTCGAGCTATAACTAGGGTTGCCACCAGTTAAAGGGTTGTCAGCCAGTGTACACCAGTATATAGTAATACTAGCTGAATAACCCGGCTTCGCCCGTGTGCAGTATAACTTTTTATTTTATCAGTTTTTTTCATTTTTACCCCTTTTAACTCCGGTAGGGGTCGAATTTAGGAAAATCGGGCGACGTGGTGACACTCGCGAAGGTATTTGGAACAACTTTGTGGAAAAAAATTGGAAAAAAGTTGAATAGCGTCGTCACAAAATTGGTACATAAAAAAGGCCTGTTCTTTTATATATACATAATGAAATGCAAAAAAATATTATTATAATCACATATTTTATATTTTCATAATTTAACGCCGAGTTCTGATTTAACCATTTCCACTGACAGACGATTTCGGACCATAAATTTCCCATCAATGAAAATACTTGTTACTTATTGACAAACTATTTATAATTATATAAAAATACGTCGTAATGTTATGACGACCCGGAGAATAATTCACTGAACCCGTAGCCCGTAGATTTATATGTAAACCCGGAGAGGTGGCAACCATAGCTATAACCGAGACGTTGGTTAGTAGTTTTAGTTTGGCAAACGAGACAAACCGTTAGTTTTCTGCAAACATAACAACGTGCGGGAAAAACTAGTTTGTGAAATGTCTTTATCGAAATGTTTTCGTTAAAAAGCGTGTCGCGCGAAAAGTGCAAAAAACAAACTCAAAATGTCGCGGCGTTGGGAAAAAAACAGCCGACGTGACAAAGGGACAAACTTAAACCGGTGACGATTTGGGCGAAAAACACTCGGTGTTAGAGAATGTGTGTTCGATTATCGTCAGAGCGCCGGGACGGACGGGTCGCAGCATTCCATTCGGGTTTACGTGTTTCGACCGCTCGCTCGGGAGAGAGCGCATGCCACCTACCTGTCGGCGTTCGGAAACGATCAGTCCTGTCAATCCTATCGTCGCTCGTTTGTTTTTCGCAGGAAATTCGGAATCTCCGCGCGCGCGATTAGCCGCGGGACAGTCGTGTGCTTCGCGCCGTCCGAGATAAAACGGACCGAAAACACGACCGCCACGGTATAGATACTTCGTCGTTTGGAAATTTTTTCGACAAAAATCGTATTGTTGTAACGGCCGCCGCCGTCATAATAATTTTGTTTACGCCAAACGACACTATACGTTTTCAATGTTTTTTTTTTTTTACAATTTAAAATGAGCAATGTTTATTCAAAACTCGAGCGAAAATAAAACGTGTTTTTTAAAAATCTTTTTTCAGATTTCGAGGCGGTAAACGTGCACGCCAAAAGTGTCGCGTGACACGTCTCGTTAGGTCGGGAAGATATTCGAGAGAGATCGTCATTTTTCGACGGGAAAATACTCGGAAACGATGTCGGAGGAGGTGCCGAGCGTTCATATTTCATTACGGAGTAAATGTATGTTTTACGGCCCGAAAACCGAGTGCGAGAGGTAAGGTTTATAATATTATATATTGTTCGATTTGCCGGGAAAGAAGAAAACGGACGGGTTTCTTTTTTTTCGTAAATGTTTTAAAAAGTATTAAGACGATTATTTTGGAAAAAAAAAAAGTTTGTCCGCGATCGAACTTTAGTATCTGCGCCGATCAGCTGTCGCAGAGCAGTAGACGATTTCATATTTCACGTCGCGCTCGGACAAACAGCGCGCACTCGTGAAAATGAAAAACGCACAGGTAAAAAATACGCTCGTTGCGTATAAGATTAATAATTATCTCATTATCGTGTCAACTCGTCGTAGTCAGGCGCAGCGAAACGCGGCTTTATTCGGACCAAACGAAAGGTTTTCATTGGTTTTGGGTTTTTCTTAAGGTTTCCATATTATTCTCCCGGCGATAACGCACGAGCTAAAATTTTAAGGGCGGTTCAAAATAAGGGGTGAAAATTTCTCGAAATCCATTTTTTCACATATATCTCCTAAAATATCGACTGTACGACAAAAACATACTATTATACTAAATTAAAGCCGAGTAAATTATCTAGAAAAAAGTATTCCAAGCCGTTTAGGCTGCGGTCAACGAATTTAATGTAAAAATCAGTATTTATAAGAATTTTTTTTTGTCGTTGTACGACGACGGTCTGCGCGCGTTTCGAGAGTTTTCGGAGTTTTGCGAAAAAAGAAAGAGAAGCAAAACGATCAAATTTTATTTTCAACAAAAACGCGTTATTATACTACTCGTCGATTTGCTTCCGTCGTCTCGCTCGTCGTGCTTATCGCTTATTATTATTGTTCTTGGGTCTGTTTTTTTTTCGTCGGCCACAGACACGGTTTCGCCCGAACGGTCACGCCTAACTAACGCGGCACACGATAACAGTAATATTTTATTATTCCGCCCGCGCCTATTCTATTGTACGAGCCGACAATATCAATTTACAAACGTCTTTTTATGGCCTGCGACGACGTCGTCTCGACTGCCGTTTGTAACACCGCCTCCGCCGTTAGCGTGCCGGTCGACGAGAGGACGAAATAAAAGCCGACGGGAATTTTTCGCTGCGGCGGCGGCGCGGGGCGTGACGTTTTATTTTCACGGCGCGTGTTTTTTTTTCATTTTTATTTTTTCCGTCTGGCGCGCCCGATAAGTAGGTACTCGAAAAAAACGGTCCGATTTTGTAAACTCCGGTATTGGTGAATCGTATCTGAGTAGAAGTCGGTACTTTGGAGAGGTTAGCGTTTTGCGAATTTCCCGACGACGACGGTTTAAAAGTTGCGCTCGCGAGACGAAAAACCGATTTTCATTCGAGTCTATTGATCGGCGGGCACTTGAAATTTTCACCAAACACTCGTACACTAGTGACGGCTATTCTCTAGAGACGGTGTGAATTTCAAAAGGTTTCCGACGAGGCTTTTTTGCGCCGTTTTCACAAGACAAGTTTTCGAGTTTGCTGTAAAATAATTTTAGCGCGCTCGCACGAAAACGCTCGAGAATTTTCCCATAAAAAGTCGCTACTTTTTTTAACATTTAGATTTTTTTTTACAGATATCAATCGATTGCACTTTTACAGTGACCGAATGCACTGGTGTTTATTCCATCTACTCAAGGCACGAGTATAGTAATAAATGACAGCAGAAGGTTTTGTTTTCGATCTAAACAGCCAATAAAATACACAACAAAGCGAAATCAAACGGTTTTTTTTTTTTTTATTCTACAAAGCGTTCGTGTATACACAGCGTCTGATACATTAAAAAAAAAAAAAAAAAACAATAAGATACATTACGCGAAGAGTAGAAACTGTTTATGACGACATCGAAAGGAGGGAAACTGCAGGATAGTCGTAAGTCATCACGAAAAAAGTCTATAATTTTTTTTAAATTTAATAGCGATCACAAAAATAAATACTTTCAATTGTTTATTGTACGTACTTATGAACGTGGAAATTGAAGGTTTTTTTTTTTTTATTGAAAACTTTTGAAAATTCATAAAAAAAAAAGCGTAGGCAAGTATAGGTTCGATTTGTTAATCTTTAGTTGCAGTGACGGATTTTTGTAGCCTCGACTTTCAAATACTATTTTGTCGCAAAACTTAATGATTTTTACAGTTTTTACATAAAATTACTATTTAGACTTGCACCTTATAGGCGGTTTAAGTAGACTGCAAGGGACCTACGGGCAGGACTCGAAAAAAAAAAAAAACATTTCGTGTTGTTAATTTAATTACTCAGTGTGCATGTTTTTGCATATTTTTACAAAATTCGATATGTATCGCATATTGAAGCGAAAATTAAAAATTTTTTTTTATAAAATGCCACTCATTTCACGATTATTCATTTCAATAATAAATACAATTTTAAAAATATAACAATTAGTTGAGAAAATTCCATAAAATTTTTTTTTTTTTCATCAAGTATTCGAGTAATTAATTATCATAAGTTGTTTCACTTGTAAATTTTAAATAAATAATACAAATTTTCTTGCATATTTGTCGCACGTTTTCATGCGGTTTCACTGCACATTACGATACTTTTTAGTGCATAAAAATCCGTGCTCTATTTATTAGTTTTATAACATGTGAATCATAATATTATATGACTCACATATCAGACCGTGGGCGTAAAATTGATTAAAAATGCTGACTAAAAAAAAAAGAAACAAAAAGTAAAAACTCGACGAAATAAGCGTCAAGTGGTTGGTTTTGTTTTCGGAATTTAAATACAAATAATTTAAACGCGTCTACCTGAAACAAATCGTAGAGCAGTTAAAAAGTAAACAAACGTTATCGGACCATTTTTTTCGTCGACAGGTTTTCTCTCGACGAGCCTAACACGTTGTACAGATATATTTTCGAGTCCTGCCCGACCGGTTCGAAGGATTCGTATTTTATAAACAGTTTCCATGCGCCGCGGGAGATAGACGTAGAACACCGTTTTCGTAGTGTTTTTTTTTTTTTTACTACTGTTTATTACTGTTGTTGCAGCCGGATAATGGGACTGGCGAACAAGTTTAGGCTGGACACCAGCGAGTACGACAGTTGCGACTCACCTGACTGCTGGTAGTTGTTCATCATGGACGACATGATCGGCATGTCCATGCTCGGCGAGCTCCTGATCGGCCGGGCCAGCAGTTGCGGCTCGTTGGGGTCGGGCGTGACCGGCGGGTGCGTGGCGCGCCAGTACGCCTCCAAGTATTCGGATATGTGCTCGCACGCCTCTTCCAGCTGGTTCTCGTCCAGTATCACGTCGAACATTTCCGGCGGACACTGGGCCAGCTTCTCGGACGCCACCATTTGCACGTTCAGGTGTCGGGTTTGCGATTTGCCGCGGGACTTGATCAGCCGCTGGAGCACCTGCGGACGAAAAGTTAAGTTAGAAAAGTCGAGTCAGGTCACACAGGTCAGTGGGCTAAACCGGTTAGAACCGGCTAAACCTTTTTCGAACCGCGAAATATTATCTATTTCCATGATCCTCCCAACGCCAACCGAGCGTGTACTATCAAATAATATACATTATAGTATATGACTTTTTCTAACAGTAAACTGCGATAAAATCGCAAACTTTTTCAATTCCGCGACACCCCGCAATCAAATGAGTGGATTGAAAAAAAATTAGAGCATAGGTTTTCGGAAGCGGACACTTATCCAGTAGTTATTTGAACTTAATATTTTTTTTCAAAGCGTGTTCACTCGATTCGCGTAAAATTCTAATCCCGGGAGCTATACGTTGTAAGTGCCAATCAATCGTATATTCAGAGACGGTTAATTGCGATAGCCTCGTCACTCGCGTACGTCATCGATCAGACGATTTTCAGACGACGCGACGTCGTTGGCCGAACAATATCGGTGATTTCTTTTTCATATTTATCATTTGAGCTTCGTAGCGAAACGGTCGGTTAGCTCGCGCGCCAAGTGCTTGACTATTTATATTTAGAACGCAAATCAAACGACGAAAATACTTCTGAATAATCACAATACAATGTAGTATACCATTTGAATACAATAATTTTCGACCGGCGCGTTATCATTTAACGTGTCAAAAAACATTTTCGAAAACCAGTCGGTCGAAAAAATTATTAAATACAAATACTATTAAAAAAACTTTATAAAAAATACCATATGATAAAATGTCTGATACGAGAAAAAAAAAACCAAACATGAAATCGAAATGCTAACAAAGGAAACACGATAAAACCAATACTATTGTCATAATATTATAGCGAGAGTGTTAGTTTAGAACTTTTTTTTATTAGTTTATTTTACAAATCGTCAATTAAGTTAATAATTTGTGTGTAAATGTTCCGTAAATTCATTGTTATCCAATGTCGTTTTAATAAAATACGACTTGTGTATAACGCGACCGCTATAAATACACAATAATATTATATTAATTTAATTTCGTTATTATTTTACGAGATATTATTATTATATTACCGTAATTGTCGATTTTAAATATATTATATTTATTTAAAGTATGAATATCACACCAACACCTGACGGTTTTTTTTTTCTCTGAATTTTATAACCGTAACGGGCAGGTCACACTTACTTTAGGCGATGAGACTTTTAAGTACACTATGGTCGGCGCCAACGAAGTTTTCGCTAACTGCGACGGATGATTGATGGTATCGCAATCCAAAACGACAAGCTGTAAACATGTCCAGTGTCAGTGTCGAATAAACGGACGGTTTCGAGAATAATCGAGTGGGCTACGTACCTGTAAAGTTCGAGCGAGTTCGAAAATCCGTTCAATTTCCTGTTGCACGTCGGCCATTATGTTGGAACGCGAGTTGGAACCGGGTTTACTTTCGATTATGGTTCGTTTCGACGGGTTGTTGAGAAGAGATCTCTTGGCTAAGGAAATGTCGGCCATCACGCGGGTAATAATGATTCTGTAGAACGATTAGTAAACATGACGATGAGTTTCGTTGTTTTTCGGTCTCGGCGCGGTTTTTCTATTTTTCCGTCGTTTTTCCGTTTTCTATACACATACCTTCCTTCGAAACGGTGTTTCAAAAAGTCGAACAAGGCTTTTTGCATCATATCGGTCACCTCGTAGCCTTTCAGAGACGGTCCGACCAGAACGACCGGTCTCATCGACGGCACGACGTCGTAAGGTGGCGTGGTCTCTTGTTTTTTAAAGAAAATCTTTCGTTTGTCTTTCGCAGTTGGGGCAGTAAGCGTGGTTCTGGCAGATATACGACTACTTCCAATGGGGTCGTCATCTTCGGCTATAAAACAAAACCGAAATAAGCGGAAAATGTCGTGAAAAAAGTGGGGGGGAAAAAAAAAAAAAAAACAACGACTCTCACTACTTGGACTAGATATTATTTCGCTAATAAGAAAAAACGGAAAAAAAATAATAATAAAACAATAATAATTTGAAATGTCAAAGTGACTAACACAATTTATACTAATAAACATAATTATTATTATTATTATTATCGACTGTACCGTTCGACGGCTCCGGGTATAAACAAGTCGCGTGTCGAAAACGGAAAAACTTTTCGTCAAATCGAAAATAATAACGAAAACACCTTTTATAATCATCTCTACACACGTGGAGTATGGTATTCGTTAATGACGTTTTCGTCATTACTTAGCGAAATAGGCCGAGTACGGTCGATACTGCCGTGCGGAACGCCCAAACGAGTTTTTCGTTTGTTTTCGAAATTTCCAAACTGTAATCGTCGACCGACGACGACGTTATTATTTTTTATGCCCGCAGCCGTCGCGGATATTCTATATTTGACTAACGCTACAATCCACCGAGTAGGAAATACAATTATTTGCAGAGTAATTGAAATCAAAGAACAGTAAGGACGGTAGAATTTATAGTGTTGAGGCGTACTAGTTGACGGGAAGATGAAGACGTGTAATATATGAAATGTAAAAAACAAAAAAAAATCGTATTAAACATCATATTATTTTCATCAATAATATTGTTGTAGTAATTTTATGGAAAATGTTGAAACATTTCTTTCATTTAATTTTAAATATCGAATAAGAATGATCTGCGTATGTGTTGTGCTTAGTAACATTTCACCGAACTATATTCCCTCGTGCATAAAGCGTCTAAAAAAAACAAAAAAAAAATCATAATAATTATTATAAAAACAAATGGAAAGCAAATGGATATGGAAATCGTGATGACAACTTCGATACGATGATTGGAAGTAGTATTATATAGTATAGGTGAACTATGCCGGCGGCGGTGAGTTGATACGATGCAGTGGCGTAATCGGTGTTCAGAGTATTTACTGGCTCGTGACTTTTTCTATTTGACGATTGAATTGCGAGTGTTTGATAAACGTTTATCCATAAACGACCGGTAGTTGTGTAGAAATAGTGATAAAACTCGTCGATAGTTCGAAACTAGAATCTCGGTACGTCATAATATACGCGTAGTTCCGGGGGAGATTTAAGCAGAACGATTTCGACTCGAAGTTGTGCGGATCAATCGATTCGGATGAAAACAACGCGTTTATATTTGAAATTATTTCCATTTGTAGTGTGTGTGTTTAAACGGCGGTAGTTGCATTTCGAAAACGAGGTTAACTGTAGATTATATTCGACCAAACGAACAATCGAAACGCGACAACTTTCTTTAGTAATCGTGGGCGCTACCGTTTGAACATTGTCGAATCGTCTAGCACTAACCGACGGACAAACAGCTAAACTCATTATAATTTTGATGTGCTCTGTACACGTACAGGTTCGCCGTGATAAGCACTAAATAGATTTACGCGGATTCTACTACATGCTCGATGTGAATTGTTTTTGAAGCCGAAAGTCTGTGTTTAGTAAATCGCTAGCGTTCGCGTAGAAAACACGAGACACTATTCCGTACGAAAGTCTCACCGGTTTCGCCGCCTTTGAACGCGTTGTTTATATAATATTTTTTTTTAAATACAAGGGAAAACTATCGTTCGAAACACGGTATGACCACATCGGTATAATAATGTAGCGCGCGCTGTTTGTTCACCGGGTTGCTATATTTCGATAAGGCCACGTGGTGTTCGATAGGCAAATATTATACGGTTTGCCGTCGGGGAGCACGTCATATTATTATTAATGCGTGTGTACTTTTAATTATTTCGGCGAGCTCCGAATACGCCACTGGAACGAACTGGTATTGAAACATAATTATAAGATTAGCGTTAATTCTAGAGCGAACTATTTGCCGCCTTCGTGTTCACACACAAAGTAAACACGTGCGTAAAAAAATCGTCAAAACAACAACAACTGTAAAATTACTGTAAAAATTATATAAAATCAAATCGAGCGCACAATAATTATCAAATAAACAAGTGGTACAAAAAGCAATTTCTAAAGGTATACGTTTAATTCTCGATAAAACCGAAATACGACTTGGCGAAACGCGGATCGTTCTTCTTCTTTTGATCATGATTTCTTCTTAATTTATCGAGTGAAACGTTTTTTCGATTGAAAAAAAAAATAATAAAAAACGGTGAGAAATCATTCAAAGAAGAACGACCACTACCATATACGTACTACACACTACACAGCAAAACTACTCAATACACAAATGATACACAAAAAATAAATATGACGTTAAAATCGAGTTTGAAAAAGTGTAAGAAACGATTCAACTACAAAATCGTTATTGTCGAAAGTACGTGTTTTCGCGAACGACTAGTGGTGTTGTGTTGCCATTGCTAGTTTTCAAAAACATATTATAGTGCGTTTTATTTTTTATTTTTAAATTTATTTTTGTTTTCATTATTCAACAAAGCGTATCTACATAAAAATATACTATAGCCACGTGTATTGACGTATTGTACTTGTTTCGATCGATTTTCAATGATATCGAACATGAAATATCTATCTTTAGCCGTTTCGTTGCTCAAACGGTAGATTTCGTCTGATTCAATTCAGACGTGAAACGACGTGTGTTGGTAGCGACGACGTCAACGTTACTTTACTTCGAAAACGACATAATATAATAAAACACTACGTTTATAATTATTATTAAAACAGTTGTGTGTTTCAGACTGGGTTAGTAACGAGTCGAAAAAAAATTTTAAAATTTACTTACTATCGGAGTTTGTAAAATACTAACTCCACTGTCGATATTCTACTGAATTCAAAATTTGTTTTAATTTTTTTTTCATTTTCGTTACACACTACAAAACGCACTTTGTTAAAAACGAAACGGTCGTGTATTGAATAATAATTATTGTTTTCGACAAAGTCATTGTCATCTCTAGACCGATTGAATTTGTTCGTAAATCTAAAAAATTACTCTCCCTACGGTAAAATTCGACGGTAAAACTATTGTTTTCTTTTATTTTCCAAGCAAATGGTTTGAAAAAAAAAAAAAAAGAAACAAAACGAAACATGATAAAAATAATATTGTGATCGTTTGTGTTGCACACAAAACACACGCAGACAAAAAAATAAATAAAATTGAAATCATAAACATTATTACTTTTCGTAAACCAGGAGAATCAGTACATACCGGGAGTAGGAGGGGTGGAACCCCCTGAATCACCCCCCTTATTGGTAGACAGCATGTCATTTATTACACCACCTAAGTTTGATGATGACGAGGTTTTGGAAGAATGATTTTTTGAGCTTCGTGATGGGTTCATCTGACGCAGGAGTTCGAGTTTGGCAGGGGATGGTATGAAACCCACATCAGAGCCCTCTTTCACCAGGCGGCCTATCCACCAGTTATTGTCATACTTCTCCTGTAACGGTTAAAAACAAAAACAATCATTTATTTCCCGACGAGCACACTAGAGTGAAATATGTTTTTTAACACAAGAAATAATCATCGGCATAGAAGCACACATATACGTATAAATCTAATCGTTTATTAATTATTACGACGAAAACGTCTGGGTTTTTAATTGAAAAAAAAAAAAATGCCCTGTTAAAAAAACTTTACCGCAGTCGTGGTCGTTTTAACTTTTCGGCATTATAATGCGATTTTAATTTCTCGGCCGCCGATTTCTCTACGGTTTTTTTTTTTTTGTAATAACTCAAAAACGTATTATTTTTTTATCGTTGTCGAGTGCACATTTGGTAATCGGATTTCTCGAGAATAGCAAATGCGTTCAAGTTGTATCAGATCGATGGAAAAAATATTTATGACGGCGAGGAAATACGTGTAATTAAGTTTTTGTCGATAATATTGCTATTTCGTTAATAAATTTTAAAAAAATACAATTTTTAATCACTAGTTTCGAGACGGATATTGTAACAAAATTAAAACTCGCGTTCTCTATTCGCGTTTATTCGTGTAAAATACCTATCGTTCGGTTTATTTTTCCTATTACAACAAATCGTGAAGTTTGTATAGACTAGTAAATATTTTAGTCGTACGTTATGTTTTTGTGAAATAGTTTAGGAAAAAATTAACTCATTTTAGAATCGCTCGTTGAAACATGAATTTTGTCATTAGTAATTTAATCTCTCGCCGAACACGTCTTTTTCCATTTGGTTCGTAATGGAGACATCGTTGTTGACAATCGGCTTGCCGGAATCGATCGATTTCAATTGATTTATCTCAAACAATCGGGTACAAAAGTAAATAAAGTATAAAACGAGTAAAAAAAAACGACAACAACATCGAAATCACGATCGCGAGAAGGTGTTAGGTACGAGTTTAACGGAACACGTAGGTAGTGAATAAAATATTAAGGACACTCGAGGCACACGTCGTCGTACAGTTTTTTTCCACTGCAATAGTTACAGTGTGTAACAAAGTGACGAGGACAGATTAGAGCAGGACGTCGGGACCTTTTGTGTGAAAAAATGGATTTCCGGAGCCGAGGGGCTGCGCAAAATCATCAACAAACGTTTTCACGTCATTGCATTTTGGCTTTCGCGTGCTCTCATACTGAACATAAAGTTTAATCTGTTTTAAGACAAAAGTCTCGAAACGACTGATATATTACGACGCGTTTCATATATAAGAATACGTTTTTCAAACTTATTCCTACTGCAATTATTCGTAGACGTAAAACGTTCACCCGTTTTAATATTACGGGCGAATCGCCAAATATTACAATTTCGAGAGGAAAACGTACGTGTATTAATATAAACATTCGCGCTCGAATTGGGGAAAAAGGGTTATGAAACAAAGGGACTGAATACCTCGGACTTATTTTTAGAAATGTTTTTTTTTTTCATCAGACATTTGAGCACTATGACAGTATCTCATTAACAGCGAGTGTAAAACAAATGTAGAAAAAAAGTCTCAATAAGTTGTTAATTAATAATTATTTATAGAGCTTTCCGTATTAAGTAGATATAATTATTTATGCAATTAGTCGTCGCGATTTAAGCGAACAAATGAAAATAACGCCGGCGAAACGACAAGTAAAAGGTCAAAGCGATAATTATTATTTTGTCATATTTAAAACTCGCCTGAATAGTGCGGACGGAGAGAGACTAAATCCGTGTCGCGTCGAGGCGATCGAAATAACCGTTAGTTTTTTCCCAACTAGAGTCACATCGGAAAAGCTCGAAAAGGTCGAAAGATGTAGAAATAGTCGTCTCGCGCGACGTCGAAGCAGAAAAGTTTTAAAAAGTTAATTTGACATTTTTGTAGGTAAAAAAGTACGTTTCCGAGAGGAAATTTGTGTGTACGGCGGCTGATAAGGTCGGAATAAATAAGTTTTGAGAAAAGTTTTCGCGCGCGAGTCGGAAAGATTTTTAACTTTTAAATTTTAATAAAGCCTTATCGCGAGATTAATTAAAAATTTCTCGACGGTTCCCACTGCGCTTAACAATATTCGTCACGCGTAGATTTCAGAAAATCGCAGTTTGGACAGCTTTGGTCGTAATGAAACAATCGTTATTTCAGTATCTAATATACTGTCTTTCCTTATGATTATTATTATATTATCAAAACGATAAGGGAAAACTTTGATCGACCTAAACCGTAAATTTATTTAAATCAGTTCAAACGATAATACTATTCGCATTATTACGGTACAACAGATTTGATGTTGGAAAAAGTCAATAACGGTTACGACGTTTATAAGCAACTAATATTGATTTAAAATCAAATCGTATTCGACGGATTATTATGTCTTTACCGGAATGCAAATTCGTATTTTGTGTTTATTTTTACGCGAGTAGTAGTAGTAGTATCGTAAAACGTGTGTTTTCAGTGCGCCGCCGGTAGCGAAATCTCTTAATTATTATTTATACCGTTACGATTTAATTGAACAGAGTACGCGCGCCGCCGCCGCCGCCGCCGCCGCCCGCCTTTCAGTAACGAAACATAATAATATTACTAATTTATTCGTCGTCTTCTGTTCGCGGCAGCACCGCCGCGCGATTTCAATGTAAACTAACGGACTCGACAAACACAATTAGTTTTTAAACCTTTTTAATTTCGTTACGTTAATATTTATAAGCGAGTCTTTTCGATATCGAGGAGAATATTTTCACTTGGAAATAATCGTCGAACATAAATACAAATATAATATCGTATCGTGTCTCGGCGTCGTCGTCGCCATAAGTCGGAAGAATGAAAAAAAATTTAAAGAAACTCAACTCGTCGCGACTCAAATAACAATACTCGAAACAAAAAACGAAGATCGCCAAATAATATATTATCATAAAACAATACGACGAAAATAAACTTTTTATTCCTCGGGAAAACGTTAATTTTATACGTCACGGTGTATTGTTTGAACGTTTTATTTTTGGCGACCATTCTTTCCACACTCTCGCTCTAACAACGTCGTCCGTAGTAAGTATGTAATTTTTTTTCAACAAACGGAGTACACACTAAAACTAAAACGACTATAATAGTGTATATTAATAACAGCTCATATAGTTTTTATCTACAAGTAACATATCATTATAAAAAAATCATTTTTGTCATGCGATGTGTCGAGAAGAGACTATAAACTAAAACAAATCGATGGCGTGTTAAATCTATAAAGACTGGCCGGTCCAGAACCTCAATATATCCCGCCAGTCTGATGTAATTATGTTTGAAATGAGAAAATATAACATAATATTCATAAAGAAATGACTTTCGTTTTTTTTTCTTTTTCACGAGATGGGCACTCGTGTGTATTGAAAAAAAAATCGGACGAATGGTGTATGACGCGAGTATAGTATGATAAATAATTATTGTTATTTGCCGAGCGCAAATAGCGAACGAATTAAAGATTACGATCGAAATTATATATTTATGAAAATAAATTTTCAAATGGAATGTGTCTTGACGGGTTGGATCGACGAAACGCGCGATCGCGGTCGTAAAACTATAGGTGCCTCCTGAGTATACATTTTGAACTCGTAATGTGTGCGACAATATCGATTTAAAAAAAAAAAAACGATTATATATTATTTTCTCGCCGTTAACGTTCGCTAACGTACGTACTCGAGAAAACACTGGACGTACCTTGATATGCAAAAAATCTTTAATATCAAATGTGATCGCACAACCTTGTATTGGTGAGTCATCGTCCTTTTTACCATCGAATGCAACGTTTGTGCGAACGGCAAACGCCACCGGTTTCGTCTGCAACAAATAACGAAACAATGCGAAATTAAAATACAATTTATACCTTTCGACGACGTCAATTTCCAACTAGAAACTAGAACATGACACCCGGTAAAATTACACGTTATAACTTGAGAAATAATTACTCGTCTCATAATAAATATAGCCCCCCACGAATATTATAAATTATAAATATGATACCATCGTCGTCGTAGTGAAACGAATTCCGAGAAATTTATAACACCGAATGATATCATGAAAAAAAAAATCGAAAAACACATTAGTCTTAACAACATTTTAAATAATAATAACATGTGAATTATTATACTTGGAAAAAGTATGACTCAAATAAAATTATTTTATATTCAGATCGAGAAAGCGCATGCACGCGGTTATCATAAAATTACATTAAAATACTAGATAATTTTTTGAAATCCAAGATTTTCCTGCAAATTAATTGTATTTTTTATTAATCGTTTAGCCACTGTGAAAAATATTCGAAACGAAACAAACCCAATTGCTATCCATTTTTACAGATTTATTTTATTAGTATTCAAATTAAATTCTAATGATAAAATTTTGGTCGATAATTTTTATTCAAATCACAGACGATTAAAATATAATATAATATCTACGTCTGCGATTTAAACATTTTACTACCACGTAGGTATGCGAATAATTAAATTTTCCAAAACAAACCGAATATTTAAAATTTAATTGACCGTCAAAACGTTTTCATCACTACTTTTATTATCTACTTATATGTTATGAAATGTATGATTTGTTACATCACACGGTCTTAACGATTTTCATATTAATTTATAAATACCTATTTTTCGTCGACTTTGTTTATTTTGTTGCGAAATCAACTCAAATTAAATACTGATGCACAAAATGTTACGTCAGTTTCGTTCTTGTTGAATCAATCGAGTTTGACTCGCCGACCCGATCGATTATATCGTATTTTCAACGCCACGTTTCGGTTTTCGAAAAAACGAGATGGTCAATAACGTTAATTTGTTCGTATACTTACACGACTATTAAGTAGTTGTGAACGAGCTCTGTGCTCATTTTCGCGCCGCAGCGCTTCTTTTTCAATGCCCAGAGACAGGTCCGCTGTATTTGTTATGACGTCTGAATCTTCGGATCCCTAAAACGTGGTGAAAAACAAAAAAAAAAAACAAAGACGATAAGTATAATAGTTTATATCGCATAAAAGTTGTGATTCTATTGGACGTGTTACCGCGGCGGCGGCGAAATCTTTTTTTCTATAAGTCATGTTCGAAGAATAGAAAATCGATGGAATGATATTATTATTATTTTTCTCTCGACGACGACGTGTTATGCGTTCAAAACGCGAGCGAATAAAATCATACACATAACACGTGCGAGAGAATTCGTTTAGTCGTCGCACAGCTTTCCACCGTGGAACCGGTTGAAACGGCTCGCGGGCAGGTAGATTTTACATTTACTCGCAACAGATCGGCTCGAACGCGTGGATATTAATTACTGCGATTCATATTCCGCTCGCGAAAACTGTGATAACAATGCGTTACACGACCACTCGAAGCAATCATAATATTGATTATATACACACGCGATTGTACGCACGCGAACGCGCGTGCGCGTGCACTCGCATACGATCAGATTAAACGATTTCGTCCAGCAGTAGTAGTAGTAGTAGCAGTTATTAAAGACTACGCGGCAGTCGTATGCGTTTCGCCGCGTGCATTGTTACAGAATGCATTTTGTTTAGCGGCGCGCAACTGCAGCGGGAATATCATCGGCTCCATCGCGTTCGAAACATTTGAAACGCCCGAAATCGACTGTTGGGAATACGAAAAAGCGAAAAATCGAAATCTAATATTCGTCAAATGTTTTGAAAAAATCGCCTTCGTGTGTACGTTTTTAACACAAAACAATATTATTATACAAGACGTACTCTGTAGGCGTACATGTGTATAATCTTATTATTCTGCTCTTAATTTTGCCAACGTTTTAATTTTAAAAACCGAATACGTAACGGGGTTTCCTTTTTCTTTTTTTTCAATTTAAGCTATATCAATACGAATTTATTTGTATTGCGCGCGAGTTATATAACTCTATACTGCCGTTCGCATTTATACGTTTTACTGCGTGTGCTTAACGCGCGTGCCCGTAAACATTACGTACTTCAAAAGGCTTTGGCGACCGAGGGAAATTGAAACGAGACACAAATATTGAATCACGAATCCATGTTTAAATAGGTAATTTCAAAGACGTAAATATTGAGTACAGTTATAAGATCAAACACTGGCCTAAATACTATGACGCGCGCGAGGTACGAAATATTCTATTTCACGGTATTCCTCCGCGCGCGCGCGCGCGTCAAATATTATCTTATACTACTCATAATACGTATATGCGCCGCCGACAAAGTTTTGTAATTTTTCACAAGTCGAAACGATTAAACAAGTCGATTTTCACACTGTTATCTCGTCACGTTGAAATAACGTCGTAGTTTTGTAGTTTATTTTTAAAATTGAAATGACGTATAGCACTCGAAAGGACGAGTTTACAGATTTTCACGTACTCGTTTGCCCCTGTGAATCAGAAAAGTAATGACAAACGAAGCGTATGTTTGAATTAAATAACGCCGACAAAAGAATAATAAATTGAAATTATTATTATTATTTGCCGATGTGAAAGCGCGGCGACAGCGTTAACATAACGATAATGAAGTTTATTTGTCATCCTGTTTCAAATGTTATTCGGTACGATATTATGTAATTACAACTTTTTTCTATCATTCGTCATCAATTTCATTTCATTTCATCTGTTTATTTAGTTGACATTTAAAGAGAGACTTTTTAGTCTGTGCCTAATCAACGGTACCGAGTCAAAGCGGTATTTTCACACACAAACCAATCAATTCTAGTGAGTTAAAAAAATTATTCTTATAAATAACCAATAATAATCGACACGATACAGAGTTATTTTGTGTTGATAAGTAAAAATCGATCCGATAAAAGAGTTGGCATTATATGTCTCTAAAGTAAAGCTAAAATTAGGGAATTTAAGGATAGAATGAGTGAAAAAAAAGGACAATTCGAGACTACACTATGGAACAATCGTAAAATGACGTCGTTCAAACCCTTTGGCGTACAACGAATTGCCGTGGCAAACGAGAAAACGGCACGGAAAAGCAAACGCGGATATCTGCCCGCCCCTGCACGTTTTCCTGGTACTCTCCTCCAGCAGTAACAACCCCTATCGCGCCGCGCGTTCGTCACACTACACTACCGTTCGCTAATAATAATTCGCCAGGAGCACGCAAATCCTTTCTCCGAACACAGACTTTTCTCCTCCGCGCGGCATAAATAATTTCATTGTGATACGAATACGTGTTACGATAATACATCGCGAATTGATAAAACGACGACGACGACGCCGCCGCCGACGTGCACCGTGATGAAATTCAACAATACGGTATTGTTGGAAAAAAGGATACGCACTACGTACGCGATATTATAAAGCTGCTCTACTCGACGGGGATGGGCGCGGCGGCGGCGTGTGTGGGTACGCCGCCGCCGCAATCGTTCTCAGTCAATATACGACTGGCACGCGGGTGGCGAACACCGTTTCGATTCGTTATTACTATTATTATTAATACCATTGATCATAGAATACTATATGAGTGTGTCGTCTGTTCTATAATCAATGTTAAAACCGTACTATCCCATTATTAGCACGCACGCCTTTGCGTCACGTACGAGCTACATCATGACCGACGAATCGCGTAATAATTATACGCTCTCGAAGAAAAGCGCCGGTCGTCATCGTTCGAATTATTGACGATCAGGTTTCGTCGACGTTTTTGTAATTTTTGTAAAACTACACGCGCCTATATAAAGACGTTTCCAAGACCAAATCGTTTTTCAATAAAAAAAAAAAAAATCTACGACTAGCCCTCTACGCGTGGGCTCACGGCGGCGCTCGACGACTCTGCTGGGGTCGTGCCAAACCAACTCGAAAATAAAAATAAATATCCAAACTCAACAATCGATTGATTCGTCTGCGCCAAATTACTTCCGCTCCTTGGTTCGACAACAATCACTCTCTCCGCGAAGGCTCGGAAATCGAGACCGTCGAAAATTCAACCACTCTGCGAAAAATCCCACTCCAGATCGTCTCTCCATTCCAACCCACTCGTCTCGAATCAATATTTTTTTTTTAAGATTCCACGCCGAGATCGATCCAAGTCAATATAGTACAAAGTAAATTTTTGTGCAACGAAAAAAGTACAGATATTTTAAATGCTATTATCAACTACTAATCAATTTCAATATCTAATCTGCGCGAGTAGAAAAATAATTATTTTATTAATTTATTCGTATTTTATACTTTAATACACGTCGTAGGATTATCATCTATCAATAAACGTCCATATATAAGTAACCTGCGGACAAAGTATACTATAGTTTTTAAGACGAAATAAAAATATTCGCAAACTCACAAAAACTCAACAATTCGCGAGCTGCATTGTCTGTGAATGTAACACTCGGGAGTGTTAATTTCAAGGGGATAACTCGAATAAAAATAGTATAAAATGCCCGTGTAACGAAAATTACTGCGATAAATATATTATAACCGGTAGGCCGACACGATTTTATCGGTTAGATAAATCAATTAAATTTGATCAAATTTGATCGGTGCGTAAAAAAAATTCAAGTTACGAATAAAGATAGAATAAGAATTCAATATGGGTACGACTGTAATCGACCCTTTTACTTTTCTACCTATTATTTTTGCGATTTACATGTCATTAATTTCCAGGAGAAAACGATCGAGTATTCTCTTTACACATTACACCCCGCTGAAGATTTTTACCATTTTCTTTGTTGCGCGACGAAAAAATATGCAGCGGTCAAAGCCCAAAGGTTAGTTTTATTCCGTTTTTCTCTTCAATAGACCGGGTAAAATCGATATAGAATACACACGTATACTTTATAACGTCGTTGCCTTTTTCATACCGAGATATTTAAATAACGCAACTTCACGTCAAAAATAACTATTGACCGAGTGGTATATTGTTCGTTCGTTCTTTTGTGCGATCTAAGAACTTTGAATATTTTTTTTAATCGACTACACATCAAAAATACTCGTAATTATCTTCGTTTTATTTATATATATATGTAAAAAAAGAAAGAACAATCGACGCGGTTTCGTTCTTCATCTCATAATAATTATCTATACTATTTATACTAGTTGACTTATAGGCTTTTTTTTTGCTATTAATTTTCGCATATTTAAATCCGACCGTAAGATTTTTCGTCATAGCGACGACTGAACACAAAAGGAGATTCTAACCGAACAATGTTGACGAATAATGAAACACACGAAACTCGCAGTGATGAACATGTTACCTTAGCAACTCGTAATTAATCAACAACAGCATTTACCGAGCAACGCACATACCTAACGATTTTTTCGACCCCCTTATTATGGAACATTATTCATGTCGTCGACAAATTCCGTGGTAGTACACAAGTATCTCTTGCGCGTCCGAGTATAGTTATATCCTAATTTTGATTTTATCGTGTGTGTGTTCCAATCTATTGACGATTTGACGTAATTCATAATATTTCGCATACAAAACAGTACCGAAACGCGACCGACAAACTCTGATAAGTAAGAGAAAAAATACTCATTGAATGAACGACTACGTTTTTTTTTTTTTAACTTTCGGTTTTACTATATTCTACACAGATAATTACTATATATTATTCAACGATTATTAATTTTGGTCATATCGAACTGAACAAAAACGGTATGGGAAACTGCTGCATTCGATGGAAAATTACAAATTTTTTTTTCGATTTTAAACCTTACACTTCTGACAGTTCAAACTCAAAACGCCGCCGCGTCGATGTGTTGTTCCGTTTTGAATTATTATTTAATTTTGCTCGTCGCTTATATTATTACCACAACGGTTAAATGTTAAAAATTCACTATCGAGTTTATAATCTTTGCGCAGCCCGTTTTTAATTAATCTAAAATGCACACGACTGTATCGATTTAATATTATGCAAATAATACGTCTTATATTTTGTACTGCCGTAATTTTTACCGACTTAATATCGTGCGCGCTCGTGCTCGAGCACAAATCAGGCTTACGTTCGAAAGGGGTCTCTAGCTACCTTTTCGCCTAATCCCAAAAGAAGCGTTTTATAATCCGCGCATACAATCACTATACAATGTCGCGAAGAATTGACTTGATAACGTATTACGCGCGTAAAAATAGAACAAGTAACTTTTGCGTTCGACGAGAGTAGTTGCGACGAACGAATACGTGTCGGAAAACACTTTTTTTGTACATTATGTCTCCGGAGAGCTATACGCGTCGATAATAACTCGAGGCGACCGTGCTGCAGGGGATGACGGATAAAACGCGCCGAATGAAATCGTCAGAGCCACCAATAATTAATTAATTCGAGGCTATCGTGTTCCGATTAAAGAGTCGTCGTTCCGTCGTATTTTTAATCACGGACGCGTTACGTCGGCGATTTATTAATTTTACAGCGCTATAGAGTAATCTCTTCGGACCCGAAACGCGATCCAATAACGTGTGCTCGCCAAAGGCCATCGTCGTAATTGATCGGAGAAAATAACGACGAGTCGAGCGTTATTAAATTTGATCTAGCGGGCGGCATGAGCACGCGGCGGAGTGTTTCGTCCGAACAAACATCGTCGGGCTTACGAGTACTGCGGGCACTTAAAACAGCTGTGTGTGACCGGTGCCGGCGTGACTCCGGCGAGCGACCGGAAAAAATTATTTAGCGTCACATCCTCCTTATTCTATCGTAAACGCGTTATTAATATAATAGAACGCCGCGCACTGGCACGCACCGGGCCGAGACTATACTTCAGATGCGACATTATTATATTTAACGTTCTCGAGTGCACGTGACGATATTTACGTCGCGAAGCAATTAAAATATTCAGATCCAAACATAAAGGGAGCGGCGGCGGCAGCGGCCGCGGCGGCGGATACCCACTCGAGATGTGCAATACCTCTCTGATAATATACGTTTTCACATGATACAAACTCATCGACCAAGTCATCGCGTCTAAAGTTCATAATAAGTATTTCAAAATACGCATAATGTGCACGTGCATGTGTACGTACGTTCGACCGGGCGAATAGGTACTTGTTTAATTTACTTTGTAAAGTAAAACGACAAACTTTAGGCGAATTGATAAAAAATATAAATGAAAAAAGTTTAGAACATCAAAAATTACATCGTTCTCTCGGGGGCAGCAATCCTTTGACGAATTTCGTACTCGAATCGAGGTCGTGATCCACCGATTAGATCTATTTTAACGTTGGAAAATATAGAGAACAAGAAAAACAGAAAAGAACGATATTTACAAATTGCTAAAGTTTACTTTTCGCGGTCTTTTCGAGGAAAAAATTCGACGAAAGAAATAAAAAAAACCGACGTTTCATACAAACCGCGCGCGGTAATAAAACGACGAGTTTTCGACATAATGTTTTATACCTGAACGGATAATAGCAGAATAATAATTGCTAGACCGGTACGAGTTTAATTGTATTAAAGTCAGGTCCATCGCGCTCGCCCGGGCAAAACTTCGGGGGCGATAAATTTTTACGACCTCTTTTTATGCGTATTGTTTTGTCGATTTAAATCGATCGATTGAAATTAAAAAAAATAAATAAATAAATAAAAACTTTAATAGTCGAAGTTTATCATCGTACGTCGTCGGATGGGTTAGTACTTCGAAGAGCTCAAGGTTCAATTTGAATAATATTATATAATGCGGCAATGTGGAGTAAAACAATAAATTATGTTTAGGAAAAAATATTTATAAATTCCGACAGGGTACAGTAGCCTTGACATGATAGTATTTTCAATTTTTTTTTTTAATCAAAAAATTAGATCTTTCCATAAAAAAAAGAGAAAAAACGTGCCCGGGAGAACCTAAAATACGGCTCTGATTACGACGTGTTATTTATTTCATAGATATGTTATGTATACTATTTATTCATTCATACTATATATTGTGTTCGATGTGAAACACGACATTTTCTCGAGCTCAAATTAATTTCAATTTTATTCGTTGTAGAAAATAAACTGTACGAGGCGTATTTCTGAGTGCGTTTTATAATTCGAATTAATTTTGGACTATGCGCGCGGTGAAACGATTTTTTCATACGTAACACATTGTGTAACAATAATTGTTTGTGAATAATTCATTTTTTGTACAATTGTTACAGATTATTTGATTTCAGAATTCATTTGACAATGGCTTTTCATTGACCAAAAAAGGTTCAATTCAAATGTGTCAAATTTTTATTTTAACGAATTCGTGTGATTCTAAGCGAATAAAACTCACAAGAGATCAAATTTAAACGGGTCTAAACTGTCGAAATCACCGAGTACTTGGAAAAATAAATTTAAAAACAACAACAACAAAAATTACACACATCCGAAATGGTTCGAACGGTTCGGTCGGTTTTTGAATTTACAGCCTGTTTTAGCATCGACGTGTTGAAAATAAAAGGGGACGGGATTGATATCGTTTAAAATTCGAGACGAATTAATGTTTTTCGAGTGAAAGATTGTCCGAAAGAATTGCGGAATTTTTCAAGAGTTTATTTGAATATTGCTCGTGATGCCTTTCGATAGGTAGTTTTTGACGACATTATTATATTATAATTAGTGCGACATGTCCGGCGGATTGTACGAGTCTGATAATAACATAATATATTATCATTAGTCTCGCGACAAGAATCGATTTACAAGCATAAGGAGAGAGGGATGACGGCGAAACGCTACTGTTGTATAAGTGTATTATGTATATAGTCGGTCGGGATAAATGGGTTGCATCGATGCGACGATACGTTCAATGGAGCGTAATGCGGTACATAGTACGACAATAATTCGCCCTGCGGGTAGGCGGCAGAAAGCGAGCGTATACGGAATTTCATAAACCATTGATTCATATAATATCACACTACGCCGCCGCCGCCGCCGCCGTGCTGTCGCGAGAAACGGAATAATCCAATAAACGTCCGGCACACGAAATCGGGTAGTAATTGCGTTTGCGGAAATCAATTCGTCGCGATAAACTATTACTATACCGAAACGAGTAATGTACTCGGAGGAGCGATCTCGGGAAAACGTCCGCGGGTCTAAAGCCTAAAACGCGTTGCGATATTCCAATAGGAATAAAACCTCTGTTCCGCTTCCAGAGTAGGAAATTTTAAACGCCAGTGGAGGTGGAAAACACAGAAACACGAGACAATACTGGAAAATCGGGTCTCTTAAATTTAAAACCAAATGTATCTCGCTCTCCGGAAAACGAAAAAAAGACTTCAGTCGACGAATTTTATCACTCGGTATAATATCGTTCTCTAATACTATGCGTATCCTGTACACTATAAATATTATACTACTTAATGCAATGTCTTTCATTCGTTTATGAACGCGTGTCACTAGAAGCGTCGCACTAAATATAGTTTCACACTGGCGTGTAATTTATTAAAACGTTTTAACGTCGTCGTTCGTCCGTCGTGTACTATAACATTTTTTGCAAGTGATAATATGACTTTATACGCCTATTATTGTTATTTCCCATGTTTATTAATCGGTAGCTCTACATTATTATTTCGCACGTGTTTTAACATGTTTAAATTCATTTTTTCCGCCAGCAATGTTCTGCTGTTTTTCAGTTATTGCAAATGTCTACGCGACCATGTTTGTATTTATAAATTCGATATAAAACGTATGCATTAAGCTAGTAATGCGTTGATGGGATTTCATTCGCAAACAATCGTTTATTTTTTTCCTCGCCGTCCGCGTAATTAGAATAGTATTAAAAAAAAATCCGAGAAAAACTTGTTTATTCCGGCGAAATTGGCAACATTTTTATATTTGTGTTTTGTACCATTTAAAAATACGATTTATTATATTTTTAGTCTCGCGTTCAAATGTTTATAAATTATTAACCATCTCGCTGTTACAATATCGTGACGTCATACTTAAACGTTTATTTAGGTATGACGTATACTTTGATGTGTCATCGTATCACTAATAACAATACTAACATGCAGGTTTTTTTTTTAGAGATTTAAAGTAAATTTATTACTTTTAATAATATACAAAGGACAAAGGACTAAACGTTTTGAACGGCAAATATCAGTGATAAATTCCAACCAGGATATAATTCCAGGCGAAAGACGACACTATTGTAGAGACGCGTGGCCCTCATCAATTATCTACAGAACGTTGTGTCAAATTCACGTCACCCACATTTAGTGTTGGAAAATGTCTAGAAAAAAATCTATTCGTCTGTATTATTCATAGAGATAGAGAATGTATACGTCCGAGTTGCGAAACGAAAATAGTAAACGTCAAAAAAACAGCTGTAAACTGATAAACTGTGCGAGCACAAAATGCATCGCTATTTCGATCGTGCGAAATATAAATTAATAGTACCTGCTGCCAAATGTTGACGGTGGCACGAGACGCCTTCGAATCGAGACGGTACGCATTTCCATAAACGCGCGTAGTCGTTCGATTTATATTTTCCGGCGCTCGCGAGTTAAATTGCGAAAACCATTTTTGTACGAAAAAAATAAAATAAATAAAAGGCGTCACGAGAAAAAGATTTATTTTAAGAAATCGACACACGAGCCTTTTAGAAGGAGACGCGTATCTTACTGGAAGAGGACGGGTTAACGGCGAGAGACCCTTTTAAAATTATTTACGAGTGTTGGTATGACTTTTTCTCCGGCGCGGCGGTATGAAAAACGATTATCGGAAGTGGTACATATTTTTATTAAAAACAGAAAATAAATTTATCGAAATAAAATATCGCCAACAATTTGTTGCATTTGGACGCATTACATTTATTTTTATTAACAATTATTTATACTCGTACGTATATACACGAAGATATGAATAAACAAGCTGAAATAATTAAAAAAAAATATAATTTTGGCCTCAATCACGTGTTCAATATTGTAAGTCCTTTATGAGATGACGTTGGGTTTATCTCCGAAAATAGCGGACGACTTTGTTCTTTGATTTAACTACCCAAACAGTTTGTCTTAAACAGTCAAGACAATATGTTAGTATTCGATATTTTATAAACATGTACTATTACAAGACGTTTAAAAAAAGAGTTTTCGAAAACGCACGAAATCGATGTAATTTTTTTGTCCTTTAAAAGTACGAACTATTGAAACGTATTGGTTTGATTTTTATTTATAACTAAATAAATATGGAAAAGACAACGAAAAACGGCATTAAAACGTTGAGTGAAATTACAACTATCGAGCGTTTTATCGTCAAGTAACATTAACAGCTGTTGCCGTATAACTTTTTGATATTCGCCGATGATAAATACAGTGCTGTTTTACATTAAACCGTTTTGACGCGCGCGCTAATTTAGTTTCACAGTTTCGACGGTGACTCGATAGTAAATTTAGTTAAACAGTCTCTGACGAAAAAATATTCTTATCTTTATAAATTTAATTCGGAATTTACACGATTGACGCGCGGTAACTTCAAAAACGATCGGTAACAATATCCGCATTTTAGAGTTTAGTATTGACAACTGTTATCTCGAAATATCGACGATTTCAAAACGAAAATCAGTCTGAAATTTGTATTAAAAATAACATATCGGATTTCTGTTTGTGAAAATAATAACATCGAATCAAATGACATTCAGACGGAAATTTTTTCAAAAAGAATTTTTTTTCTCTCTCATCAAGACTAGGAAAGTAAAAAACGCAACCGTACGAAATACTACCAAGTGACGAGTAATTTGCGTTACGTCTAGCGAACGTGCGACTTAATATTTTTCGTCAAATAAAACATAGATACTTGCCTGCGAATCGAGCGCCCGTCCGCAATAAAAACGTCGACAACAGAACTTTGTGCATAATTTGAACACGCACATTTTATCTCTAAAGAAGTTTGTCTCCGTGTGATTTTGTCAGATAAAATATTGTTACTCGACGCGAACCGAACGCCCCTCCCGAACAAATAACCCCCGGATTCGGTAACTGCATTCGGCGGTACACACGAGTTTGTAAACCCTAAATTAGTAGTGGGAATGATAACATCCAACAATAAAGTATAGCACAACAGGCGACGACAGCGAACAATAAATAACGACATTGAATTGATTTGAATTTCCTTTTCTTGTTACGTTTCGTCGCTATCCTACTACAACAACAACAACAACAAAACACGTGATCTCATTGCAAACTCGGCGGTCCAAGTACGTACTATCAACAAAACGCTATCGGACTATGTGTTTAATCAACAAAACGATTGAATAATAATCAATTTTTCATCGTGGGGTTTCATTGATAACATAATTTGGTACATACAGTGTCTATACAGGATGTCCAGTACTTATACTGTACAATAACGTGCGTTAAACATAATATGTGTTGCGATTGAGAATTGCGTACAGTGCCGCAATTATGAATTCTGATTGGCCCCAAATTAATAATATATTTATTACTTGATCTTTGTATTGCTACAGAAATTTTTTAGTATTTTTTAGTACTATAACTTAAATATTTGACGGATTCGCGGAACCGATCAGAAGAATAAATTATGTAAATTTATAAAAATTTGAGCTTCTAAATACCTCGTCTATAATTAATTAGTATGACGAATAATCAAAAAAATAATGAACAACTTAATTCAGTGATCCAAGTCTAGTATCCATACAACAATTATTTGAGAAATATTTCGCAATAACAGAGAGGGGCCCCTGCGATAATGACTATTATTCTACAAATTATGTCATACTTTATAATATCATTTTCGTAATTTTATTCCTATAATAATTTGTACGTTTTACTATAAAACCGAATTATTTACAGATCCAATGAAAACAATTACAAAAAACTTTCGAGGTACGAGCCGCGAGGAAGTAAAGAATATCAAGATAGGCTAAATTAATTTTGAAACTGACAATCTTCAATTTTTAGCTTATGGTTTGGGAGGCCCCCAAGAACCGGAGGCCCGTGTGCATCGCACACCTTGCACACCCAATTGTTGCGGCACTGATTGCGTACGAGTTCGCGAAAAAAACAATCGTTACGATTAATAAATTCGATAATTTCTTACCGACACGTGAAGAGGCCCCTTCGTACGTTATTATATTTATTATTATGTACACTGAAATATATTATTGTGCATAATATGTAACATATAGCCAACACAGTAACACTAAACACACACACAACACGGTGGCGTGCGTGCTGGGTATTACTATACGCACCACGGTGACCGCGTAGGTATTAATACGACATGGCGTATAATACCATGATATAATAATATTATGATTAGGTCCTATGCGAGAGACGCGTGTCAGGTATGTGTGTGGTGTATGTAGGGAGGCGACGGCATTTAGAACGCGCATCGACGAATAGAACACGCCGAAATACATAAAACGACGCTCCATATATAAAGCGTATTTTTCGATTTCATATACTCGGATTATTTCTAAAAATACGCGCGGTCCGGCACCCAAATACGTATACAATAGTAGTTTTCAATTGAGAAATTTCACTTTTCATAAGTTTCTTAGTAGTCGAACGTTTTGTGTTTTAGAAATAATATCAATGTGTTTTAGAAATATTTTACTTTCGAAAGACTACCACCGTCATCATCGTTTTCATTGGAAGGCCAAAGGCAGGGGTGGGGGTTACCTGGTCACACGCACTTGAAAAGCTCTGCAATTTGTATACGATATATATATATATAAATTATGTTTGACTTTTAGAAGAAAAAAACCATTATGTATACGTATATATATAGTACGTAGGTACCCTCCGTAAAATGTGATATCGCACTGCGAGTGAAAAACTCATTAAAAATTATATATTTTTCAGCAACGAATTTCTCACGAGCTAACAATAATACTTTCTTTTTTTAAGTTATTCTACGAGCACAATCTAGTGGTACTACCCAGGTATGTTTGTCGGCAAAACGTCGCCGAACACATTCTACGGTTTAGATTTAAATCGGTATTGTTCTTTATACTACGTGTATATTTTATAGGGCGAGAACCCGAAGACATGGAAAAATTCAAATTTGCTCGACCAAAAAAAAATCGAATTTAAATGCTTGAAAACATCGATAAATGATAAACCAAAATGAAACACGTCTGAAAAACTCATTCGAGTCCGAGTACACAATAACAATAATTAGAATAATAAAAACGGCGTATTACTCACTATATACATGATATATACACACAGGTATAATGTGTGTCTACAATACATAATTTGCTTGAAAAGGAATGACCACGTGTGACCAAGACGTAAAAGCACTAGTTGTTTGAAAAAAACGCGATTCAGCGTCGGCGGATTCGACGACGACGACGACGACGGGGTTTCGTTGGCGAGACGTACATAATCGTTATTATTTATCACTACGACTTTCGTTACGACTATGTGCTTGGAAAACGAGGCGACGGGCCCTCGGTCGTTCCGCCCTCGGCCGCGCATACTCGTAACAATTACATAGTAGTATCTAATGATATAATCGGAATGATGGCACAACTGCTACGCCATCAGGGGCGGGCTGGATTTCTTTTCGGCCAGGGACGTGAAATCGTGTTATGAGACGTTTTATGTAATTGCGAAAACAAAAAAAAAAAGTTTCGCAACACACTTATAGGCAGGTCAAATCGATTCGAAAAAGATCCGGTGTAGTCTGGTTTGAAATGTATAAATAATGAACACGGCGGCGATGGATATTGACAATTATTATTATCAAATTTGACAAGAAATTCAGCCGCGATATTGAACTTACACTCGAGTATTAAGTTTGGTGATGAAACACAATCGGTTTTGGTAAAAAACCGTGGCAAAACCTTCAAAGGCACGGATTTCGACACCCCCGAATAAGTGGTAGCGTTTATACGATATGCAACACACTTACGAGTGTATAAATGGTAAGCTCGTCGCGTATTATTTATTGTGGCTTCGGTGGAAACGCAAGTGCGAGGGAAGGTACGACAATACACGTAGAATCGGCTCGCCAAAAAAAGTGTGATCAAGCCGATGTAAAAACGTTTGTTCGTCGACCAGGTAATTGCGGAGCGATAATGAAAAGGGACTTACCTCGCTACGGCGATCGGCAATCTTCTTTGTCGTACCCGTTTCTATAGCGAATGCATACGCCAATGCGGCCAAATGAACGCGTCGTTTCGCAAACGTTTTGCGTGATGCGTTTTCGCGGTAATGACGACGACGGCGGCGGCGGCGGCGGCGACAGGGCGACGACCGAGGGTATAGCGATAACGTACTAGGACGGGCACGAGAAGGCGACAAATGATACGAACGTTGATACGACGACGAGGACGATCGGTCGGCGGCGCGGACGTTATGTCGGCCGGGCGTGTGGTGCGTGCGCGCGACGGCGTACTGTGTGGGCACGTAGATGAGAATGCGACGGAATGAAGCGCGATCGGGCGAATTTCAAAGGAAAAAATTAAAACAAACGATTACACAACGCACCGGGGGTATCGAAAATACGGTCGTTCGGCTCGGGCGCGCGCGCGAGTGTGGTACCTGTGTGTGTGTGTGCGTACGCGAGTATTATGATATTATATACACATATATTATATATTATATTTACACGCGTATGTTTTATAATATTTTACTAATAATAATTACACGACGTATTTGTTTTTTTTTTTCTATAAAAATAACCGATAAAATAAACGCTCGAGCGCGTGTATATACGTATAAATGTATATAAATATATGTATGTATATAATAATATGATATATCGTATCACGTCGGCGGAGTCATATGCGAATGTTGCGGCGGCGGCGGCGGCGGCGGCGGCGGCGGCGACGACGACGGTGGCGATGTCGGCGGCGGGCGATCGCGGACGAGAGGTGTGTGTGTGTGGTGCGGTGCGCATGCGCGCGCGTGTACGCCGCGCGGTCGAGCCGGCGGCGAGGGGGGGGCCCGTTGAAAAATATATTAATGAAACTCTATTAAATCAATAAAACAGAAATAGACGACGCGGGCACGGGCAGTAGCCGGGCGGCGGCGGCGGCGGCGAGGGGTAGCCGCCCGGGACGAGCGCCATCTGACGGGCGAAACGTTTCGGCCGCAGTAGTCGCCGTGCCGCCGCCGCGGAGAGCTTTCGGTCGGCGACGCGGCGCGCCCGATTCGGCGCCAGCGCACACCCGCGCGGCGGCGGTTCGGTTTCGAGGCACTCCACCACACCCCGCCCGCGGCGGGTAAACGTTTTCGCCGCCGCGCCGTCCTTTTTCGATACCGCCGCGCGTCTTTCTCTCCGTGTAATAATAATAACCTACTAATCTACGCGTCGTCGTCGTCGTCGTTTTTTTTCATATTCGCGTAATATAATAAAACGCGCGCGGCCGCCTCGTCGCCCCGGGGGGTTACAGAGAGATATTAGCGACGTTTTTCCTCTCCGTTTCAATAACAATCTACTCGCGTAACGACTTTTCCAGTATTACAACAATACCGTTTGTATAATATGAAATGCAAAACCAGCAGCTTGTATCGAGGATAAGAAAGCCAATCGAATTAAACAAATATTTTACTCGTCCTCGTCACGTCTTACCGGAATAGTCTATTTACCGAACAATACCATTCACCTACCCATTTCACATCTCTGGTAAAATTGTCAAGTCACTACGTTTCAGATCGAACGATTTTTGGACGATTTTAATCATAGAAATTTCCTTATAATTTACAACCACGTGAATACGAGTTGGTCGTTCATTTTAGGAAACTTGATATGTACCCGGACAATTTGTCTAGCACATATTATTATGTAATACGGCAAATTTACGTTCCGAGACTTCAATTATTACAGTAAATTTGCCACATAAGCGCGTCATAGAGAATCGAATTTTAAAACGCAAAGTATATTTTTCGCATTTCGCAGCAAAGTAAAATCCAATAAATATATATGAATCAAATTTCGAAAGACAGACGCGGGAAAATAGATTCCATTTTATACTTCACAGACCTCACAAGGTACGATTTTTCACTGCGTTTTAAAACGTCATGTCATATTGTTGACATTTTAACGATATCGGTTCGGCAAATTGTATGACTAAAATTATGCAACAACTAACGTTTAATAAAAAAATCGATAAAGTTTAAAATTGAAAACATAGATTATTATTCTTCTTTTGTTCAGCGTTCTTGTTTATGCGAACGTTTATTGTCAAACTAAATAAAACTATAATTAGGTATTTATTTTTTTAATAATATAATAAAATCCGAAACAATTGGTTTTCTCAAAAGAAGTGTTAACAGTCGCGAAAAGAAATTTAACAATAGTTCTCTTTCCTTTTTGTCGAGTGCGTTTTATTTTTTCATTTCGTTTATAAACACAAGTGTATTTCCGCTTTATACGAATCGAATAAACTTTTATTACAACTTATACGAGTAATATTGTTCACTAATATTGTATACTTTGTTTTTTAATCCGTTTCGAAATTACAATAATATCAATGATTACATTATCATTAATGTATGTATTTGTTTTATTACGGGCTGATGAAAATGTGTTTGTTTTTCACGCGCGAGGAAGTGTGTGACTCAGCGACGGAAGTGAAACGCCGTGGCGTTTTTTTTCCCTTTGCATTTCAGTATTCCACCTCTGCCCGTCGTTCGTCGTCGTCGACGCGATACTCGAAAAGAAAATCTCTGATTTCGTCGTTGTCGTTTTTTATTTTTTTTCTCGCGACCCGGCATAGCCGTGGCTTCCCACCTCTCTCCGCGCCGCGCCGTGCGTCGATTTAACAGAACATTCTAAATTTGAATGTAAACATCACTGTGTACACTTTTATATAACCTATCCTACTACTACTGCTGTTGTTATTATAATAAATGACGCAATCCAAGTGTACACGGTTCAGGAATATATAAGAGTGAAAGACTTCCAGCCCCAGGTCGTGAATACGAAGGATTCTAAGGATCCCGACTCCTGATGTTCATAGAAATATTTTATTTCTTTTCAGGGCAGCCTACTTATTTTCACATACGTTTAAAACCATTTATTTCAATTTAACTATTCATATAATTATTATTTTTATCAATTCTTATGAATTGTAAATTATTATTCAAAGTAATATAACCGCAGAGCATTTATATAGAAGCTGAGTATTCGACACTCATAAAACAATTCATAAATTAAGTATATAATATAATAGATATATAAATTTAAATATTTATTTTTCAGATACTTGGAGTGTGTTGATTTGTGTTTTTCTTTGTGTTGTCATTTTGCGTTTCGACTAGAAAAATCGATCCGAACAAATGTTTTCAATTTTTTACCACGCCCATTGGAGAAGTGAATTTTGAAAATTCCCCCTACGGTTTTCACAGCAACTAATCGATTGAGATAAAGCGACGAAAAATTACAAAAACAACAAAAAAAAGGTAAAATTTACAAAATACCGATTTTTTATCGTAACTCAAAAACGAATTGTTTAAATTACCAGTAATTTAATATTTTTCGTGTCGTTATGGTCGTGGCGGGAACGAGACTATAATATTATTACCATTTAATACGATTTCGATACACTTTTATTGATTTCACAGACTTAACGCCGCGGCGTACCTCTTCGGGATTAATCGATAAAAAAAAAAAACAACGTAGGTTCTTACTATACGTTTATTTCGCAGGAACGCGCATTTTATGATTTCATCGTACGTACCATATTGTTATTGGCGATTTACAAACTACAACACTGTCATCGATGGAAACGAAACGGCGCCGCCGACGACGACGAGGTCCGAGTAGTGCAGTGCATTTGTTTCGTCGTCGTTTTCTCGATCCACGCGCGTGTGAAGTGCATTACATTATATTAATAAATAGAACGTAACGCTGGGTTTTAAGTTCGTAATAGTTGTTGCTTATTGCTGTCAAACCGAAACGGCGCGGCGAAGGGTACGCGCGCCGAAGCCCTTCTCATATAGGATTATCATTATTATAAACACACGATGTGCTAAATGAATTGTTAATGGATTTATCTTTAAAAAAAAAAAAAAAATCGAATTTCGATTATATACCTATGTATGGCCTATATACGATGTAGATGTGTAAATTAAAATATAAAAAGTAATTTAAATATTTGCAATCGTAAAAATTATCTTGAAAAAAAAATGAAATTTCTATCGTTTTTGGGCTGTAAATTATATGGTTTTTGTTATTGCCACTAAAATGACGTGTATTTAGAGTATGCGAAAATCGAACTAGTCTACTTTTGTCAATAGTTACTTATCATGAGAAATCGTAAGAGCAAAATATTTAATTTCCAACCGTAATCTGTTTACTATTTGAATTATAATAACTCTGAAGGACACTGTCGACAAACGAAATGTTTAAAAACTGAAAAGAGACAAAAAAAAAAAAACCTCGGATAACATTGATTTCGACATCGAAAAAAACGTATTAAAAGCACCGCGGGATAAAAGACGATATATTGTCCACGGTTCCGCTGATGAATGTTCGTGACACGTCTATAATTGTATTGAAATAATTCCGCGTATAGGGGCGAAAAGTACTGCGAACACGCCGTGCATATATTACCGTATTATGCGTAAATTACAATCGTCGCTTTGATTATATTTTCCACGTGCCGGAATATCGTCGAATGCAATTATTATTTGTAAATATACTTTAACGTCGCGGTTATTTAAGACCGTACGTATGTACATTTTATGGACGCGCGCAAGACCGATTTGATTCGACGAAAAACACTATAATATTATGTATACGAACATCTAATAATAAATCAGAACGCAGTTCGACGTCGCTGTCGTCAAACGTCTAAAACGTGTGACTCGCGTCGACGCGGGACAAACAGAAGCTCGATAAAGCGAGTTTTTTGGAACATATACGAGCGCGTAACACACGCGCACACAGAGGGAAATGTTTTTGACTTTCCAGATATCAAAGCGAAGCACTTTAAAGGCCTTCGTCGCCGGAAATTTCCGAACAATTTACTACGCGCGCTGTTAATTATTATTTCGGCGCCGACCCAAAGGTCGAACGACACAATATGCGTAATTCCGTTACATTATTCGGTCATAATAACCGTCTGTAGAAACGATAACGACGCGCATGCGAATTTCCATTGGCGAGTACATAATATTACAATCGTTATGTAATAATAATATGTTGCCAGGCGCGCGTTAAGGGGCCTAGGTGTTGTGTCTGACTCACGGTGGCCTTATTATATTTACGGTCGAGAATATTTCGTCGAGAAACTCTCCCGTTTCGGCCACTGATTTTCAATATTCACGTAAACACCGGCGGTGAACAAGACGTGCGTTTTGTCCGCGCGAGCGATATTATTTTGTCCGGTCCAAACTGCAGACGGATCTGTAAATTCTCAACGACTTGGTCCCGGAGCGCTTGAATTGTATTGTATGTCTCGACGTCGAGGGCGGGCGTCTTGTTACGGCGCGCGGTGATTACAAAGTTGGGATTTGTTAATATTTGTTAACAAGTTCGTAATGGATTTCGACAGATCGTGAAATGCACTTTACATTTCTTCACATTTTTTTTCTTTGTCGCGGGATAAAATACGTATACCATAGTCTCGCGAGGGCGTGGTCGATTAATTCATACGCCCAGACCTGCGCGACTACTCTTTTTTGAGAATCCGACCGTTGTTATGTTATTATAAATGTTTGTCACCGTAAGTATCGCGTTTTCGAGCACGCCTGCGTCTTACCCTAACCTCACCGCGACGACACTTTGAGTTTTGTAATAATTTCATTACGTTTACTGTAATATTATTACGTCGATATTTCGCGATACAATACACGTCTGCAGTACTGAATTGATGTAAGATCGTTTTTCATTTATTTCGCTCGCCGCAGGACTCGCGGCCGATTCATACGTTATGACGAATCATACCGTAAATAATATTATTAAAATGTCAACAGACACACGCAAACACACAAAAGACAAATAACGCACTCACATATTATTATCTAATATTTCATTAGCTTTTTTCCCCGTCACTTGCGGAACTTTCCACATAGATTTTTATCGTTTTAAATGCTCACTGATTTTTTGATTTTCGAATCTAATGGCTTTTTATCAGTCGTGTGCGTGTTAAACGTCAGACGGTCTAATCGTTTATCCGCTACAACTCGTCGAACAAGTTATATTATATCAATAATATTATTGTCTATGTTTGAAACGTCGCGCGTCGCCGGTTGACGCCGCAGGCTCGACGAAAAAAATGAAATGATTTCCTCGCCTCCAAATCGAACTACTCTTATCGCGTTGGTATTTCATTTTTTTTTTTCTCGTGCCCCTTTATTTAAATGAGCCATAACCATTTGGGAATTATAGAGGGAAAAAAAAATAAAAATAAATTCGCGCGCTTACTATAGATCCATCAAAGACCAAACACATCGGTATGATAATATTATCGCCGAAAAATAATACTACACAGTAGGTACGTCACACGTGCGTGTATGACGTATTCGATCGTCCGGAGATCAAAAGAATAAAATATCTAGCGGATTCGTTCATTAAAACTTTGATTTTATCGGTGACGACACGAGGAGGCGAAGCGAAAAGAAACCGGTGTGTTTATTTTCACTGTGGAACGTGAACCGGGAGCCTTTTTGAAAATTCGAATTAAAAGCCGAGCGAAAGTAATAAATAAATAAATAATAAACGAATGTAAAAAAAAAAAAAACAGAAAAAAACTTATAAAGAAAATGTTTACAAGATATTCTCGTTTCGAAATGCTCGGTAGAATTTGTCAAAGAATCTGGGAATAATAATTACGAACAAAATACCTCGTACTTGGTGAGAGACGGAGAGAGTCGCGCGAGAAAATGTTCGTACGAGATGACGTAGGCAAATTTGTCACATGGAAAATAACCGTGTCGAATTAAGGACTTGAAATTTAAGCTTCATATAGTGTTCATTTATAACCGACATTATTGAGCAGCGCGGAAACGAAATTTAATTTCAAGCCGCGCACTCTGGTCACAATATTATCATTATTACCCGTTGTCGGCAATAAATTCAAGTGCACACAAACGCCGAAACGGCATAACGATTAATGCGTTTCAACCGCGGCCCACGGACGTCCCATGCCCACAATATTATTCGGTAAATGCCGTGTGCGTCGCGTTGTTATACTGTTATTATTATTTCGATAACTACTATATTATAAAAGACTGCGTTTATTTTTCTCTCGGACGTGCCGATTAAAAATTCGATGTGAAACGATATGTGTAGCTCGGCATCAAAACGGTATTATTGTCGACGAAAAATGTTAAAAACCAAAGTCAGTCAATCACGACTAATCGTAATAATTGAATCGGTCATTTCAATAACGACATGAGTCACCGATTTTTCAATATTGACTTTTTGTCAAATTTGATAATAATACACGTGGTTACGTATTCTGTGTAAAAACTACATATGTCAGACTAATATTTAATACACAATTCACTACGATAAACTATAATCACTGCAATAACTACTCAAGTCATTGACTTGTGTAGTTTTTGCTGCCATTCATAGATCACACTAGTGCCCATGATTGTTTTACATCATATGTTTTTTTTATCAACACCATCATAATAGAATAATAATATTGTAATAATATAGTAATAAAACTACTAACACCTCGATGTTTAATTTTATTAATTTGACTTAGATTGTATATTATGAATATTCGCTGCTAAAACAACGCGAGTCAAATATGTTTTATCTCAATTCGATGCATTTTGATAAAAGTTGGACTATTTAAAACTATGGATTATGAATATCAGAAACCATAAAAATAAATTAGTAAATAGGTGTTAATGCAAAAAAAGTTGAATTTTTGGAGTAGTAAAGTTTTTTTTAGTTCCTGTAAAGTTTAAATTTAATGACTTATGTCGTTATTGAAATGACCGATTCAATCATCGACAATGATTAGATAAAAAGCACGTTCTCAATAAATACCCGATCGGAATTTTTTCTTTTAAAAGTATGGGAAATCATTGAAAACGTCGTTTTCCGGCCCCGAACAATAACACGAGACGCTTATATTTCGCGACGCGTTTCAATATTATTTTAACCTCTCAATCGTCGGTAAATAAAATAATAAAAAAAGATAAAAAAAACGACCCGAAGATTAGAAAAGTAATATCAATGGAAATTCATTGTCGCAAAAGGTATTTATTTTTTTTATATATTATATAGGCTAAGTACTCCGTCAGACCTGATCGAAAGCTATGTACCTCGGCGAATAAAAAACAAACGAGAACTATTAATCCAGAGGTTAGTCGCGACAGAATTATTTTAAAATCGACATGTATATATATGGAAAAAAAAAACGCAAGTTCTCACGAAAAAATGTAAACGCGTTTTGTTATCAAAGCCATAATTATTATTGAAAATATTCTCATCCATATCGGTTTGGTAAATATAATATATTATTTAAAAACACTTTACTACTAAATAGTTCGCAACGTTTCTCTCCAACACAAATATTATTTAAATCTGAATTTCTAATCCGTGTGCATAACCGTCGCGTAAACTCAGTGTCTAGCGGATGAAATGTATTTTAAAACATATTACATAGAGGGACGTCTGAGAAAAAAACATAGTCATAGATAAAAATAACGAATATCTCTTTTTTCGTGTCAATAATTACCTCTGGCGCGTAAAACATTTACGAATTATGAAAACGGATGTAAAAATCACACGATTTTCGATCGAATTTAAATCGTACGTTTCTAAAATAAGACGACGAAACGGGACGTCTGGTTTTCTTTTTTTAAATAAACGTACTAGGTCACTTTTTTTCTACGAGGAATTAAAGCCGAAATTCCGCACGAAAACGTACGTTTTTAAATGACGTCTCGTGAAAGATATTAGATGAAAGATTTTTTCAAACGATATTCGTCGTAATTTCGCAAACAAAGTAAAATTTAAAAATCAAGATCTCGATGCCGAACGCGATGGTCGTCACAGTTCTCACGACGAAATCGAGATGAAAAACATAAATTATTAAAAACCAAACGAAAAAAACGTCCGTCTTCGCGCGTGAACGTAGACGTGGTGTTTGTCTGTGAAAAAACGCGAGCGTCGTCGTCGTCGTCGTCGTGCCAGCTAGCGAAACGGCTAAAAAGTATGATTTTTTTTTTTGTCGTCGACCGGAATGTCGGGGGACAAAAAAAAATTAACCACTTACCTTTCGTATGCTGTGGAACGTTTTGTGATCTTTTTTGGTTTTTCGGAAATGAGCCATTTCGAATCGATTTTCCCTCTCTCTCTCTCTCTATCGCGCGCGCGCGCGCGCGGTATTGTGTCTGAAAAACACACGTCGTCACAACATTATTTCTCCGATCGAACGGAATGAGATTATTTTTATATTTCTATCGTCGCGCCGCGCCGTACGCGCGCGCATATATCAATTGTTAAAGAAACGCGAGTGCGCGAGACTGAGGAGCGGACACGGACGACTCGTCGTCAGCAGGGACAAACGGAGTTTAGGCGAGTGTAAAAATAGATCACGGCATCTGCGATAACGCCGTGCTTATTAGTGAGTGGGGGATGCCGAATGGGGATACCAACACTAGTCGAGCATTATTATTTTTTTTTCCACTTTCAAACTAACCTGTGCGGATACACACACACACACACACGTATACCGCACCGATTTTTCTACAGCGATTATTACATAATTCAAAAATCACTCGTATTGTTTCTTTTTACTATCAGCTGTTTTTCAACAATAACAATATGAAACGTCGTCTCACCGCCGCCGTTTTAAACGGATAATATTTATTGTATTTTTATTTTTTTAATTCGCCTCAATAATATTTATCAAGGCACAGTTTTTCGTTATTATTATTACTACAGTCTATTGCCGTTTCTGAAAATAATAATAAAACGACGAGCAATAATTGTTATTATTGTGTTAATGTTCGCAATAATAACAAAAACAAACAAATACGAGATAATATTTATTTTTTTTTTATAAATAAATCCGTCGGCAATAAAATAATACGCGAGAAACAAACACACGTTCGGTTGATAAAATAATAATAATTATTGTCGACGTCGATTGCGAATACGCTCCAATAGATGTTTTGTATTGTATTGGTGTAAATACCTACGGGGAGAATTCAATAAATTTATTTTCCAAATTTAAATTCAACTATTTAACACTTGATTTCAACGAGTATAGATTATTTAACAAAAACTCTGTTGTGCTGTGAAATAAATCGTGAAATGTTACGTAAGAATATTTCGCAGCGATTGTGTTTCAAAATTATTTTACCATTTCCAAACCCGTTAAATTTAAGCCCCGAAACCGTGCCTGCCTATATAAAAGTCTGATCGATTATATTATATTTATGTTCGCTATATTTTTAAACTTTTTTTTTCGTAGCAACTTTATCGAGAAGAAATCGCGCGCTCTTATTAACAGCCGTCTTGTTTCACTGGACAACATTGATCAATCTGTCTCGTATTCGATAGATTGTCATTAATTTTCAAACTCGGCAGATCTCAAGCGCCGACGACACGCGTTTAATTTTTTTTTGTAGCACCACTCGGAAAACGCATTCGTTTAATTTGCTGATTGCGAGTCGTGATTTAAAACGAATTTGTTATGCGTTATAAAAAAAAAAAAAAAATCGCCGACTCGTTTGGAAAACATCGTCGAACAATATTGTATTCTAGACTTTCGACCTACGTGAATCCAGTGCATAATTTCATTGGGAAACCTTTCAATTGTGTTGTTTAATTAAAACTCGCATCCCAGAGGGAAAAAACACACGCTCTAATGTCTCCGCATTGCCCCACCTTGTTCGATTTCCAGATCGTTATCCAAACATAGGTCGGATCGACACGACGCGACTATAAATAAATTTAAAAAAACAGAATAAAGACGAGCGACACGTACTGGTCGTAATATCATATGCGCACTTTGATTTGATTTCGACGTGCTTCTTTGACGTCATATATAGTATACGCATTGGCGTGATGATTTTGAGAAACACTTACGGAAAGATTGAAAAAGCACACCGGTCTGTGCAGACAGACGATCGTGGAACCTGCGCGTACACGCAGCGAGCGGACCTAGAAACAAGTTTGTTCCGTACGCGGCTCGCGCGATCGCGAAGGGTACTGTCAATTTGGACTGTCGAGAGTCGCAGGCAAAACTTTACCGTCGCGTCTCCGGACGATCAGTTCAGCGAACGCTGAAACAGTTAAATTAGAAAAAAAAAGAAAGAGTTAAGAGGACGTCGTACCGTCGTATAATAATAATTTCACAACATTTTCAGAGTTTATAGACGAGAACTTTACGTATGATGTAGCGTTTTTAATTGTTTGATAGCATGAATAGATTTTTTAATATTAATCTGTAAATATTTGTAAATTAGTTAGTTTTGTGTTTTAATATAATATAATATTATCGAGTTGAGATATTGAAAAATTAAAAACGCTACATCCATAGATAAAATTCTCATAAATTTGTCTTGAAAATTTGATTCTTCTATCACAAATATATTCCGACTGGTGTTGGTTCTCGGAAAACGTTTTTTATTTGATACCATCGATACGCGTCGCGACGACCTTTTTATAACCGGACGCGCGATTTTCGTTTGATTTCTATCATCGGTTTGCGCGTGCTCGTTATCGCAGTATTTCCGCGTACAACTTTATACTACTATTCCATACGCCCCCGCCCGCAAGTATAACGCGATTACCGCGGTCCGCGCGTTTCGTACGAATTATCTACTCTTATGAAACGGACACTCGCGACGGAATTGCAGCATTCGGACCGACCACCACACGCGCGCGCCTCTTTCAAACGAAATCGATAATAATAATAATTTAGCGTGCGACACACGACGCGCGTGGTATAGATTTTAACAGCTGGAGAGAGAGAGAGGAATAAACCGAAATCGAGTGCAAATGTTCGCGACCTATTTCGGGCGCGTTTTCGAGTCGATTAGACAGTTTTTTTTTTTTTTTTACAAAATGTATTTAGATATCGTTCTATCACGTCATGTTTTAAAACAATATCATGTGCATCATCGCGACAACGCGACGCGTACGTATATGTGCCGCGCAGAGGAGCTGATTTTTAGAAATCGATTTTCGTCCGCACCTTTGCAGCGACGATATTTCTCCGTCTTTCGGTCGACCGCCACGCGCGCGTACTACGAAAGCGATAATAATTTCTCCGCGGCAAAATCAATACCGTAAAACGTGTAATCGCCGCCCGAGCCATAAGGATGTTGATTAAATATATAGACGCGAATAACGTTAATTTATGTACATTTTCTTGACGTGTAGAGAGCCACGAGGGAGAGTGCTGTCGGCCCCCTATGAATACATTATACGACGACGTGTAAGTATAGAATACGCGTGACGGGTCATTATCGCGACAGCTGTATCGTTAAAATTTAACGGCACCGCGGCCGGATGAAAATATCGTTGAATTCCGATCGGCCGCGTAAACGTTGGCCGACGCGTACGGCGAGAGCGGTTTTGAAAACTCACAAAGTGAGTAAAAATCACGTCGACGGAGGCCGAGAACGGGTCGATTTTGATTTCTACCGTTTATTTATATCTATCTTTGATCCCTGTCAGGACTATTTTTTCGTATTTATTTACGGCAAACGGAATACTAGTGTTTTCAATAATAACGTCGAACCCGACGTTACATTATGTTTAAAACGTTTCTATGAAAACGTGATTTTTTTTACGATTCTTTCGCACAAACCTATTGTTAGAAGGAAAAAAAACCGAACGAATTCGAACCGCATACTTAATGCTTTTCTAATTTTTAAATTACACACTGCCGCGGAGTGCGTTGTACTATAATAAAAGCTTTTCCGATTTTACAATACGCGACGACGGTTTGAAATTTGATATTTTTCTAAAACCTATGTTTCTTATTTTTCTCGACCCGTCTCGAATCACGTCCGATCGACATAATAAAATAATATAATATTGCTCACCAATCTCTTGTCCCGTCCTCGTTTATATCAATCTTTATATGATGATGTCGTCACTCGAAACATAAAAATTTCGATATTTCGAGAAGAAAAAAAATCGAAATTAAAAAATAATAGAACTGACACGGAACCACTTGTATAAATTACTTTGAAAATTAATAAATATTTAAGTGCGTTTCGGTAACGTAAAACATGTTTGTTTTTCTAGGTAACCGGTCAGGAGCACTTAAAAAGTGAGTGGGCGACGACGTAGAATTAATAATTAATTGGGTATACGCGAGCAATGCGCAATAATGTTACATGTAAATTACGTATACTACGACGGTAAAGCCGTGCCGGAGTCGCTGTTTGTGACGACCAGTCGAGATCCGAGGAAAAACGCTCGCGAAAAAGTATCGGCATAAAATCGGCAGAAAAAACGCACTAGACTTTTTTGTTTTACAACGAGTACGTTTATTTGCACCATCTCGTGTGCGACTATAACGGCCGAGAAAAGGGGTTTGCACGGGGAAAAATCGCGTTTAAATTTTTCAATACAGTCTAGTCGCGATAACTCGAAGAACTCGACAACTCGATTTTTTTTTAATTCCCCTAGAAATTATAATAACACTCAATGTATTATAAGTCTTTTCAACTCGAATATAAAATTGTGATGAATAGTAGCTTATAGTCGAAGTATATTTTTGAAAAAGCACAATATTTCGCAACTCGATTTGGTTATTCTAATTTTAAAGCAAGTCAAGGCTGGTTAGGAAATTGGAAAAATCGTCATAACATAATTTTTCGTAAAATATGTGGTTCTGAAAGTGCTTCTGTAAATGACTCTTTATGTAATGAATGGTTAGGAGAGTTATCAAACATCATAAAAGAATATTCTCCCGATGATGTATTTAATGTGATTTCATTATACATAGGTAACTCGAAGTTTTGATTTTATTTTGATAAATTCGAGTTAGGTATCTCGAATAATACATATCTCGAGGTGAATTTTTATCCCCCTTCAACTATCGCGACTCGACTGTATATATAATTCATTTAATTAGCTCTGAATGTCTTCGCCGATATTGTTCTTAAATCTTTACGCTCGCGTAAACCAATAATTAATATAAGTTTTTTTTTTAGAACAAAACTCGGCACGTTTTCGTCGTGCGGCGGTGGACTATGTTTATTATGCGTTCGAGATCATTTTTTCGGTGTTTACAGTCATTTTTTCTTCAAATCGAATAAAACACTCGCACGTGCGACGAAATGGAAACTACAAACGAAATAATAATATGGTAAATATCTCACGACGACGACGACTCCTTAGCCGACGACGACAATCGTTTACGCGGCGACCGACGACGCGTTTGCGTGTACCTTATTGCATATACGCCGTTCGACCGGTCAGCGAGATCGGACGGAAGGTGAAAAAAAATATTCGGTATAAAAACGTTGATAATAATCGAACGGGGGAAAAATACGATTCGGATCGAAAAAACAACGACAACTGTTATCGGGCAATATATTATAATTTTTTTCAAACGAAAAAGCTTCGTTCGACACCCAACACCGAGCGAAATCGGCGCGTACTTTGAACGAATACAATTTTCACTATTTATTTTCATAAATTAACAAATTACCTTTTTGACACGGGTACATTTTTCGAGTGTTATTTATCACCGGCGGCGCGGAAACCAGAAAACACGTAAAATTTGTATACACTCGATGGTCGTTTCACTCGGACGAAAACGAAGATTCCGAGCCGTGGCGTTTGTGTTTCGAAAACCGTCAGCTATCGACATTTAAAATGACGCGGAAATCGAGACACGTATCGGAAAAAATAAATAAAAACCTCGACAAATAACAGTGTCGACCGATATAAGTACATAATACTCGCGTGACGCGTCTAGGGTTTTCATAATGCGAATCGATGGAGTAAAATCGTACACTTGATTTGATATTTTTATACGGACCGCTTGCCGTTATGAATTCAATCGGGATTACGGCGGCGGCGGCGACGTTTTCCGTCTATTTGCAGACGCGTAGTATATATTATTATACTCGTTGCATTACGGCCGTTTATTATAATAGGTACTCGGATTTGTCGTCATATTATTATTATTATGAATATCGTCGAGTGCGCGTTGCCGCAATGCGAGAACGAATTATTCGATATCGCCGCCGCCGCGCCGTTCAGAATACAAATTTAACAACAGCAACGATGAAAATAACGAAACAAATATAATATAAACGTACGAGTAAAAAATAAAGTGATTGGCTGATGTTTGAGGTTTAATATCTTTTCATGTAAATACCTGTAATTTGAAAATATTTTTTGATTTTTAGCTAAAAAATGTCCGATATTTCGACCGAGCGTTGTTAGTTTTCCAATAAATATAAAAATCCGTCGTCGTCATACTATATCGCCGGAAAAAAAAGGGTCGAAACGAGAGAAGATTAAAAAAGTGGTAAAGAACAGTGATTTCCATATTATACGTCTCTTTCAGAGACTCGAATGCGACCTCCGTCGGGCGCGTAGACGAGTGCTTATTTTTCCGGGGGGGTTTGAGGGGCTGAAAAAATCTTTTCGATCGATTTTGCTCAACAGTCTCGATCATATACAACGAACGCAGGTGAGATGACTGACTGGTTCTATATCGAAATCGCAGTCAATCAGTGACGCGAAAACTGTACGTGCCCGCGTCGTATTTGTTTTGTTATATATAACTCTTTTCTACAGGCATTTTATGCGCGACCGTGTGCGAGAAAACTTGTTCGATTCTCGGCCGACGACGACGACGACGACGAACGCGCTTCCAGAATAAATTATCGTTTCGCCGCGAAAGTTTTATATTTTCTCGCGTCCATTTCGCCGCGAGTTTAATGATATTATCACGCGTCCGTTACAGCGCCGTGTTTTAGCGAAATCCGTCGCGCTTAATCAAGCCGCCGCCGTCGTCGTCCAACGTTTCTCCAAACGTCTATTGTCGTCTTATCTGCACGACACGCGTTCGATTTCGTCCCCGCCCGTATTATACGGATTCTCAAAATAATTTGTTCTACAAATAAAGTTTGAATCATTTCAACGCGTTCGCGTCTTTCTTTCTCACCGCTAAACACGACACTTTCCGAGCTACCGACGCGTTTCAAACAGACACCGACCGAGTAGTATTCTAACGGGAAACGTTTTGTGAGAACACGTTGTTGTCGTGCTTTCCGTTGTTTTCGGAACATTTCGTTTCTCGTAATATAATGATAAAATCACTACCTAATAATCCGTTTTCGACTCGAGTTCATGTGACGAGCGAGTTTTCGAATTATGACAGATTTTTCAAACAGCTATCGAGCTGTTTGTGATTTTCACGCTACGAATCGCGTTCTAAATTGCGTTCAAATCCTAACGAATCGAAAATCACGTCGAAAATATCAAACACGCCAAGTCAAGTATTCATTTCTTTCGATTAACGTCCGCGCACAATTAAGTTTCTCGTCTATTTTTCAAATATGCACTTAGAAACTCCAAAATATGCGCTATAAAAAGCACGAAATATCAAAAAAAAATAATATACGCGTTTGACTTGAAAACATTTCCAAAAAATTGGAAAAAAAATTAAATGTGATTTTACAATTTCATAAAAATGTCGGGCTCATAGATGTCTGGTTGAATTGTAAACCGAAATGTTAAATGTTAAATGTAAAAGTGTACTTGTAATATTAAATTATTTCGTATATTAAATCACACTGTGTTTCCTATATTTTGTGAAAATAAGCAAAATAAAATTTCGCGTCGGAGAAGTGTGAAACATAATATTCGTCGGACCGAGAAAAATATGCATTCGCCAGAACTTCCGAGCCCTGGTAATAATGACCGAAGTGAAAAAATTCAAAAACATTCGTCACTCGACGATATTACGACGACGCTCGTCGCCAAATCAAAACCACCTCTTCTTTATGCCAAACATATCGTACCCTTTCCACGTGGCCCGCAATCGAAATACATTTTCGAACGAAATGTACGAAAAAATTGTAAAAATTGTAAAAAATTTTTTTTCACGCGTAATAAACACTGTTTTTAGTGTACGAGTAAAAAAGAGGAAAATTTGGACCGCGTATTTTCTCTTTTGAAAGAATATAATATGGCTCGTGGATGATTTGAGTTCGAGAGATCACTGGCATCAGATGACGTACGCGGGCGTTGCTACGACGATATTATAGTCGCTATACGTACATCCGATTTCCGATCGATTGCATTACATAACACAACGAGAGATTTTTTTTTTCACACATTTATTTGTCGGCCATCGGGGGGGGGGGGGGGGGGAAAGAAGCGAAGTTACATAAATCCCATCGTCGTCGGTAAAGCCATCTATATAATATATATAACGTACAAGTTTTTTTTTTATTCTCGACGACGTTATGATGGGAATCTCAAATTGGCTTATCGGTGGTTTTCTTTTCTTTTTTTTTACTACGGAATAAACGAAACATTATGAGGTACGAGGGTATAAATATTATTGTCGGCGCGACGAGCGATCGTCAACGTTTATAGCCGTCCCGTCGTCGTTGTTATTGTAGTAATCCCGCACAACGTTTGGCGATATTTCGTTCGAGTCGAACGTTCAAGTACGTCGCGCACTATTTCATCGCTAGAACACACACTTGTGTGCGACTCGTATCTCAATCGACGCACGTGGTTAGGTAATATCGAATGTTGACGCGGTACGTTTCAGTCGGTCGACGGACGCGATATTTCAGAGCCTTAGAAATCCAAGGGACGTAATAAGAAAAAAAAAAAGAAGCATGTCGTTCGAACGAAATACACCGAACGATCTGCGTATAATCATAGGCTCGTATTTCGTCTGGACCGCGTCAGTTGAACCCTCTGAAATAGTCACCACCACGATTTGGTCAATAGTTTCGTTTTATATAAAAGAGAACCCAAAATTCAACCCCTAAGAGGGTTAAAATAACGGTTATTTTTCGGTGGGATTTTTTTTTTTTGAAACTCAGTATATTTTAGAAATTAGAACCCGATGACCCGTCGCCGTTACATTACGCCACAAACGCGGATGCTTTTACTTTTGACATTGACAACAGTATGCATGAAAAATACGCGCGTGTATATTATTTTTTTGCGTTAACTGCCTTTCACATAAACCGACTTGACGAAACACAGTTATTTCACTGCTATTATCGTGACAATGATAATGATATGTACGGTATAAAACACAATAATACAATGTAATCTACCACCTGTCCTACTCGTCGCCGTTTCTGTTTAAAATCTAACCCGTGCGAACAATAATTCGACGTATCGTTGAGAATATTGACCGATAAAAACTAATAATGATTACTGAAAATTTGCTCCAACAAAAGTTTTAATTGCGAAAAATCGACGGTTGTAGTCGGTAATAATTTCGAATGCTCAAATCGATGGCGATAAACGCGTTTTCCATACCGTAATCATAATAGTTGGAAAAATTAAGCCGCTAGATGTTATATAATAACGCGGGATTATCGACTTTGGTTATCGCTGCAGGTGGGTACGTGATTTCCCGGACGTTTTCGAATTTAACGTAACGCGCGCCCCGTCGTCGTGTCGCATGACCTACGGGACACGTGTCGGCCGCCTGGTTTTGTGACGAGCGTATGAAAAAAAAAAAAAAAAAACAATAATATATTGTGTCTACCGCCGATTCGGATTGATTTCCGGCGAAGCGACAGAGAGAGAGAGAGAAAACGCGAAATAAATAAAAATCGATCGTAACATTATGACAGTGACGTCGTCGTCGGCCAACGCAAAAGTATAATATATCGGACAATAGTGTAATACATATGTAATTCTGTGATTTTCAAACGGTCTCGTCGCTTAAATTTCTATCGCTTTCTGCGGTTGCATATATTTTTCCGCGACCTTTGTTTATTTCCATAAAAAGAGAGGACACTCCAGCACACACGACGATTCAATAGGTATACAACACACGTATAAACGAAAAATTCAATTCACACTGCAGTCCGGAGTTGTAGTCGAGTGAAAAGTGCACTTGACTTGTCTATCGGTCACGATTATTATAACGACCGGACGATTATCACGTGTTTATTTTCGTAGGAAAAAAACAAACAAACTCGAATCCCGATACAGTTATTCGCTCGAGTCCGGGCTCGAAATATATACGTATATTATGCAAAAGCATAAATATTATATCGTAATGTTTTATTCATAAACGGCTTGTAATAATTTATGTTAATTTGTATAATGCTATAGCATTACACCTACGACGCGAAATCGATAAAAAAAAATTCGGACAGCAGGTCGGCGAGTGTGACGGCGGCGTAAATAAACACCGCGGAGCTCGACGGGGTACGCGACGTTTCGGATTTCGACGCGTGATTTTTCATCGCTAATCCGAGACGAAATACGACCTCTGTTCATTTCGAAATGTTCTCGTTGTCGAGAATCCTTCCGCGAGAATATCGTTTGCGCGACGAGTCGCGTTGACCGCCGACAATGAAATATTACGTTCGCAAATATTTCACGATGTGTGGAAAATATCGCGTTCGTAAATTGCGAGAGGGCGATAATATTATTATAAACACTCGAGTTTGCCCGAGTGGTGCGCGTTCGCCAACGGCTCGGGGGCCTACGTACGATCGTGCAGACGTCTCGTCATGCAGTCGAAATAATAACGACGTGTTCCGTTTTCCACGTGTCGTTCAAACGTCTCCGCGATACAACGACCGGCGACGGCTCTTGTCAGTGCCAGCTCGGATTGACAGTCGGTCGTCGTTAACCAAACATTCGGGCTAGGGCCTATTTTGTTTTAATGAATAAATACAACGCGAAAATATTCGATAATAATATTCTCGCCGGGTTTGCGGGCGAGTAGACTTTTTCCGATTTTTCTTCTTTCTCTCGAGGTAGGAGAGCTAAAAATTTGAAAAACTCGTCGTGTTAAATTAAAAAAAACATTTAATATCTAAATATTTTAATCGAAACGGGTAGTTTTTTTCGTTCAAAGGACGATTAGGCGAATAAAATAACGCGTACGTTTGTTTCGATTCGTCTACTTTGCACAAGTAGAGAACTCGTAAGCCCTAAACGGTCGACTGTTGGAAAACTCGTCCAGACGATGACGTCATTTTTTCGCGACCAGTTTCGATGCGCGCGCGCGAGATTATATTATTATTATTATTGTTTCGCGGCCTAAACACTATTATAAAACGCGCTTAGAATAACTGCTGCGCGTACGAATGTGCTAAAATGAGCGCAGTATCATCGAACGAAACAAAGAGACATAAAAACATTGACACGTTTTTGAAAAACTTTCCCAGACGTTTCTCTCGGCGGAGGAGGCTCCTCAGTTGCCCTCATAAATACGCCCACGGCTACGTTATTTTCATGGTGTTTTTTCCCCTCGGTTATTTTTTATTTTCATTTTTTTTTTCGAGAATTATTCACTATTATTACCATAATAATATTTTCGGACTAATTAATCGTCGAGAGAGAGAGAGAGAGAGGTAGGAAAAAACCGAGTAAAACTTTCGAAATAATAATAATTAATCTAAACAAAATTAATTGGTCTAAAATACATTCAAACTTTTAATTTTTATTATTAATAACGCGGCGCGGGTGAAAATAATAATAATAATAATATAGATGTATGGCGGCGGCGTTTCCGACCGTGTTTTTTTTGTTGTTGTTGCTGTTGTTGTTGTCAAATAAAGTTCTTCGCGATATTATGAAAAGTTGAAAAACAAAACTTCCCAGAAGTAGATATAATATATTATTACACAACAATCTGTGACCGATTTCCCGTTCTATCGAGTGGTCGTATATAAACGACGTTCGAAACACTCGTTCGACTCGCGAGGGCTTTGAACGATACGAAAATATAAATACACTAACGTTTCGTTAGTCCGCGCGGCCCTGAAATTCGCAATAATTCGAAATCGTGAAAACACTACTTTCACGCGATTTAAAATCTCATTTTAGATCATTTGCCGACAAACAGGCGCCGCCGGAGGGAGCGTCGCGCGTGTTTTTCGACGAATCCGCCGCGTCGTCGACGTACGAAAAATCACTTTATATTTATTCCCCCCCCCCCCAATTTATGATAATGGCTCACTCGCGGCGACTTAGAAAAACAAATGCAACTCATTTAACGTCAAAAGCATTTTCGATCGCGCCTTTGACAAACAGTATAGTCGAATGCGAGGCGGCAAACCTCGTCGTCGTCGTCGTCGTCGCCGCGAGTTCCGAGAAAACGTTTCATTAAATCGTCTTTTGACGGAACGTAACGCGCGCGCGCCGCGGCCACTTTTCTCGTCGCCGCCGTAAAGTTTTTCCACACGCCCGGCGGAATTCCTAAACGCGCGCGCACCCGCCGGATATCCGACCTAGGCACGCGACACTGTTGCAAAATTAATATGTAACAATGCGCGCGTAATAGTTGTAAAACACCGCGGAGTCCTCGTCTCGTACGTTAAAACGACACTCGGCGGTATTGAGTTTCCCGAAAAACACCTACGCCGCCGCCGTATCCTCCTCGTGTCGAATATTATAATAATTATTACCCGGTCCGCGCGTCTCGTCTGTCACGTCTCGTCGTCGTCGTCGTCGTCGTGTTGTTTTCGAAAAGAGGCCGAAAGAAATCGTAAAAGTATTATCACGGCTTCTCGTTTTAGTATTCGATACTTTGTACGACGAGTAGACACGATCGTTCTGATTCCACTTGACGAGGCGTTGAAAAAATCCGACTTTGTCGAAAACCCTTTGAACGTCGCGGTCGTTTTTTTCGTCATTTCTCGTTAGTTTCGAGGGGAAAGTCGTCGAGGGAATATGTTAATAACGACCGCCTCCCCCCCCCCCCGCCAAAGTACAAACTAGACGACACATTTACAATACGGTTTACTACCGCGAAGCATGTGGACAGGACCAAGTCTTCTGGTCGAAAACGTGACGACAAACGAAATGAATAAATTAGTAAAAAAAAAACGTAAAGAAACACACACACGTAAAATCAATACGTTCTTCGTAGCTTCACTAGGAATTTAATACTTGTGTGTATGTTTTTACGGCTTTCGCGTGTCATTATTACCAATTATTGACCCGAGTCGTATCTCGTACAACTGGGTCGTTAGTAACATTGAAGAACGCGAGGCCGGTTAACGTTCTTGAAATTATATCAGCGCGTAAAAGTTACCCGACGAAATCATCACCATTGCGCCATCTGTCGTTCCCGAACAACATTCGACGCGGACGATAATAATATTATCGAAGAGTAGAATACCAGTGAGCGTTGTTTTCGGCGGTTTTCTCAAAAGAATTTCGGAATTTTCTCCCTTAAATAGACGACTAGAGTATCTAGTCCGGAGCGCCCGAGAGGGGTGGCTCCGGAGACGTGTCGAATTTCAAAGTAAAATATCGAAAATAGTCGCAAAATCGAGTGAGTGATTAAAAATCATACTAAATAATAGAAGAGAAAATACACGACGACGTTGAGAAATCGAATTCTCAAAACGTAACACGAATGTAAACGAGACTATTTACATCCGGACAGGACACGGACAAAGGAAATCGACGCGTAAGATGAGTTTATGAATTTTTTTACACAAAAGTTTGTTTTCTAAATCATTTTTAACATTTCGGAAATTTACTAGGAACATTTCTGTTTTTCATTCGATTTAAGCGTTTTAGGTATCTAAAATAAACGATGTTTACCAAATCTACTATTAATTTCAAACGAAATTCATACGATAAAATATTATCTATCTACAATGTCGAATAGTATACGTCATATTTTACACGCATATAAACCGATTATATTCGCAAAAATAAGGATAATATCCCATCAAAAAACATCCTTTTTTATCTTCGAAACAAACCACGTGTACGTCGAATAAATAAACGTACTTGCGTTTATGTAGTTACGCGTAGATTTGTTGACTGCAGGGGTCATGTAGATGTAAGATGTCTACTAAAAGTATGCAATGTGTTTGAAAATCCGCCGATCGTTTTACATATTTTCGTGTTGACAATACACCGATTAAACGCGACGACAAAAAAAAAAACACCGATTTTTTTCAAGCGCATAAATCTATGCTTAGAGTTTACCCAGTTGTTCACGTCGTCGTCGCGATGCGCTGCCGAGCGCTCGATTGTGTTTATGTTCCGATCGCAGTTCGTTTTTAGCGCGACGATATCTGTCGCTCAAGCGTTGTTTCCAAAATGATTTCGAGTCGTTCCGAGTGCAGCATTTACGTTATTTCGACGGTATTTTTGCAGATCGTTTCACCGGCCATTTCACAACAGGCTTATCGTAAGTATAACGAAATCGCTAAATCACGTTGTCCGCGAACATTTCAAATCGTAGTCGACGATTAGTCGAGTCGTATTTCGACGAGAAAAAGAGAATTCTTTTTTAAATTTTAGTGAAAAAACTAAAAGTTCAAAACGATTTGAACACGTTAGGCCACAGCGTTATAAGACGAAATTTGAAATACTATTTTATATATTAACGTGGACAAAGTAAGTAAATAGCATTGTGCCTAATAATACGTATATATTTGTTTAATGAGACATATTGTTATGAAACTACTTCGGTCCGTGTGATTATATTATTTTATTAAGAAAATCAAGTACTACTACCGACCAATTACCAAACTGCGACAACGCTAACGATTTATTTTCTTCATTTTCAGAATTAATGCGCAACGCCGAGCACGATTACGAAGAATACCTAAAGAAAAATAAAGAAAACGAAAGTAAGATATTTTCATATCGCTAAAAAACGCATAGATCGGTTTCCGGATAATCGCGAGAGGCTTTATGTTAAAAGTTACTCGATTTGACTGGTTTAAGAGTCGTTTTTTAATTACAAAATGATAGAATTCAATCGGTTTTTTTTTTATTCATAAAGTTATTCTAATTCGATTAGTTTTACTTATTTACGGGTTTTTCGTAGATCCATTTTAGTTAATTGGCTAATTTTTATTTTTTATTTTTCGATATGCACTCGATTTCATTAGCCGATTCGTACGGTCTCATATTATTATATTTTTAACGTGAAAATTCAAATAAAATCTTTTCGTTCTTTGACGAGATGTTGGTATTTTGTAATGCACAAAACTTAAACTATAAAACGTCAACACATTTTTGATAATTATACTAAACGTGACTGTTTTTTTTTTTTTAAGCTTTTACGTTACTCAGTGAAGACGAATTTTACGATTGCTATTATACCAGTAAGTTATTAACTACAGATATTGTAATAATCAGTTAAAAATAGAGTTCGAGGAAAAACAATTTTTTAAAAACATTATTATCGGTTTCCAATAGATTACGATTTTATTCGTGAGTATCTGTTCTTGTTAAAATATCTGAACTCTACTTAGTCGAATAAACTATGAAATGAAAAAGGCTCGATTTAATATTATAATTTATACACATATTATACTCATTGATTATCGTAATGATTTCAGAACTACCGTATATTCGAAATACTTTCGAAAATTGGAAAGAAAACCTTAAAGTATTTTGTACGTAATATGGAATATTTTTAGTCGTTATAGTCTAATCTAACGTAGAACAATGTAAAAAAGGTATTTTACCAAGTGCAGTTTTCCTATTTTTTTACCCAATTATCTCATTTACAATTATTATTACCCACTTATTTTTCAAGACTATGAGTTTATTACTTTCGTTCGTTTTCGAGCGTTTTGTGTTTTCTACGAATGTTAAAATCAAAGTCGCAACAAGTCGTTTTATACAAACAACATTGACATTTTGCCGACCGATTCTTGACGATATATAGGTTGTGTCACGACGATTTATTTATTATTATTTATCGATATAAACGCCGCGAGGGGTTCAAGTATCAAATACATAAGTGAAACTATTTTAAAACTGTCGATTCAAGATTACTATACGAGTTAAAAATACTAAATAATTTCTTAAAAATCATGACGATTCGTTTGTTGAAGGTAACGAGAAATTAGTGTCCCGGAATTACTTTAGTAAGTAAGATTCAACCGTTCAAATCTCGTCGAGTACGATTTATTACCATTATCACAGGTTGTTTAATCTCGCGGGCATCACGTTTTTCCGTGAAACCCGAGAACGTAAATAATTGTTATTTGTTTGTACACTATTTTAGTATTTGTTTTTTTTTAATATTACATACGTGTAGATAAATATCAAACGCCAAAGTTATTTCGTTATTTATTTCGGTCGCGTATTTTATTTTTCGTCAATACGAACACACGGATAGTTTTTCTATTAGAATTTAAAGTTTTCGTCCAAGGGAAATAATATTACGGATACGAAACTTCTTGTACGAAAACCCACACCAAACAAGTTTATTCTACACCGATTGAACTTACATTTTTAGAAAGACAACTGCTCGTCAAAGATTTTATACTGCGCATGGCGGAGTTGAAGGATTGTCTGAGTAAGCATCTATGATATAATTTATCCGAATACATTATTTTCAAGGTCAACGCTTTTCGGTCGTCCAAATATTTATACCGAAACGAAACCGAACGAAAACCTCTTGTTCCGTAAAATATCGCCTCCTCGTATTTAAGTTGTACTGACTTTCTGACGGAGAGGACCACCCCGAGTGCTGAACATTCGATGACCAACGAATTGATCACACGTCACTTGCATTGTCACGCTCGTTTTTTTTTTTAATTTCAACTATATTTTAAAATCGATTAACGCGTTGTAAACACAACGTCTTACCGAAGACAAGACTAATAAATCGCATGTCAAAATTCTATCGCATTTGGAAATCGCGAAATTTCGGTATGACTTTAATGTGCTTATAACTCATTGAAAAAATAAAAAACGTTTAACGCTGTTGTATTTGTTTTACACGAAAAGTATTGAAACCCGTGGTCAAACAACCGTCCTATAAAGGTAAGTTATATATGTTAAATTATATTTTCATATATAATTATCACGTGACTATAATATAACTGTTGTATGTTTTTATTATTAAAAATGAAAAGTACAGTCAGAACAATAATATTACATAATATTGTATATTAATCCTCGGAAAAGTGCGTGTTCACTAGGTTTGATTTATTTTACATTTATTGGTTAGAAACGAAACCGCCGGAAATCACTCAAGAGACAATAGTGGGTGAGTTGAATTGGTTTATTGTTATTATTATTATTATTATTATTATGCGATAGAAATGTTGTGTTTTTTAGTTTCTAAATTATAAATCGGAAAAATCGGCAGTGATGCTAAAAATACGAAAATAAATACCTACAGACCGTCGAGAAGTCTAGATAATATTATTATAAAACACTCGTCGAAAAGTTTGATTTATTTCGCATTTTCCGTTAGAAACAAAATCCGATTCAGAAACATTAGGAGGTAAGTCGTTTAAACGTTGGATGATATTCTTCGATAATAAAAATTCTTCGCTATTTTGAATAAAATGTCGTATCTTACTAATTATTAATTATGATCGATTTAATTCGTTCGATTCTACTTTATTTTTGTTATTTTTCACTATCTGGTATACCGGGCTCGTCGAAATAAATAAAATAAATCGTTCGTTTTACATTATCGGTTAGAAGTAAAACCCGATATCGATCGAAAAACAACGAAAGGTAAGCGATTTCAATATATTTTTTAATTTCGTCGACAAAAACGTTTAAATGTGTGTGTTCGAAAACAAATTCGACTCTTTGTTTTACTCAAAAACGTACGAGCCACCAGGGCTTTTTATTTGATAAAACCAACATTGGCACCGCAGTTATTATTTTAACGGAGCGACGACGTAAGTATTTTACGGTAAAATGATATTTCTGCTTGTTCTAGAACCGAAGTATTTGACCGGATTGGACATTTGTATTAGTGAGTATAGCAATATTTATATTTATTTGATTGTCGAAATAAACGATTGAAAAAGAAAAGAAAAAAAAAGTTCCATCGGTGTACTACTATTATGTCCTTATTTTATTATTTTCAGAAACCGATTTCCTAAACGACAGAGACTTGGCAGGTAAGCAATAACTGGTAAAACAGTACGTCACAATACTTAAGTAAACTTTTCAGGAAAACGTGATACGTATAGAAAATTCAAATAGAAATCGTTTTAGAATTTGATTTTCACGTGAAAAATATCAATAAAAACTTAAAAAGTCAAAATAGAACGAGTACAATATAACGCGAGGTTCAATTTATCATAAAAATGTTATTGAAATTTGTTTTTGGCTACGAAACGAGATAATAATAGAAATTTCGTGTTACGTTTTACTTATTTATTTAAAACATGTGCACCGAGTAGGATTTTAGTTCGAAAGAACAAGGATTTGAAACGTGCTTTGACAAAGATAAAAATTGCTATCCATGATACGTCGTTGGTTTAATATTTTATTATTCACTGTTTCGTTTTAGACAGACGAAATAGACATAGAGATATAAATGATTGTTTAAGTATGTACTGGTGATAATTGTATTTACTTTTAATTATAACTGATTTACACAAAAAGTAATTGTTTGAACTCTCGTAACGATTTGACGAAAAAGATTTGCTTAAAATACTTTCGTCACAACTAAATGGCAACTAACTTGCCTCGTTCAAAAACGATTTGGCAAAAATTCATTGGCTACAGGGTAAACGCTTTATCACTTACTTGACTTTGATTTTTTTGAATTAAGTGTACATTTTTTCCGTATATTTTATTGCTCGTTTTAGCAATAATCATAACTAATTTTGCATTTTTGAAATCAGGAAAAAAAATGACCCAAAAAAATGAACGAGACCAGTTTAAACAGTGCATAAGTAAGTCAGTGTTTCAAATAAATCTTACGTGAGTGTAATAAATAATATATTTTCTAAACACTCAACGAAAAAAAGAAAACAAACGATTAAAAACGTTCGTCTATAGAAACTGTCTAAAACTACACTATTGTATTAGAGTTATCCAATAATTGATGACAAACGAACAGTTCTTTTAAACATTCGCTCGATGCGTCGTGTACTAGCATAAACATTATACTTGGAAATAATTTTTAGCCACATTTAAAAACGCCACGTCCGAGTACAGAAAAAAGAATAAAGATACAAGTAAGCTGTTCAAATTCAATTAAAAATATAACAACACGAGTGGTCTGACGTTTTGTATTTTTTGTTGTAAAAAAAAATATGCCTTTTTTTAATCGTATTTGGTAAAACATTTTTTCAACGTTTTTTTTTCGATTTCGAAGTTTGGAAAAATACGAGCTCTAAAATCTTGGGATTTTTTCTAGATCATACTATTTTCGTTAAAAACAAATGCCCTAATAAGTAGTCCGAAGTGTATTTTAACAAAAAAAGTCACAATGTGACGCTTATCAAATTATTAATTCCATACAGGAAAAAAAAAACCGAATTTCTCGTATTTCTCGAGTTTATCACGATCGCGTTTATATAAAAAAAAAAAGGTGTCTTTTCTTGTTTTTTTTTTTTTTTTGAAATAAAAAAAATAGCTATAACGTGTTTTGTATAAGAAATTGTAACCGAAAATATTTTTATTTATTTATTTTCCGATTAATTTTTTTCGACATTGTGCAAATACGATGGTAGTAAACGTTGAAATGTGTTATTTTGATTTTTTTAGATATTGACACGATTGGAAATGACTTTGAAACGGAGAAATTAGGTAAATAATATTAAAAAAAAAGTATAAATAGTTAATTCTATATAGGTATTTTAAGTCTGCGAAGAAAATAAAATACTTTAATCGAAACTAATTTCGTATTGATTTCTAATATAACTGATGAACTTGAATTTTTCTAAACTGATAAACGTTTGCGAATCAAATTTTACATGGTTTTTCTTTTCAGACATCAGTTACAGGACTATTGAAGTGTTGACTGCGATTTTCAGTACGTATTCACTCACGATAATGGATAATTATTATTACACTACTCCGATCGAAACGATTAGGAAAACTCGTTAAACAAAAGTAGTTTTATAATGTTAATAATGTTTTTCAGTTCGTAATTACACTTATTCAATCGCGTCGCAAGATTTAGTGCAGTTTTTCAATGGTAAACGTCTTGTGTTACGATTTTTAGTTATAAAAAAATATAATATTTTACCATGCTGTTATTGTATCATAAAATCATCGAATCGAAGCGATTAAAATAACATCGCCGAGCACCGAGAATAATCATCGGAATAAAATATAATTTTTGTTGAAATACAGATCACTTTAATTGTAAGTATACCTACCGTCGTGTAAAGTCATCGCGTTTCACTACTTTTTTTTCGTTTTTTTTTAGATAAGGTCGTCCAAAAGCTAACGCCGAACGAATACGAACAATGTAAATGTGAGTCGTCGTTTAAAATATCCAAACAACGACGAATTTAGACTTGTAAATTCGGAATTTTTGAAATCTAACACGGCATATTATTATGTACTTTACTTACTGTTCGAGTGGTTGTGTAGCTGTTTCCGAAAGAGAAAAACTAAAACGATCAAATAAACGTCCGAAAAAAATATACTATACCAAAAAAAAAGAGCTATTCCACGATTTTTCTCGTAAAATTTCGATATAAAAACGTTAAATTTAACGTTTGATTTTATCGTTTAAAATTATTGTATAAATCATAAAATATTAGTGTAAAACGTACCGATTTTATTATTGTTTCTCATTTTTAAATACATAAATTGCCACTCGACTGATGATGATATACTTATAGTTTTAAAAATTAAAAATGTTATTTGTGCCAAATTCCTTATGACAAGACTCGAAAAAACTCACTTTCGTTTTAGCTCATCTATGGCACCACGATCATCTCGACTTTCAGAAAATACAAATGAGTAAGTTGTCGCGTACAATTTATTAAATCGCAACATTTATAAAACAATATCAAAACGTGTTAACGTCCGTATTGTGTTTTTTCGATGTTTATAGAATTTGAATGTAAGTAAATACAAATAATAATTGTAAGTGTAAAAGAAGTACAGAAAAATCAAAAAAAATCTTAGAAATATTCGATCTTTCATCGACTCTTTCGACGCGATTTAAACAACAGCGAGCGATTTATTTTTGCTTTTTTAATAATTTGCAATTATTTCTGCAAGCGTTTCGTTTCAGACATAAAGAAAAGACCGCTCTTTAAAATATAAACAAAGTCGCGCTAAAACCTGAAAACTATTTAATTATAACGAAATGTGGGAACAATCGGTCCCAGCGATAGAAACAACATCCACGTGGTTTTTTTTTCAGATTTACATAACATTATAAACAACAATACTTACGAAGATTATTTGAGACAACATTTGTTTTTGAGTAAGTCGACGTTCAATAGTGCTTGAAAAAAAATAAAATAAATCGCGATGTGACGTGAAATGACTCGTTATTTTTATTTTATTGCGAACTAATCGCTATAATTAAGTGATTTTTATTTAATTTTATTTAAAGTTGCGTTCTTGAGTAAGTAAATTTGACATATTATATACAACATTATTACAAATTTGATTAGACTATTGATTGAATTTCCGTGGAAATTATTCCTCGTGGTCATTAAAATTATTAAAAATATAAAAATTATTTTGAAACGCGTCTCCAGAGCAAATGGGTAAGTCGTACATTGAATTTCAAGTGATAACTGTTTTATTTAAACGTATTCGAATGTTTGTCAAACACAAAGAGACAATAATATTTCGTTTACAGATAATAGAAATAAGGATTTATACGAATCGCTCGTAACCAGTGAGTATTGTAATATTATATATTTCGAATTTGAAACGTATCGATTTTCTCAACAAAAATCAACTCGTTCTTTTTCGATCGCATTCAGATGCCATCCCCGTTGAATATTTCAATCAACTGAAAGAAAGTAAGTGTTAATCAGTTCCACAAGTACTTTTGTACTTGTATTTTTCCTCATAATACGAGTAGCTAAAAATACTCAGACGCGATTTATTTTATTCTAATCAATGTTGCTTTTAGTTACTGCAGATTTTATTCTATTCGATTGAATTTAATATTAGTATTATTAGCACTGACTTATTGTATTATACAGTCGAACTCGGTTAACTCGAAATCGTCGATAACGATTTCCCCCGGCGCCTAGAGTTTGCTATTGCGAAAAACTCTTGTTCGACTCGAAGTTTCGATATTTATGATATTTTGATAGTCGTACACAAATAGTAAATATTTTTCTCATCACACATTATTAAACTAAACGAGAGTAAAACCCGAGTTCGACTGTGACATACATATTTGTAAATGTTCGTATCGTTAAATAATAATCAACGCGACGACGTTAATAAATTATTCCAGCCGTACCAGTCCGAGGAGAAAGTTATTATTTGTATTTGATCAGAGTGAAATTGACCGGTAATGATAATTATTGAATCTATTGTCGTAACTATAATTTATTATCGCGTCCGGCCGAACGGCGCAAACAGTCGGACGAATCGATATCCGTTTGAATGTAAATAAATGCGGACATTTTTTTCGATTGCGTTTTAAAAACGGCCTCCGGTCGTCAACATTGACTTGTATACTTACAAAATACGTTACGAATCACGTGATTATATGTTTAAATTATAAATAGGGCTGGGAATTGAATGCCCTAAAAAACCCCGAAAAATGTCCTGAAAAAAATGCTTTTATGACCTTAAAACTCTAAATAATGCCCTAAAAAAATGCTCTCATTATCTAAAAATTTTTTTTTTTTAATAATTTTAGTATATATTACAATAAAAAGTTTTAAAAATGCATTATAAAAATCTATTACAAGTGTAAACTGTAAATACATAGTTTTAGTATAAATCTAAAAAAAAGTTGTATACAACGCTAGATAGACGTGGATCTGACGTGGACTTCGTTCGATCTGAAATTCATACAATCAGTTTAAAAAAAACTCAAAAAACGCTCCAAAAACTCTAAAATGCCCTAAAAAATTAAGAAAATGACCTAAAAACTAAAAAATGCCAAAAATTGACAAAAAATGCAAAAAAATGCAAAATAAACTTTCTTGTTCTCATTCAAATGTACATAAAACGAATTTGTGACAAGACGAGCATTGCACAGTAAGCTTTGGAAAACAATGCAAAGTGCATCGAAATCCCAGCCCTAATTATAAATATTACGATTTCTAGAATACACGGGGTTGACGTTCAACCTGTGGCAGACGGAGTACAAGAGATTGTATCCGGGTAAGTCGCGTTTCGATTCTAATTTTTACAACTCTCGATGAAAATAAATAACCGTTGAATCGTCCGTCGATATTGTACAGAGGACGTGGACACGTTGAAAAAAGAAGCCGCCCAGCATAAATCGAAACAAACCTGGAAGGAATACGCCGTTTCGTTGTGGAATAAAAATTGGCGTTGAATTTTTTTTCAATTTACAATAAACGGGAAAGGGGGGAGGGGGAGAAATAATATAAATTCGCGACTTTGCCACGTAAATCTGTCGAAAAAGCGAAAACTCCGCGTTTTTTAGACATTTTAACTTACCACGCGGTATTTTATTGTTACATTTTTGACGTTATAAAATTTGATCTTTTTCAATATAATAAAATCGCTCTTACGTACTTGTGTTTTGTAATTGAAATTTTACCGTTTGGTGTACGCGCACAACAAGGGTTGTGGATTTGAAAAGAAAACTATCGGCTCGTATCCGAGAATTTCTGGCGCGAAAAACTCGACGACGACGACCACGTGACCACATTTGTTGTAAAAAAAAAAAAACGATTACAATATCGTTTACGTACGACGCGAAAATCAGCACGTTTATACTCGACGTTCTCTGGTTCTTGGATACTGCGGCAGTGTACTGGGTTTAAAAAAAAAATATGTTTTTTTGGAAATTTTGATTTATTTTCAACACTATTATATTTCTAAGTGCAAGGCAAAGTATTTATTTATTTTTTACCAGTCGAGTGACCGAGTTGGACACGAGACGAAATATTTTTAGTTTTTTCACATCCATCACAAAGTAAAATAATTATATAATATCAAACGATCGCGTAAAATTAATTGTAGCACGTGATTATCACTGATTTGTAGTGCCCGGTAGTTTTCGGTTATTCAATACTTTTTCGACTTCCGCCTTTGAAAACGCCTCGTTGTCTGCGCAATCAAATGTCGCGAGTTAATTTTTTTTATTGATTTAAAACGTGTTCGAGACAAAATCATACTCACTCGGGTATAACGTGTTGAATTCTTTTTCCCATAAAGTGATAGTCAATGGCAAATAATCAGTAACTATACGAACAGATTTCAGACGATTCGATTAAAAATTCACGCGAATTCGGACATTTAAACGTGTAACGATTGGTAAATATAAATTATACAATCTACAAAATCCCAATCGAGCTGACCGTTTTCGACCCGTTTGTAAAATACTATTAAAATATCGATATGTCCAAGACGAAAAAATCTATATAAACACTGTCCCATATCTGTTAAACGTGTTTAAATCGAATCGAATAGAGTTTATGATATAATTTATTTATATAATATTAGATAAATTGTCAATGATTACATAATTTCGTTCTCGTCACGTATGTCATGTAGCCTTCACCATTGACCGGTTTCGTGATTTTATCTGAAAAACGCAATAACAATCAATTGGTTATTGAGTTTTCGGCGCTTTATGCGTTTAAAACGGACCAAAGGATGTGTGGTTTAACTAGAAACTTATATTTTTACGATTAGTAAAATTAAATTATCACCATTAAAAAGTTCCTCGAAATATTCAGCTGTAATTAGATCTGAAAATGTAAAAATTCACCAACGTGAAGTCGACGTTTGATTAAATCAAACGTTTTTAAATAAAAATTTTTTTACTCGCGTAAGCAAACAATATTAAAGTACTTACTTTTATCGAAAATGTCAAACAACTTTTTGTCTTTTGGATCTGTAAGTTTAACAAAGCAATAAAAAATGTGCTCGTGTGGGATCTCTGAACACGTAAGTACTTACTAATATTTCCTGCGGTTTTCAAAATCATAAAAATCATTTTAATATAAAAATTATTTGATTTTAATATTAAATATGTACGTAATGTTTGTAAAACATATTTACATAAAATACCATATTGGAAATAATTATTTTAAAGTTTATAATCATTATTTATTTTTCAAAGTTAACTTTAAAATATACATATTTTATTATCTTATGTAACTCACTTAACATGTTTACTGTAATTTAATATTACATATCGAATTAACATCGGTAAACAATATTATTGATCGAAAATAAAAAAAATTTTATATTTAAATAACTTACTGACGTGCTTTTCCATTTCTACCGATTCTTCATACTTCTTTTTTTTCATCAAACCATACACTAAAAACAAAACAATAACAGACATGAATGATTGGTTTCTTTCAATATTTTAAACAGAATATCCAGACGAACTCGTCAAAGATTTATTTCGAGTTGCGACGTGGTCGACTGTTTTACGTTTTTTTAACGTCGGAAACTTATATTTCGTACATTACTCTGTAAACGATTCATTGCCACGCGTGTAAATCAATCAAAATTTTATATTTAATTGTATAAAACTATTCATTAAAAATCGCAGAATTAAAAAATACAAAAACACCAGACAATGTAAGAAACGTTATACTTACAAGTGTATTCTATAAAAATTCAAAATTTGTTTTTGGATTTAAATTAATCTTTTCTATTTTATTTATAAATACATATGATTTTATCAATAAATTTATTAATTTCAATAATAAAGTACAAACTATTGTTATAATTTGCATCACATAATGTAAATGTCTATGATAACGGAATTTTTTTTCGACAAACAAAAAAATAATAAACCAGATATTATTATTATTAATGTGATTAATAATCATTTCATAATTTCATATTTCTTCTCGATTCCGATCAATTCGAAAATATTATGTTCATTTTCATTATAAATAGAAATTCTCTAAGAATCTTCCGTCAACTATTCAAACACTATATAGTTTTTCGTAAAAAAAAAAAACGAATTACTCACTACGCATTATGCCATTGAACTTTAATTCCGATACATCGAACGCACTCGCGACCGCTAGAACAATGACGTTTCGTTTCACGTTTTATTTAAAATCAATCGACGAACAATTATTATTATAGAGATTTAATTATATAAATGCATTTTGAATAATGAGAGTTGAAGTACTGCACGCAAAATGCAATTGCAACGGATTCGTAAACGGCATAAACTTTTACATTATCGACTTAGGGCTATATTATCGGGATAACTTACATTCACAATAATCAATGTACTCCTGTCTAGGTCCTGTGAAATAAAAATAAAATTTAATCAATCTATTGGATTTATTGTTTTAATCATAGCTTGTGCGATGTTATTATAAAACAATTATTAAATAATAAAAATGTTAGGTAATTAAAAATGTTATTCTCTTGTCAAGTGTTTTAAATAAAATGAATATTTTGTGGAAATCACATTTACTTACTTCCGTAAATTTCTGTATTTTTCAAATAATCAAAACGGTCTTGTTAATATTAACATTACGTAATTACTATTTAATAATAAATAATTTATGTACCTATTGCATAACATTTTTTTATGTACTCGTCGACCTCGTGAGTATGCAAATTATGCACCTCTATCTATTGTAACGCTTATTTATGAAACTTTTTAAATATTCTTCTATGATAATCGCAGTACAAACACGTATAGAAACAAAGAATATTTCATGCGATCTAGACGACATTTTTATCACCGAAAACAATGTATTACCGCTAAATAGCACCTCCGTGGGTGTAGTTGACCATCGTTTTTCCACGCCGTTTTCTAAAAAATATTAAATCTAATTCAAATTTCACGTTATCATTAAAATTAAATAAATACTTAATTCATATAGAATCATGAAAACGCGTGATTTATCACATGTTTCTTCGTAAAATATCGCTGAAATTTGATAAAAACACGAAAATCTACAAACTTTATGTAACACGGGTCGTCTCATCCCACCTCGTTCGCTCGGAATCGTTTTCTTTCGAGACCAACGGTACCGATTGGTTCTATCTCACATTTAAAAGACCAAAACACTGACATCAATCACCGGCCGTCACCTGTATCTCGCCTATGTCTCACACGTGTCTTGTACATCACCCTTTTTTCTTTTTTTTTCTCATTTTTGCTTACCGCAGATTTCTCGAATAACAGCCAGAGTTCTAAAGTTAGTTTCTGAAATCAAAAAGTTTATCGATCCGTTGATATGCTATTTATAGAAAAATGTGTGTTTGTTCGTATTTGTGTGTACACGATAAGTACTCGAAAAATGATCCGATTTTCAAAGTTAATTACCCGTCGCCCCGAACGGCCCACATATTGTTTTTAATTCTTCATCGATGTTATCATAAAATGTATCTGCAAAAAATGATTAAATATAAGTAGGGCCCGGATTTCAATGCAAAGTGCATATTTTTTTGGTTGATCATACACAATGCTTTCTAAGTACATAATTCGTTTCATGTAACGAGGGTTTGAAAACTACAAATTTTATTTTGCATTTTTTTGCATATTTCGACGTTTTTTCATTTTTAGGGCATTTTTAGCATTATTGGGTCATTTTGTTGGTTTTTAATGCATATTTGTTCAATGTAGATATAAAACTTGGACTATTTAAAAAAATTATCTTAAGATAAATTATTTTCTTGATATTTAAAGAAGGTTTATCGGGTTTTTCCATACACATTGTCAATTTTTTTTTTCGATTTAGTTTTTATCTTATCTTAATTTATTATTGACTGTAGATCGTCATGTAAAAATAATTATTATGTCTCATTTATAAATTATAATTTGTATAAAAAAAATATATGGCATTATTAAGGTCATATTTGTGGTAAATTGTATTTTTTAAGGGCATTTTTAAGGTCATTTTTGTGGTAAAATGCATTTTTTAAAGGCATTTTTGGCTATTTTCTAGAGCATATCTGTATGGTTTTAAGTGCATTTAAATCCGGGCCCTAAATATAAGATTCCGGTAAGACAGGCAGGAACCGAGTGCGGGTGATATTTTTCTCATAAATTCGGTATGAATTGGAACCATTCGAAAAACGATTTCGGTCGTTTAAGAACGATTTTATTCGCCCGAAGACGGTTTAGAATATGTAAATCGTTTATTTTATATAGTTGACAAACGGGGGGGGGGGGGGGAGGGGACTTTGAATACAAAATATGTAAATACGTTTTTGAGACCAACATAATAATAGCGAGGAGATATTAATTCGACCGGTTTTCGTATACATTACTTGAATTGAATTTGCCTATATATTTTGCTGTAGATACCACGAAATCGTCTGAAACAACATGTACATATTTATATTTCGTACGAGGATAAAGAGTCGACAAAACGTGATTAATAAACAGTATATAAATTTAAATTGTCGTTATTAATCACCGGTGCCGATGATGGACGTCCGACGAGACCAGAACGATCATAATATACTTTGTCATCTCAGACCGAAATTCATAATCATAATTATACGAGTATGTAAATATAGTAAATTTGACACGTGAGAACACGAGAGAGAGAACAAAGTTGGAAAATATTAGTTGAAAAATTATTGTGCGGACGTTGCGCGGAGAATATTTCGATTGGACGTCGGTTTTGTTCGACCGTAAAAATACGAATTTCGTCTAAAGGACTTTTATTTGTTAAAAACTAGTAGCACTCGAAAGTTGACTTACTTTTACAGGTTTGATACAATTTTTTATCCCCATCAGTTTTTAGAATATATGCTATTTGATAAAAACGGAATTAGTCACTCAATTAAAATAACGTTGATTATTGAGATTAGGATTGTTGTTTTTATATGATTTTTTATAAACCGGACGTTTTACGGGCCGAATTTTTCTCGAGGACCGTGAGCAATGCCTATTTTGCTTGTACGTCATCGCCGATGACGATAATATATTCAGGAAAATGAAATGTCGACGCGATAAATTGTAGAAAAATCGTTGTTTCGTCTAGCCGTGGTTTAGAGGAAATAAACATTTCCGAGTGCACACATTGATTAATATAAAGTTTATAAAACTGTAGTTTACATACCTATACATTTGTTTACGTTACAATAATTTTTAGCGACTAGAAACAAACGAGTTGCGATATTATTCATAAAATTATTATCATTTTTCTATCGCCTAAATGTTTAGACGACGAAACAAACACGTCATGAAATCATCACGACATCTGTTCACTAATTTTAGTTTGATTGAAAAATATCGGTACCCATTGCATACAATTATTGTAATATAGTCATGTGATTTACGTGACTTGACTACAGCAATTATGTTGTACCATTCAACGATATAAATTCGTAAATATTATATATTTTTAAGTAAAATTTAAAAAAATTTACTATTTGATATCGTTTTAGGCTGAGCTTTTTCTTCCGACGTAATTCGATACGGATTGTAATCGTCTAAAAGAATTTTCAAGCACATAGAACAGAATATTATTATTCAAAATTTTTAAAAACAAAAGGGGGTTTTTTTTTTACAGTCAACGACTATTGTATTTTACAATTTTGTTTGACTGAAAAAAAATGAATTCGTGCACAGAAAAATATTGTGAAAACAAAACGATTGATCAGATTGATTAATTTTTAATACGATAAATATTACCCTTAAAATTTGTTTTAGGTTGTTTTGTCTCTTCCGATTTAGAAATCGACTTGTTACAACCATCTGAAAATGCAGTTTACGATTATCTTTTTTTTACATTTGTACTTGAAGCTCGTTGAACAGAATATTAATCGGAATTTAAAATTGTTTGTTATTGTCGACTTCTACTTTGATGTGCTCTTTCTCGAAGTCACTCGTTTAAAAAAAATTAAAAACCCAATACAATCCGTTCGATTATTTCATAAAATCGAGATTTTATAGTTAATTATTGAATATAAAATTTGAAAAAACGGCTACATTTCAATAAAGGTTAGTAGACGGTTTTACTATTGTGTTTGACTGAAAAAATTAATTCGTGCACAGAACAATAGTGAAAACAAAACGATTGATCAGATTGATTTATTTGTATTTTATAATACGATAAATATTACCCTTATTGTTTCTTTCGGGTTGTTTTGTCTCTTCCGATTTAGAAATCGGCTTTTTACAATTAGCTGAAAACGTAGTTTACGATTATTTTTTTTTATATTTGTATTTAAAGCTCGTTGAACAGAATATTAATCGGAATTTAAAATAGCTCGTCAGTGAATAATTTGTAAAAATAAAAACTGAAATGAATTAATCAGATTTTTTAATTATTATTTTTATTATATATTACGATAATAATTATTATAAAAATTACCCGAACTATTTGTATGGTGTTTTTCTTTACTTTCCGAAGTAGAAGTCGAAGGATCGACTGAAAATGCGGTTTACGATTAGATATTTTTTAATGTATTTACAGCCCGTCGAACAGAATATTATTCAGAATTTAAATTCTGAGTCGACCACCAATTTGGTCTGTTCTATCCTAAATGTACGTAACTTTAGACGAGTACTTGTCTCGAAAAATCGATACAGTATTTTTTTTTCGATCAACTTAACACAATAAAAGAAGTTAAGTCTGGTTCGATGCGTAACAGTTTCATAAAATTATTTTTATGCTAAAACGCTAGACGATTCAATTATTTCAAATAATTGTGAAAACTTGTGAGATAATATTCATTTCGTACATTAGAACAAATAAATCGTGAACATAATATAAAAGACAATAATTAATCGGATTTATAAATTTATTATTTTTACCGTTAATTATAATGTTTCTCTGTACCTGTTTTTAACGTGACATACCGTTTAAATCCGGTCCAATGGTCCTCTAGAAAAACGATTTATTTTTTATTTCAACGAGCTCACATTTTCAACTATTTTCGGACGAAATTCGATTTGCCATTTTTTCCAACATCATACTTGGTTAGTCTAATGACCGAAATAATATTATTCACATCACAAGACAAACTCGATACGGCGGCGCTTTAATGTTTCGAATTGTGTTTTTTTTTTAAATATAAATTCTCGTTCTTGTTTTCGCTGTAGAATTTGTTAACTAATTATTAAAGGGTAACTATAACCACTTACCGAAACAATGGGTCATTGGAATTCGGTATGGATCTAAACGTATATAGAAAAATGTGTCAATTAAACGCATTATTTAAGATACAACAAGCTATTCGATTTTAATTTATTTTATTATTATTATTAGTGAACGTCAATAGTTTTTAACGAATTATCTTATTTATTACTTTGTTAAAAGTGCATTAATCACTAATCGCAAAACGTCATTAATTTGTTTTACATTTTCATGGAAAATAAACGACGAAACCATTAACTTACCAAGACATTCGATTAATTTTATTAGAGGATCTCTAAATTCATTTGCCAAGTCTGAAATAAAAATTCAAGTTCTTTAAATAATAATTTGAAAATGCTATCATATAATATATATACGTATATATTGTTTGTTGAATTTGTTTGAAATATTTTTCTATATTTACGATAATAAGTTTGCAAATTAATTGATATTTTCGGAAAAATTTTAGACTAAATTTAACTTACCATATTCTGTTTTGTCAACATATCTCAATTGACCTTGAATAAAAAAAGTATTCATTATTATTTATCGTTATTTATGAAGTCGTATTTTTGGTGAAAAAAGAAATCTGGAACATCGCAACATATCACGCATGCGCACAGACATTTCCAAACTCAAAAAGTTTAGATATTTTTAGTTAAAAAAATTAATACAACAAATAAATAACTTACAAAAATATACTTTGAATTGCTTTCGCCATATGTTTAAACTACTCGCACTTTTTACAGCATACTTTGAAGGCAAACCTAAAATTTTTATCATAATTTATTATAGATACCGATAGTTACTGAATACGTATTCGCATTAGAAAAATTCGTTTTTTTTCAAAACTTTCGTGAACAATAAAAATAACTATCGATATTCTTATATATTGACATTTTCGGAGGTATTTTATTGCTAACGTTTTGCCCTTCGTCTCGTCCTTTTTTCTATAAAACTCGTAAAATCTTGTCTTTTCAAAATCACATCGAACCTATAGATCTTCATCTAAACGGTTACGCTTAGAAAAGTGTGAAAAATGGTTTTAAACATACGTTTTTCTACTCTATTTCTCTCCTCGTCACTTTTTTTTTCACGTAAAAATAATTCTCCTTTTATTCTTATGATACTTTTTTGTATAATAACAATCGCCGTTGCCCATAATTCGTTGGATATTATCTTTATTAAATTCCATACGATTTATACGAATGTTTTACTGATTTATAAATAAACTCACTCTCGAATTCGTAATCTATACGTAAACAATAAAAAAATATAAGTCAATGTAAGTAACATTTTAATTATTCACATAAATATAATATGTGTACTTAGATTGGATTACAGTTGACAGATATTTTGCAAATAATTGTTATTAAATCGTAAGATTTATAACAGCTCGACCGATTGAATTTTCTTCACTTTTTTTTGTCAGCATTGTAAATTGAATATTATACTTTGACGTTTAAATGACGCGTTTTTCGTAAGAAGAGGTCGTAATTATTATTATTCTATTCGTATGTGAAGTTTGACACAAACCGAATAAATTTTAAGATATAATATTCAGTACAGTACTTATTGTAAAAATTACTGTTCGATTGCTGTTGTATTTATGGAAATTTGGATAATTATTTTTTTCGACTCATAATTTGCATTGAAAAAACTAAATATATCCGAGTTACTTACTGGTATACAAACAATCGTAAAATTCATCTGCACTCAGTTCTTTGTAACCTTTGAGAAATCATTAAAATCAAATTAAACCAATCAAATTATTAAATTAATATTAATGTATTCGCTTTTACCTTGAACTTTATTAGTATTTTCTTCTTGCGATAAATATTTTCTGTACGAATCATCATATTTATATATTAATCCTGCAAAATAATAATATCAAAAAAATAAGTTGTATCAAAAGAGTTAGAACACTAAACACAATGAATATTGTTATATTATGAATTTTACAATACGAGTAAACGAGCATTCGTTAACTTATTCATTCGCTCGCTAATAATTATAATTTTTAAAAATATTCAAACAAATTGAAATGATAATATTATATAACGCTTGGTAATTTTGACAATAATTATTCATCTACGACTTTGACGTAATACTCACGATATGTCTGTTCTGCGGAGTCTGATGCAAAAATGTTCACAAGCACTATAAAGACAATAAAAATGCCATTATAGGAAATACCAGGCATCATTTCGCCGTATTAAAAAATATAATAATCCACAGACCGTACGAATTCGATTTCTCGGATACAAATGATACGTGACACAATAGACGTTTTCACGTTGATGTGATGATCTAATGTTTAAACATCTGATAAACTACTCTGCTGACGTCATAGCTATAAATTAAAAGTCTCCAAAAACAATCGGTAAAATGATGTAGATAGAACACCGAGAAGTTAAACAAACACTGATTTTTAAATATTACATCACAAGCATCAACAAGCTACTGTTCATTACGACCGTTACGAATATTTTTGTAAATAAAAAATGGAGAGTTTATCCACAGTTGCAGGACTTCTGTAATTAATTCCTTTGTCGAATATGATTATTATCAAGAAAAACGTAACATGATATATGAGCTTAATATATAGTTATTACTACGATTGTCTCGAGAATCTTTAGTTTTATGTTTGTTACTTAAATATTTATAAAAGAGCTATATGAAATCATCGCTAATCAAACATTTGTTTATCAGTGATAAATTATCACTATGTAAAAAATTTTAAGACAAACAAACACTTTATATGAGCGTATAGAAAGATTGTTTATTGTTTTCAAGACGGCTATCGCGCGCTGCATCGATACCTGATATCATATTATATTATGATCTGGGCTGAAGACTTAATGCACTTAAAAACTTGAAAAAATACAATCAAATATGCATTATCGATAAAATATGCAGTGAATATGCAGCGCTAAACATTTAGCTAATATTGTTTATAGTTTAACTAATAATAGACATGTACATAATATGTACCTTTTGAAAGTTATACATAAATAGTAAATTTGATAAATTTACTAAAAATAAATTTGATTTTTTCCAATATAATAAATTCGCTGGTACGTACTTGTGTTTTGTAGTTGAAATTTTACCGTTTGGTGTACAACGGTTGTGGATTTGAAAAGAAAACTATCGGCTCGTATCCGAGAATTTCTGGCGCGAAATACTCGACGACCACGTGACCACGTTTGTTGTAAAAAAAAAAAAACGATTACAATATCGTTTACGTACGACGCGAAAATCAGCACGTTTATACTCGACGTTCTCTGGTTCTTAGATACAGCGGCAGTGTACTGGGTTTACAAAAAAAATATGTTTTTTTGGAAATTTTGATTTATTTTCAACACTATTATATTTCTAAGTGCAAGGCAAAGTATTTATTTATTTTTTACCAGTCGAGTGACCGAGTTGGACACGAGACGAAATATTTTTAGTTTTTTCACATGCATCACAAAGTAAAATAATTATATAATATCAAACGATCGCGTGAAATTAATTGTAGCACGTGATTATCACTGATTAGTAGTGCCCGGTAGTTTTCGGTTATTCAATACTTTTTCGACTTCCGCCTTTGAAAATGCCTCGTTATCTGCACAATCAAATGTCGCGAGTTAATTTTTTTTATTGATTTAAAACGTGTTCGAGAAAAAATCATACTCACTCGGGTATAACTTGTTGAATTCTTTTTCCCATAAAGTGATTGTCAATGGAATATACTCGGTGACTATATGAAAAGATTTCAAACGACTAAATTAGATACAAACGATTTTTGGATATTCGACAGGTAAAAAAGTGTAACGATTGGTAACATATACAAAAACGATTTATACAATCTACAAAATCTCAATCGACCGTTTTCGACCCGTTTGTAAAATACTATTAAAATATCGACGTGTCCAAGACGAAAAAATCTATATATAGATGAACACATTCAACACCGTTCCGTATCTGTTAAACGTGTTTGAATCGAATCGAATAGAGTTTACGATATAATTTATTTATATATTATAATATATTGTCAATAATTACATAATTTCGTTCTCGTCACGTATGTCATGTAGCCTTCACCTTTGACTGGTTTCGTGATGTTTTCTGAAAAACGCAAAGGATGACGCGTGGTTCAACTAGAAACTTATATTTTTACGATTAGTAAAATTAAATTATCACCACTAAAAAGATCCTCGAAATATTCAGCTGTAATTAGATCTGAAAATGTAAAAATTCATCAAAGTGAAGTCGACGTTTGATTAAATCGTTTATAAACATTAACGGTAGATATCTTGTAGAATATTAAACTTAAAGTCTCAGCGCAGACTCGGCGAGACGATGAGAATCACTTTTTTTCACTCGTGTAAGCAAACGTACGAGTAGCCTGGGGAGTCATTTCGATATTCGCCAGGGTAGGACCCGGATAAGTATAGAAAGAAAGAAAAACGTCGCTATAAATTAATTGAATTTTCAAGGGACTCTAAACATTTTTTTCGTAGACTTTGGGAAAACTCAGTTCGTAATTTTTCCAAATCGATTTATAAATTAGTAAGTACAAAACATTGAGTTCAATTCTAAAACGTTGAAAATATCAATTTTTTTTTATTCGTGTGTATACGTTTTTTATGGAATAAGACGAAACCGTGAAGAAATCACCCGATTAGGCTTTGAGAAAAATCGAATAATTTCAAAACTTTCGACATCTATGACGTAACTCGACTCGTTTTATATTCAGTACTGTCAAATTTTATATGGAACTATCGCGTACAAAAAATAATATACATTTGTAGTCCATTCGTTTTACGTCATTAATATCAAAGTGCTTACTTTTCTCGATAGTGTCAAACAACTTTCCGTTTTTTGGATCTGCAAGCGCAATAAGAACAAGTTTTATACGAAACAAATACGATTATTCGATGATCGGATGTATTATTGTTGACAAAATAAGTGGAGTGACATCATCAAATTCCCCCACTTAGACCACCGATTCGAAAGGTAACAAATGTGATTGTGTGGGATCTCTGAACGCGCGAGTACTTACTAATATTTCCTGCGGTTTTCAAAATCATAAAAATCATTTTAATATGAAACTTATTTGATTTTAATATTAAATACGTATGTAACGTATGACGTAAAACATATTTTATATTTAAAACATTTTTAAAGTACATTATCGTTATTTATTATTATCTCATGAAACTCACTTAACATGTTTACTGTAATTTAATATTACATATCGAATTAACATCGGTAAACAATATAATTGATCGAGAATAAAAAAAAAAAATTATTATTCACATTACTTACTAACGTGCTTTTCCATTTTTACCGATTCTTCATACTTCTTTTTTTTTATCAAATTATAAACTAAAAACAAAATAATAACTATATACAATATAATTATTTTCTTAAAACACCCGAGTTCATTACAACGCGTGTAAATCGTTCATTAAATTTAATTTAATTATATAGAATAATTTTTCAGTTTTTCAATATCGCGATGGTATTGATGAAACTAGTCATTAAAAAAACGCAGAATTAAAAAAAAAAACCAAAAACACCAGACAATGTAAGAAACAATATACTTACAAGTGTATTCTATCAAAAATCCAAAAATAATTTTAATGCATTTTAATTAATATTTTCATTTCATACATATGATTTACAACAATAAACAAACAGAAAAAAATAAACCAGATGTTATTATTATCACTAATATTAATGTGATTAATAATCATTTCATAATTTCATATTTCTTCTCGATTCCGATCAATTCGAAAATATTATGTTCATTTTCATTATAAATAGAAATTCTCTAAGAATCTTCCGTCAACTACTCAAACACTTATAGTTTTTCGTAAAAAAAAAAAAAAAAACGAATTACTTACTTCGCATAAATCTATTGAACTGTGATTTCGATACATCGAACGCACTCGCGACCGCTAGAACGATAACGTTTCGTTTCACGTTTTATTAAAAATCAATCGACGAACAATTATTATTATAGAGAATGAATTATATAAATACATTTTAAACAATGACAGTTGAAGTACTGCACTCATAATGCAATTGCAACGGATTCGTAAACGGCATAAACTTTTACATTGTCGACTTAGTGCTATATTATCGATAACTTACATTTACAATAATCAATGTACTCCTGTCTAGGTCCTGTGAAATAAAAATAAAATGTAATCAATCGAATGGATTTATTGTTTTAATCATAGCTTGTACGATGTTATTATAAAACAATTATTAAATAATAAAAATGTTAAGTAATTGAAAACGTTATTCTTTTGTCAAGTGTTTTAAATCAAATGAATATTTAATGGAAATCAAATTCACTTACTCCCATAAATTTCTGTATTTTTCAAATAATCAAAACGGTCTTATTATTATTAATGTGATTAACATTACGCCTATCTATTGTAACGCTCATTTATAAAACTTTTAAAATATTCTTCCAACGATGATAATCGCAGTACAAACACGTAAAGAAACGAATAATAATCCATGCGATTCAAACGATACTTTCATCATCGAAAACAATGTATTACCGCTAAATAGCATCTCCGTGGGTGTAATTGAACTTCGTTTTTCAGCGCCGTTGACTAAAAAATATTAAATCTTAATCAAATTTCACGTTATCATTGAAATTAAAATATAAACCTAATTCATATAGAATCGTGAAAACGCGTGATTTATCACATGTTTCTTCGTAAAATATCGCTGAAATTTGATAAAAACACGAAAATCTACAAACTTTATGTAAAACACGGGTCGTCTCATCCCACCTCGTTCGCTCGGTACCGATTGGTTCTATCTCAGATTTAAAAGACCAAATCACTGACATCAATCACCCGTCACCTGTATCTCGCATTTGTCTCACACGTGTCTTGTACATCACCCTTTTTTTTCCAATTTTTCATTTCAGCTTACCGAAGATTTCTCGAAGAACAGTCAGAGTTCTAAAGTCAGCTTCTGAAATCAAAAAGTTTATCGATCCGTTGATATGCTATTAATAGAAAAATGTGTGTTTGTGTGTTTTTTTGTGTACACGATAAGTACTCGAAAAGTTAATTACCCGTGTCCCCGAACGGTCCACATTTTGTTTTTAATTCTTCGTCGATGTTATCATAAATTGTATCTGCAAAAAATGATCAAATATAAGTATCCGGTAAGACAGGCAGGTACCGAGTGCGGGTGATATTTTTCTCATAAATTCGGTATCAATTGGAACCATTCGAAAAACGATTTCGGTCGTTTGAGAACGATTTTATTCGCCCAAAGACGGTTTAGAATATGTAAATCGTTTATTTTATATAGTTGACTTTGAATACAAAATATGTAATAATAGCAAGGAGATATTAATTCGACTGGTTTTCGTATACATTACTTGAATTGTATTTGCCTCTATACTTTGCTGTAGATCTCACGAAATCGGCTGAAAATACATATTGTATATATAATAATAATTCGTGTGAGGAAAAAAAATATCGACAAAACGGTATTTCGTATCGAGAAAATGATTAATAAATTGTCGTTATTAATCGAATGTCGGTTTTGTTCGACCGTAAAAATACGAATTTCATCTTTTTAATTAATTTTTATCTATTAAAAACCAGTAGTTCTCGAAAATTGACTCACTTATGCAGTTTTGATACAGGTTTTTATCTTCGTCATTATTTATAATATATCCTATTTGATGAGAACGGAATAAGTCACTCAATTAAAATAACATAGATTGTTTAGGTTAAGATTATTGTTTTTATATGATTTTTTATAAACCGGACGTTTTACGGGCCGAATTTTTCCCGAGGACCGTAAGCAATGCCTATTTTGCTTGTACGTCATCGCCGATGACGATAATATATTGATTGACATAACGTTTATAAAACTGTAGTTTACATACCTATACATTTGTTTACGTTACAATAATTTTTCTCGACTAGAAACAAACGAAATGCGATATTATTCATAAAATTATTATCATTTTTCAATCGCCTAAATGTTTAGACGATGAAACAAACACGACGTGAAATCATCATGACATCACTAATTTTAGATAGATTGGAAAATATCGGTACCCATTGCATACAATTATTGTAATATAGTCATGTGATTTACGTGACTTGACTACAGCAATTATGTTGTACCATTACAAACGATATAAATTCGTAAATATATATTTTTAAGTATAATTTAAAAAAATTTACTTAATTGTCTTGTTATAGGCTGGGGTTCTCTTTTCGATGTACCGTGATGCGGATTGTAATTTTCTGAAAGATTTTTCAAGCCCATAGAACAGTATGTTATTATTCAAAATTTTTAAAAATAAAAGGTGGTTTTTTTTTTACAGTCAACAACTATTGTATTTTACAATCATCGTGTTTGACTGAAAAAATTAATTCGTGCACAGAACAATTGTGAAAACAAAACGATTGATCAGGTTGATTAATTTTTATTTTGAATACAATAAATATTACTCATATTATTTGTATAAGGTCGTTTTGTCTCTTCCGATTTAGTAGTCAACGTGTTAGAATCATCTGAAAATGCAGTTTACGATTATCTTTTTTTACATTTGTATTTAAAGCTCGTCGAACAGAATATTAATAGGAATTTAAAATTGTTTGTAAGTGTCGACTTCTGCTTTGAGGTGCTCTTTCCCGAAGTCACTCGTTTAAATAAATTAAAAACCCACTGCAATCCGTTCGATTATTTGGATAACGTAGAAATAACAGACATCAAATCTAACATCGCACAAGATTATTTCATAAAATCGAGAGTAAAAGTTAATCGTTGAATATAAAATTTGAAAAAACGGTTACATTTCCATAATGGTTAGTAGACGGTTTTACTATTGTGTTTGACTGAAAAAATTAGTTCGTTCACAAAATAAACAAAAAACGATTGATCAGATTGATTAATTTTTATTTTATAATACGATAAATATTACCCTTTTTATTTGTTTTAGGTCGTGTTGGCTCTTCCGATTTCGAAGTCACCGTGTTAGAATCATCTGAAAATGCAGTTTACGATTATTTTTTTTTTATATTTGTATTTAAAGCTCGTCGAACAGAATATTAATCGGAATTTAAAATCGCTTGCCAGTGAATAATTTGTAAAAATAAGAAATAAAATGAACTAATCAGATTAATTAATTTTTAGTATATATTACGATGATTATTAATACATATATTACCATCAAGTGTTATACGTTTGTATTTCAACTCATCAAAAATATTAATCGGCTTGTTAGAATCATCTGAAAATGCAGTATACGATTATCTTTTTTTACATTTATATTTGAAGCTCGTTGAACAGAATATTAATGGGAATTTAAAATCGTTTGTAAATGTCGACTTCTACTTTGATGTGCTCTTTCTCGAAGTCACTCGTTTAAAAAAATTGAAAACCCACTGCAATCCGTTCGATTATTTGGATAACGTAGAAATAACAGACATCAAATCTAACACCGCGCAAGATTATTTCATAAAATCGAGATTTTATAGTTAATTATTGAATATAAAATTTGGAAAAACGGCTACATTTCAATAAAGGTTAGTAGACGGTTTTACTATTGTGTTTGACTGAAAAAATTAATTCGTGAACAATAGTGAAAACAAAACGATTGATTTATTTTTATTTTATAATACGATAAAATATATTACCCTTAAAACTTGTTTCAGGTTGTTTTGTCTCTTCCGATTTAGAAATCGGCGTGTTAGGATCATCTGAAAATGCAGTTTACGATTATCTTTTTTTACATTTGTATTTAAAGCTCGTCGAACAGAATATTAATCGGAATTTAAAATTGTTTGTAAGTGTCGACTTCTGCTTTGAGGTGCTCTTTCATTTTATAGTTAATTATTGAATGTGAAATTTGAAATAATGACGACGAATCGAATGAAATAATTACACATATAAATATAGGTTAAATAATTGTTGTAAACGGTTTTACTAATTCGTTTTAACTAAAAAAAAAAAATAATAATAATTTGTGCACAAAAGATGATTCGTTTAATATTGTAGAATGAATAAATTGTAAAAATAAAAACCGAAATGAATAATCAGATTTATTAATTTTAATTATCTATCAAGATATAATCATGTATATTACCAAAATCATCACGACGTTTTTTTTTCTTTCCCGATTTAGAAATCGGCTTTTTAGAACCATCTGAAAATGCGGTTTACGATTAGATGTTTTTAAATGTGCCCGTCGAACAGGATATTGTTCAAAATTGAAATGTTTTTCGCGCTTGCGTCCGCAACTACTCTTATGTAATCTTATATAATTTATTAATTATTTTTATCATATATTACGACGATAATTATTATAAAAATTACCCGAACCTTTTGTATCGCCTTCCGAAGAAGAAGTCGAAGAATCGTCTGAAAATGCGGTAAACGATTAGATATTTTTAAATGTATTTATATAGCCCGTCGAACAGAATATTATTCAGAATTGAAATTCTGAGTCGACTACTACTTTGATCTGCAGTTCTATCCTAAATCAACTTAACACAATCATAGAAGTAAAGTCTGGTTCGATGCGCAACAGTTTCATAAAATTATTTTTATGCTAAAACGGTAGACGATTGAATTATTTCAAATAATTGTGAAAACTTGTGATATAATATCCATCTTAGTACCTGTCTTTTTCGTCTCTTCCCGTTTAAACGCGGTCCAATGGTTATCTGGAAATACATTTTTACAATCAAAGTGTTAAAAGTATTAATTTCCTTTTACTTTTTCACTGTTGTCCGCAAGTCATAAGGTTGATAATTTTGAAAAATTATAGAATATAGATATGAAGCTGAGAAATCGAGATATTTTTGCGGCATTAGAGGTCAAAACGAAAGCGTAAAAGAAACGCTATTAAATTGTCAATGTCGAAAAAATGGCAATAGAAAAACGATTTGTTTTTTATTTCAACGAGCTCACGTTTTCAACTATTTTCGGACGAAATTCGATTTGCCATTTTTTCCAATATCATACTTGGTTAGTCTATTGACCGAAATAATATTATTCACATCGTAAGAAAAACTCGATGCGGCGGCGCTTTAATGTTTCGAATTGTGTTTTTTTTTTTTTAAATATAAATTCTCGTTCTTGTCTCCGTTGTAAAAAGGTTAACTAATTATTTCAGGGGTAAATTTAATCACTTACATAAACAATCGAGTATTGCAGTTCGATATGGATCTAAATGTAAAAAATGTGTCAATTAAACGCATTGTTTAAGATAAAACAAGTCGCGTCGCTGTTGTGGCGAGGCGAACTTGTGTTTAATACATCTGTTCAAATCTATTCGATTAAAATATACTCGTGGGAAAAACGTCGCACAATTCTTACCGACTTTCGTCCCGCACGATTTTTTTAAAATTTCTAATTTATCATCTAATCATATTCATAATTACGAAAATAACTTTATTTAAAGAAAATACCCGACGACGAATTTTATTCGAAACAGATCGCAAATAATATTCGCGCATTTTAGTATAATACTCCGATTATCTTATTTATTAATTTTTCATTAATAAAAGTGCATTTATCACTTAATCACAAAACGTTATTCATTTGATTTATATTGTCATGTAAAATAAACGACGAAAACATTAACTTACCAATACATTCCATTAATGTTATTAGAGGTTCCCTAAATTCATTTGCCAAGTCTGAAATAAAAATTCAAGTTCTTCAATTAATAATTTCGAAAAATGTTTCGACTAAATTGAACTCACCATATTCTGTTTTGTCAACATATTTCCTTTCACCTTGAATAAAAAAAAGTATTCATTATTATTTATCGTTATTAATTATTATGAAGTCGTATTTTTGGTGAAAAAAAATCACGCTTGCGTACAGACATTTCAAAATTAAAAAAGTTTAGATAGTTTAAAAAATCAATACAATAAATAAATAACTTACAAAAATATATCTTCAATTGCTCTTGCCAATATTTATAATCTTCTTTAACGATTATACCACTCGAATGAAAAAGAGGATAATTTGGAGGCAAACCTATAATTTTTATCATAATTTATTATAGATACCTATAAAACCGATCGTTATTGAATACGCATTCGCATAAAAAAAAAAATTTTTTTTTTTCAACATTTTCGTGAACAATAAAAATAGCTATCGATATTATTATATATTGACATTTTCGGAGGTATTTTATTGCTAACGTTTTTAATATTTCCCTTCGTCTCGTCCTTTTTTCTATAACACTCGTAAAATTATTGTCTTTTCAAAATCACATCGAACCGATAAATATTCATCTAAACGGTTACGCTTAGAAAAGTGTGAAAAGTGGTTTTAAACATACGTTTTTCCACTCTGTTTCTCTCCTCGTCACTTATTTTTTTCGTAAAAATAATTCTCCTTTTATTCTTATGATACTTTTTTGTATAATAACATTCGGCGTTGTCCACAATTCGTTGGATATTATCTTTATTAAATTCGATACGATTTAAACGAATGTTTTACTGATTTATAAATAAACTCACTGTGGAATTCGAAATCTATACGTAAACAAAAAAAAAAAATGTGAGTCAATGTAATAGTAACATTTTAATTATTCACATTAATATAATAATATGTGTACTTAGATTGGAATACAGTTGACAGATATTTTGCAAAAAATTGTTATTAAATCGTAAGATTTATAACAGCTCGACCGATTGAATTTTCTTCACTTTTTTTTGTCAGCATTGTAAATTGAATATTATACTTTGACGTTTAAATGACGCGTTTTTCGTAAGAAGAGGTCGTAATTATTATTATTCTATTCGTATGCGATGTCTGACACAAACCGAATAAACTTCAAGATATAATATTCAGTACAGTACTTATTGTACAAATTACTGTTCGATTGCTGTTGTATTTATGGAAAATGGATAATATTTTTTTTCCACTCATAATTTGCATTGAAAAAACTTAATATATCCGAGTTACTTACTGGTAAACAAACAATCGTAAAATTCATCTACACTCAGTTCTTTGTAACCTTTGAAAAATAATTAAAATCAAATTAAACCGATGGAAAAAAAACGTACAATGAATGATTAGAATGGTTCTTGTAATTTGAAGCGTAAGGCGTAAATTATTTAGATTCATAGAAGTGTAAATTTCTCAAAAACAATTTGAGAAAAACGAAAAACAAGTACAGTTTACTTATTTTCGTCCCCAATGAAAATTCATAAGATAAATAATTACGTAACGTAAACCGAACATTGCTTGAGGTGGATGTTGTTATCCCACAAAAATTGTTGTCGTCGTGTAGTTAGAAACGAAATATACGATGACGGACCTGCGAGTCGCTGTGATTTAATGACCGTTTTCAATCCCAGAAAAAAAGGCCACCGAAATCAATTGAGCAATATGAGAATAAAGGTTGATTCGCTCGCCCTTTTTTCATTAAGAATCGGTAGGTTTAAAATATAACAAACCGTTTTAATCAATCAAATAATCAATTAGTCTTTTGTGTCTTGTCGTTGATCTTTTTTTATTATTAATCTTTCTTTCAAGTATTTGTTTTAGAAATTCGATTGGTTACATTTGTTATTTTTACTTTTAAGTAATTGGGTGTCATGACGTGTACTTCGATGTGAATTATGTATCTTATAAATATCAAATTAACAAATTAATATTAATGTATTCACTTTTACCTTCTACTTTAATATCAAGTTCGTATTGTGATAAATATTTTTTATACGATTTGTCATATTTATGTGGTAATCCTGCAAAATAAGAATATTATAAAAAAATGATACGTTTAAGATAGAATGAGGAAAGAAATAATATGTTTAAAAAAAAAAGATGCCATATCAATAGAGTTAGAACACTAAACACAATGAATATTGTTATATTATGAATTTTACTATACGAGTAAACGAGCATTCGTAATCTATTATTCGCTCGCTAATAATTATAATTTTTAAAAATATTCAAACAAATTGAAATGATAATATTATATAACGCTTGGTAATTTTGACAATTATTCATCTACGACTTTGACGTAATACTCACGATATGTCTGTTCTGCGGAGTCTGACGCGAAAATGTTCACAAGCACTATAAAGACAATGAAAATGCCATTATAGGAAATTCCAGGCATCATTTCGCTGTCAATTGTCAACAATTATAACAATCGTTATTTCCATAGACCGTACGAATTCGGTTTCTCAGATACAAATGATATGTGACACACAGTAGACGTTTTCACGTTTATGTGATGATCTAATGTTTAAACATTTGCTAAACTACGTACTCTGCTGACATCATAGCTATAAATTAAAAGTTTCCAAAAACAATCGGTAAAATGATGTAGATAGAACACCGAGAAGTTAAACAAACACTGATTTCTAAATATTACATCACAAGCGTTTCGTAAATAAATACATGGATGTACGTATGTATATATTATTATGGAGCGATAAAACCGATGGAATCAGTCCTGTGTATTTTCAGTTACTAGATTTTAGACAAAAAATTAGTGTTTTGTATTTTATTCGATCGCTGTCCGTTAAGAAATACCGATGATAATATTAACGTCCAATGTTTACACGATTTATTCAATATTAATTAAGAAAAACGTAGTACGGTCTTTTATCGTAATAGTTATTGCTATGGTTGTCTCGAGATATCTCAATATCTTTGATTTCGTGTTTGTTACTTAAATATTTACTTTATATTTGAAACTGTTAAAAATGTCTGAACGTACACTGATTTATGAATTTTGTAATAAAACATATTATACGATTTATTTACGAATAATATTAACAATGTAGGTCGCGTAACAAACGGTCGTATTATTTATTTTATTATAGACTTATTAAAACACACTTAACTATATTATTTTTGTCAGGAGTCGAACACAAATTAGAACACTCGAGGCCTTAAATCACCTATACACAACGCGCCGTCTAGTAAAACTTTAAACGATTGAAAACGTAATCAAATTGTATTTGAATCGAATCATTCGAGTAATATTGCGATACCAATCGTAAAAAAAACGATAAGTTAAGAAACATTTTATAAGTTTACGTCTTTAATAGCAAGATTGTTTGATTTATAAATTATGTCGATTTACTTACCTGTTTTTGATTCTCCGTCGTCATGCCAGACCGTAGTCGATCGCGCCCGTCATGTGTGCGACAAAGTCTCTAGATTTTCCAGTGCATTTTAATTTTATTTTCAAAACAGCTTTTGAGAATTTCAATTTTAACTAAAATGTTCTTGCGTGTCACACCTTACACGTAGATAGGCTAAAGAAAAATGTTTTTGGAATTTTCGATTTATTTTTAATTATTATATTTTATTGTGCAATAATTATTCATATTAATACATTAATTTAAAACAATCGTTTAATAGTCAAGTTACATTGACAATAAGATGTGATGACATATTTATTGAATAAGTTTTTTCAAATTTATCACAGTGTAAAATAATGTAATTGATTAATAATCAATTTAAAAAAACCGCAATCCTTGTTATATTAATTATATTATGACATATTAATTATTATGTATCTATACTCGTCGGTTCTTCAATACTTTTTCGACTTCTGCTTTAGAAAATGCCTTGTTATCTACACAATCAAATGCCACAAGCTATAAATTTAGATTTAAATGGTTCGAGACAAAATTAAAACGCCAATACTCACTCGGGAATAACGTATTGAATTCTTTTTCCCATAATGTGATACTCAATGGAACATACTCACTGACTATATGAAACGATTTCAAACGACTTAATTAGACACACACGATTTTTGGATATTGACAAATTGTCAATGAGTTTAATTGCAATCAAAATAATTTAAACCCAACTAAACCAACTGTTTTTGACACATTTGTAAATTACATCAAATATAGATTATAGACATATAGACTAGATAAACTCATTCAACACAGTTAAATGTGTTTAAATCGAATCAAAAGTATTTTTTCACTAGAATAACTTGCAAAATGTGTGTCGTTATTAAAATGACTCCATCGAGTAGAAATAAAATATTATTTAAATTGTCAATAATTACATATTATCGTTCTCATAGCGTATGTGATATAACCTTCGCCATTAAATGGTTTCACCATTTTTTCTAGAAAACACAAATAATCGTATCGTTGGTGATTACGTTGTTGGTGCTTTATGTTTTAAACAATTATTCAAGGACGCGTACTGTAGTCGAATACGAAGTGAGAAACTTATATTTTTACAATTATTAGTAACATTAAATTATCACCATTAAAAACCTCTTTGTAGTACTCGGATTGAATCAAATCTGAAAGTGTAAAATTGTACGCATGTTATTGATCGATGGAGGTATACTTCAAATTAAATACTTGAAATTCATAAGAAAATAACGAGAGATATTTATAATTCAAGTGAACATTATCGTGTCACGAACAACGATAAATGTATTGTCTTAAAAAAAATTAAATTGAAAAAATAGTCATTTGTAGTCGATTAATTTCACGTTGTTCATATGAAAAAAAATTAGAAAAAAGTTAGTTCTTACTTTTAGCCAGAAATTTATCAAATAACTGTTTATTCTTTGGATCTACAAGTATAATTAGAACATTTTTATACAAAATTAATATATATATAATATAATGTTATATAAAAATATAATACAATGTTATACTATAAAAAAATACGAAATGATTCAAAACTTTAAGTACTTACTTATGTTTTCTGAGGTTTTCGAAAATCATTAAATTCATTTTTTTTTTATTAAACATTTGTATTTATTAATAATATGATGACGTATGTAAAACATTGAAATATTTCTAAAATTAATTAATTATTTTATGCATTTTAAAAATGCGAAAAGCTAAAATTCGTTATTTATCGTATTTGATTGAATTTAGTATGTTAGGACTATTTGTGATCTGCTGAAAAAGAACAGGAGGTGCTTATTGAATCTAAATTACTAGTATATGAATAACTAAGGAAGCTATGTAAAGTGTGTGACATTGCTAAAAGCATTAATAACCGGTCGATTTGAGTTTGAAAATAAATCACGACTTCATTTCAAACAAATGTTGTTAAATTAATTTATTTGTAAAATTAATTTTTTTAATTAGAAAACCTGTTGTGTAATTACTGTAACATCTACATGTCTACGTATATATCGTATAAGTACACTCACTTAAAAATTTTACTGTAATTCAATATTAATGATATGAATATATAATATATTGTCAATAAATAAAATATATAATATTTTATGTCAAACATTGTTATTTGTATGACTTACTGACATCAATTTCCATGTTTACTGAATCTTCATATTTTGGTTTATTCAAAAGTATATACACTGAAAAAATATTACAACGGATCGGTTCCTTTCGATTTAAATAAAATAATCAGACGCTTCGCCAAACGATAAATAATATTTCGTCAATTACAATTATTTTTTCTATATATATGACATATTTTATTGTACTTAATCATTCTAAATGTTCTAAGTAATTTTATTCAATTACTCGGAATTTTTAAAAAAAAAAAAAACCAGAAACATTATACTTACTAAAGAGCTCTAAAAAAATTCACAATTAATTTCACGATTTTAAAATTACTCATTAGATAAATATGATATTTATTGATTATAGTGATTATACATTTCTCTTTTATGTGTGGTTGGTTAAAATTATAACTTTCTTGTAATAAATTACTTACTGAAAGCTAATGTCTTGTACGTTTTTTCTGACTTATCAAATTTATTCGTGACGACTAAAACAATGACGACGCATTTTAAGTTTCATTAAAAATCACCCGAAGAAAAATTATTATTGATGTTCAATTATATAAGAGATTTTAAATATTGCTACAAATAACGATCACAATTTGAATGTCAATTTTACATTATTAACATACTTTTACAATATTTGACGTATTTTCCTCTACACCCTGACTCGGTAAAGTAAAAACAAAATAGGATTAATTCAATTGAAATATTTGATTTTTAATATTTACAACTTGTAATATTATTATAATTTAGACATCAAAAATAAATTAGTTGAACCTCAGTTTTCAGACCCAAATAGAAAACACCAATAGTTATCGTTTTGATTAAACAATCCATAGTTATTTCTCTTTAAATTTAAATATTATGTTGTCTAAAAAATGTCTTAAAAAAAGGTTCAAAGGTATTTAACATTAACACGATTTAAAAACATTATTCTTTTATACACATTTTTTGTGTTTTTATTTTTAAATGAACGAATATTTTATGAAGATCGAATTTACTTACTTCCATAAATATCTGTATTTATAAAATAATGAAAAAATTGTAATAAATATAAAGTATTGAGTATTTTAAATATAATTTATTGACATTTTATGAAAAACTCTTATCAAAAACACTGTATTACCACTAAAAAGTTCCTCTGTGCGTACATACGGGTTTCCCAGTTCTCTTTCTATTCCTTCGTCTAAAATAATATTTTATCTCATTTAAGTAAACTTAATTTTTTTTGAATTTCGAAAATGTGATAAATCAAAATAAACATTTATAAGTCGGTTTTTTACAATATATCAACTATAATTGGTAGCAATTTTAAACGTTCGTTTTCAACAACGATTTGTTTTCAATTAAGCTTACTGTATAGTCCTCGGAGAACAGTCAGAGTTCTATAGTCAGTTTCTAAAAGTAAAAAGTTAATTAATCAAACGAGATACGCTTGTGATAGAAAAACAATACTCCAACGTGAAAAGGAAAAACATAAACGCAATAATAGAAATTCTACGGTAATATTTATAACATCAAATTTTATTTAATTCAATTAAACTTGATGTGGTTCACTGATATCTTTTAATTGTTTTATAGACGGGAACTATCGAATTTAAATAACATGTTAGGTCGATTTCCCGTTGCCCACAGGGTAGGTGCCTTTCCGAGTTATTATTTTTTCACAAGGACTCGGCGATCCTGTCGTATTTTTTCTATGGAATCCTAGTAGGGCAGAAGTCCTCATGAAAGAAAGCAGGAGCGTCCGTCTGCGTATAAAACCGCTCGCTCGGCGTTCTAGATGGCACTGCGCCCGCCGAGAGAGAGCAGTAGTTATGTATTACTATTATTAAGTGACTATCACACAATACTGAGTGAAACATATTATATAGTTTTAGTGTAATAGTTTTGTTGTTTACCTGTCTCATCAAATGAGCCACATTTTTTTTTATCTATGAAATCAGTCATGTTATCGTAACGTTGAACTGAAAAAAACAAAAATTAAACATAAGATTCCGGTGAAAAAGGTACCGAGTACCTATGACGATTTATATTTATGAATTTTTCTTTTAAATTTGAAATCAATAAACCGATGCTATCGAATACTGATTTTGGTCGTTGCAGATTTGGGTCTATTTACCTAATGATAATTTAGAATATAAACAGCACATTATATTACATCGATAGTTATTTTTTGAATTACAACGAAAATTGTTTTGATTTTATTGAAAACTACCTGTGCCATAAGTATTAAATTAGACCAAAAATGAAAATAAAACAGGTACTATGGTAACTATATTTGTGGTGTAATGAAAAATTAAAACATTTGTTTTTCGTCTTAGCTTGATTTATCAATGTTTACAAATACAATAGTTCTACTTCCTCAAATTCTTACATCATACATTTTATATTATTTAAACTTGTTTTTCTATATATTACTCGGATTGCTAGGTTTGTACTTTTTTGTAGAATCCACAAACTCTTCTGAAAATACAAATATAATTGGTTAATATGACAGGAAGAAGAAAAAAACACAACAATATGGGATTTATACGGTAAAAACCAGCGAGTCAAATGTGATTAAATGTTGAAAAATTCAAAAACTCACTTATACAGGTTTGATACGCTTTTTTATGTTCCTTATTGCTTATATCATTCTCTATGTAATAAAAACAAAATAATTACCAGAAACCAATACTAGAGTTGATCTAAAAATGATCATCAACTAAATTTCAAATGTTATCCTCATATTATCATGGTTTAGAAAATACGAGTAGATAATTTAAAACGTAATGTTTATAATACTATAGTTTACATACTTAAACACTTGTTTACGTTACAATAATTTTGCTGCATCCCTAAACATAAACGAGTGACGAATATTAATTCATAAAATAATTATAATTTTCCTATTATTTTTTTCTTCTTCTCGTAATTAACGATATTTCTATATTTTCTAATTATTAGTTTTAATATACTTTAAAACTAACAATTTCTATTAATTACATAAATTGCAACTTTTATACGTTTTTATATTAAATTTAAACTATAAAAATTTTACTTGAGTTCGGTTTATCAAGATCTATTTCCTCATTCTTAGTATCTATGGTCCATTTTGTCCCTGAAAATGAATGTTTACGATTGTCATTTTATAAATGTATTAGTTTTAATTTTTACTCTTTATGAATATTATTGATAATTTTTATTACAGGTCATAGAATATAGATTAAGCAATAAAATCGTGATATTTTTGGAGAATTAATGATAGAAGTTAAAAGAAATCGTAAAAAGAAGACATGGACGACACAGAAAATAATATCAGAATTTTTATTAAAAAAAATGGAAAAAAAAAACGATTTATTTTTTATATTAATAGATAACACGTGCTCACATTGTGAACTCATTTTTTAGATACGAGTTGATTTGCTATTTTCCCAAAAAAATCTACACCGACGTGTTAGTCTATTGCTCAAAGAATTATTCACATTTATAGGCCTGTCAATCGCCAAAAAAAAAACAAAGTCCAAGTGCAATTGATATGATTATTTGGATTTCTTTTGACACGAAAGAAATAAAACTAGATATGTTAATTTTACTCATTGCGTTTTAAAGATCAAAGATAAATATATAAATTCTTGTACTGTTTCTGCTGCAGAAAGGTTACCCTTTGATCACTTACTAAAGCAGTCAAATAGTTGAGCTTGACGTGGTTCTAAATGGATTTTAAAAAATATTCAATCAAACGCATTATTTCAGATACAACACGTTACGTCGCTGTGGCCAAAACATTGACTTACCAGTACATTTCTTTAATTTGTGTAGAGGGGTCCTAAATTCATTTACGGTTACTGAAATAAAAACACAAGTTCAGTTTATCGTAATTTTTTGAAACGTTTTTCATTGACTAAGATATTTAATGTACTTAAGACTGGTTAAAGTAAATACAAAGTGTTGTGACTAAATAAATGTTATGATATATTTTGTAAATTGAGCTTACAATATTCTTCTTTGTCCACATATACATGTTCACCTTAAAATAAAAAATTCGACCATTGATTTATTTATAAACGTTGTCAACAACTTAATCGGTGAGAATGTATTATAAAAAAAAAAGAAAAAAGAAAAATAATACATATAGAACATGGTAAAACCGAAATATGCCTGGTTTTACTCGGAATAAATTACAATTATTGATTGTTTAGATTTTAACTATTCATTTTTGACCTTTGTTATGAAACTATTATAAAAATAAGTTTAGTAGATTTAAATTACTCGAAAAACAAAATTAAACGATACTTACAAAAACTCGTCATTTGAGTTTCCCATACTTTAAAAGTAGCCAAGGAAGAAACTCTTGATGGTAAATCTAAAATTGGTATGATAATTTATTACACGTGGTACCTATTAAAATCGTTCAATTTTGTAAATTTATTCATTAAACATTTTCTTTTTTTAAAAGCGGTTTTTAACGATAGAAATAACTATCAATTATTATATTATCAGACTAATAGGCAGTGAATTACATCGAACCAATAATAATTCATCTAAATAGTCATTATGTTTTACTTGTGAAAACTGTTTTGCCCTAATTATTCGTCTCCTATAACATACGTACGTTTCAGTACTCTATTCCTCTCCTCATCACTTATATTTCATAAAAATAAATCTCTTTCACAACAGTCATTATCGTTTTCATTTTTCTCAACTATGAGTATCGTTTATTCTTATGTCCCTTTTTGTAAAAAAAAGTTGTAGTCGCCCACGAAAACTTCATTAAAATTAACGCAATTTATACAAGTTTACTGATTAATAAATGAACTCACAGTAGTATTCATAATCTAAAAATTATTCATAAAACCACATTATTAAAAAAGGGTTTTTTTTTCATTCATCGTTATATCAGTAAATGTTTGTAACACTATAATTATTCATATCGAACATGCCGGGTACTCGGATTAATTTATTATCGGCAGATATATATTTTAAATCATTCAAAATAAATTGTATGATTCTTTACAAGTCGATCATTTGAATGTTGTCAGTTTTGTTTTTTAGTATTGTACAAATGGAAATATACTTTTATATTTAAATAACGTGTTTATCGTAAAGGACATAATTATTATTCTATTCGTATGTGATGTTTGACATAAACCGAGTAAACCTTAAGGTATAATATTCAGTACAATGCATAGCTTTATTATTTTTATATGTTTATATTAAAATAAGCTCTGTTAATCGATTGCGAAATAACAAAAATATTAGAAATCAAAAGTTTACTATTTAAATGTAGTACCATAATATTAAATGTAAAAATACTGTTTTATCACTTATGCAGTGTGTTTATGGTAAATAAAAATATTAATTTATTTCGACACATAGTTTTATATTATACATTTAATCTGTGTTAAAAATGTTGAAAATATTTAAGCTACTTACTGGTATACAAAGCGTCATAGAATTCATTTTCACTCAATTCTTTATATTGACCTTTGAAGGATTATTAAATTTAATTAAACGCATAAATATAATATATTGGTTCGAATAGTGGAGTGACTACCATATTACGTATGTGTAATAAAGTGTCCCACAAATTTCGTTAAATTGATTTCGATTAATAATGTTTCTTAAAAATATTAAATTATTAAAACAACGGATTCAATTTTAACATTTTACCTCGATTTTCCTTGTCATCTTTTAATTTATATTTTCTGTACGTATCATGAGTCGTATGTACTAATCCTGTAAGGTTAAAGACACATGAAAAAGAGTTGAAATATAACCGAAAATGATACTTTCAGATAAAATAAAGAAAAAAAATAATATGTGTGAAAAAACAAGATGTTATATCAAACGAATTATAAAACTAAACACGGTGTCACTAAAATGTACAAGCTAATACTTAAATCTGAAAGGATCCCATATTCAAACAAAGGAGGGAACATTTTCTTTTTCACGTCATTGTTATTATTACCATTGATTATCGAAAACATATTATATAGAACACACGTTTAATTACCAATTAGTAACTATGCTCGACGAAATAGTTTTAGGACTTTTCTGATATGTTCTATGCATTAAACGTTAATCTACTATATTACACCAAATAATTGTATTATAAATATAAATTACTCACGATATGTCAAAGGCTGTTCTGTGGAGTTTGACACGACAATGTCAACAAGCGCTGTAAAAATAATATAAATTCCGCAAAAGGACATTCCAGGCATCATTTCGCTGTTGGAAATAAAAAATTATAATCGTTATTTTCATAGAATGTACGAATTCGATTACAAATCACCTCAGATGCAAATGATACGTGACGTGCGAAACATCTATTTCCACTTTGATGATGATCTAACGTTTAAACAACTGTTTAACTACTCTGCTGACGTCATAACTAATAATAATTAAACGTTTCCGAAAACGATTGGTAAAACGTAGGCAAACACCGAGGATTTCTACAAAACCTAACACAGATTATTAAATGTCACATCACAAGCATACCAAAAATAAATATCTAGATTATCGGAGCCATGAAAACGAAGGAATCAGTCCCGTATATTTTCAGTCGCTAGATTTACAAAAAATTAGTGTTTTGTATTTATCCGATCGCTGCCCGTTAAGAAATACCGATAATTATCGTCCAATGTTTACACGATTTATTCAATATTATTATACTGTTCATTACGACAATTGCGAATATTTTCATATACGAATGGAGAGTTTATCAACGGTTGGATTTCAGTAATTAATTCCTTTGTCGAATATGATTATTACGAAGAAAAACGTAGTACGTTCTTTTATCATAATAGTTATTGCTATGGTTGTCTCGAGAATATCAATATCTTTGATTTCGTGTTTGTTACTTAAATATTTACTTTATATTTGGAACTGTTAAAAACGTCTGTACGTATACGATTTATGTATTTTGTAAGAAGAAAACATTATACAATATATTTACGAAAAATATTAACAATGTAGGTCGCGTAACAAACGGTAGTATTATTTTTTTTAAGTTTACGACTTTAATAACAAGATTCTTAATTGTGTTAGAGACGCGCGTTGCATCGATACCGACCGATAACAAAATTGATTTATAAACTATGTCAATTTACTTACCTGTCTTTGACCGGGGGGTGATTCTCCGTCGTCGTGCCAGGCCGCAGTCGGTCACCCATCATGTGTGCGACGAAGTCTCTAGATATTCCCAGTGCCTTTTAATTTTATTTTCAAAACAGCTTTTTGAGAATTTCAATTTTAACTAAAATGTTCTTGCGTGTAACATCTTACACCGTGGTACATAGATGGGTTAAAGAAAAACGTTTTTCGAATTTTCGATTTATTTTTAATAATTATATATTTTATTGTGCAATGATTATTCCAAGCGATTTTAAAACAATTGTTTAATAGTCAAGTTACATTGAACATGAGGTGTGATGAAATATTTATTTAATAAGTTTTTTCAAATTTATCACAGAGTAAAGTAATGTAATTGATTAATAATCAATTTAAAAAACCGCAATCCTTGTTATATTAATTATATTATGACATCGACATCAATCATATTATGTATCTATACTCGTCGGTTCTTCAATACTTTTTCGACTTCTGCTTTAGAAAATGCCTTGTTTTCTACACAATCAAATGCCACAAGTTATAAAATTAGATTTAAATCGTTCGAGACGAAATTATAACGCCAATACTCACTCGGATACAACATATTGAATTCTTTTTCCCATAATGTGATACTCAATGGAACATACTGACTGACTAAATGAAACGATTTCAAACGACTTAATTAGACACACACGATTTTTGGATATTGAAAAATTGTCAATGAGTTTAATTGCAATCAAAATAATTTAAACCCAACTAAACTAACTGTTTTTGGCACATTTGTAAATTACATAAAATATAGATTATAGACATATAGACGAAAAAAATCTAGATAAACTCATTCAACACAGTTAAATGTGTTTAAATCGAATCAAAAGTATTTTTTCACTAAAATAACTTGCAAAATGTGTGTTGTTATTAAAATGACTCCATAGAGTAGAAATAAAATATTATTTAAACTATCAATAATTACATAATTTCGTTCTCAAAACGTATGTCATATAAGCTTCGCCATTAAATGGTCTCACCATTTTGTCTAAAAAACACAATTAATGGTATCAGTAGTTATTACGTTGTTGGTGCTTTACGTTTTGAACAATTATTCAAGGACGCGTACTGTAGTCGAATACGAAGTGAGAAACTTATATTTTTTCAACTATTAGTAACATTAAATTATCACCATTAAAAAGTTCCTTGTGATAATCGGGTTGAATCAAATCTGAAAGTGTCAAAATGTATTCGTGTACACAATGATCGGTGTATGTATACTTAATTCAATTTGAAAGGAAAAAATACTTTCAACAGAAAGAAAATAAGTAGTCTAAAAATTAAATACTTGAAATTCATAAGAAAATAACGAGAGATATTTATAATTCAAGTAAACATTATCGTGTCAAGAACAAACAACGATAAATGTATAGTCTTCAAAAAAATTTAATTGAAAAAATAGACATTTGTAGTCGATTAATTTCACGTTCTTCATTTAAAAAAAAATTAGAAAAAAGTTAGTTCTTACTGAAAGCGATAATGTAATCAAAATGCCGTTTATTCTTTGGATCTACAAGTACAATTAGAACATTTTTATACAAAATTAATATCTATATAATGTTATATAAAAATTTCATACAATTTTATACTTTAAAAAAATACGAAGTGATTCAAAACATGGTGTACTTACTTATATTTCCTGAGGTTTTCATCAATCATTAAATTCATTTTTTTTTATTAAACATTTTTATTTATAATTAACATGATAACGTATGTAATTCATTTCAAACAAATGTTGTTAAATCCATTTTAATTTAATGTATTAGATAACCTGTTGTGTTATTACCTTAACATCTACATGTCTATATATATCGTATGAGTAAACTCACTTAAAAAATTTACTGTAATTCAATGTTTATTGATATAAATAAATATATTGTAAATAAAAAAAATATATATAATATTGTATGTCCACATTATTATTTTATATGACTTACTGACATCGATTTCCGTGTTTACTGAATCTTCATATTTTGGTTTATTCAAAAGTGCATACACTGAAAAAATATTGCTACAGATCGGTTCCTTTCGATTTAAATAAAATAATCAGACGCTTCGCCAAACGATAAATAATATCTCGTAAATTACAATTATTTTTTCTTAGGTTATTAAATTTTTAAACTAAATATTCTAACTAATCATTCAATTACTCGGAATTTTAAAAAAAAAACAACCCAGAAACATTATACTTACTATTGGCCTCTATAAAAATTCAAAATTAATATCACGATTTTAAAATTACTCATAAGATAAATATGATATTTATTGATTATACATTTTTTTTTTATATGCGGTTGGTTAAAATTATAATTTTCTCATAACAAATTACTTACTGTAAGCTAATTTCTTGTACGTTTTTTCTGACATATCAAACTTATTCGCGATGGCTTTTAAATAGATTTTAAATAATGATGTACAAATAACGATCACGATTTGAATATTAATTTTACATTATTTACATACTTTTACAGTATTCAATGTACTTTTCTCTAGGCCCTGATTTTGTAAAGTAAAAACAAAATAATATGATTAATCCAATTGAAATATTTGAATTTCAATAATTACAACTTGTAATGTTATTCTAATTTAGACATCAAATATAAATTAGTTCAACTTCAGTTTTCAGAGGCAAAAAAAAAAATACCAATAGTTATCGTTTTGATTAAATAATCCATAGTTATTTCTCTTTAAATTTAAATATTATGTTGTCTGAAAAATGACTTAAACAAGGTTCAAAGGTATTAAACATTAACACAATTTAAAAATATTATTCTTTTATACACATTTTGTGTTTTAATTTTTAATGTAACGAATATTTTATGAAGATCGAATTTACTTACTTCCATAAATATCTGTTTTTATAGAATAATGAAAAAAATTGTAATTCATAAAAAGTGTTGAGAATTTTAAATACAATTTAATTGACATTTGAGGGAAAAAAACCTGAGAAAACTCAAAAATTTAAACAAAATTATCAGAAACACTGTATTACCACTAAAAAGTTCCTCTGTGCGTACATACTGGTTTCCCTCTTCTCGTTCTAGTCCTCTGTCTAAAATAATATTTAATCTTATTAAAATTAACTTATTTTTTTACAACAAATTGCAAATGTGATTCACCTCGTTTTTCCTTAAATTAATTTTTCCATTCAATCCCCAGATTTCGAGTATTTTTCCAACAGTTTTAATTTTAAATAAATTTTAAAATTAATCGATCAAGCAAATCAATGAACTCGTTCATCAATTAACGGCTTTAGAAATCTTTATGTGTATATAATATTTATAGAATAATTAACTCGTAATTTAAATGTTTTGTTTGTAAAAATGGAAAACCAAATGAAAATCTATAGCTTTCTGATATTGCTTGGTAGTTATATTATAAAACACTGAGCCATGTTACCTGTAGCCCAATAAAGTAATCAGGAACTATCGGGAATTAATGATAAATCAAAATTAAACATTCTCAATTGAAATTTAAATGAAGATGTATAAGTCGGTTTTTACAATATATATCAACTATAATTGTTAGCGATTTTAATCGTTCATTTTTAACAACAATTTGTTTTCATGTTACAGCTTACTGTATATTGCTTCGAGAACAGTCATGGTTCTATAGTCAGTTTCTAAAAGTAAAAAGTTTATTAATCAAACGAGATACGCCGAGGGATAATACTGTGTAAATCTAAAACATATAATTAGTGTGAGTGAATATTTTCATTTTGTTGCTTACCTGTCTCGTTAAACCAGACACATTCGTCTTTATCTATGAAATCATCCATGTTATCGTAACGTTGAACTGAAAAAAACGAAAATTAAACATAAGATTCCGGTGAAATAGGTGCCAATGACGATTTAAATTTATGAATTTTTCTTTTGAACTTGAAATCAATAAACCAATGCTATCGAATACCGATTTTGGTCGTTACAGATTTGAGTTTATTTACCTAATGATAATTTAGAATATAAATAGCACAACGAATTCAAAATCTATTGAAATGTTTACCAAAACTAGAAAATATTAATATATATATTTAGACTAAACTTTATGACACATCGACTATTAATTTTTGAATTAAAATATTTGTTTTTCGTCTGTTTATCGATGTTTATAAATACAATAGTTTTACTTCCTCAAATTCATACATTATACATTTTATATTATTTAACTTGTTTTTCTATACATTACTCGGATTGCTGGGTCTGTACTCTTTTGTAGTATCCACGAACTCTTCTGAAAATACAAATATAATTGGTTAATATGACGAGAAGAAGAAAAAAAACCAAAACGGGATTTATACGGTAAAAACTAGCTAGTCAAACGTGATGAAATGGTGGAAAATTGACTCTTACTTATACAGGTTTGATACCCTTTTTTAAAAGTCTCGGTGTTAATTTCTTCCTCTGTTTAATAAAAACGAAATTATTACCAACTAGATACGACTTTCTACCAGAAACCAATACTAGAGTTGCCAATCGGACCATTTTTTATATTATACTTATCATTTACGCATACATTAAAAAAATACTATAGTTTACATACTTAAACATTGGTTTACGTCACAATAATTTTGCAGCATCCCTAAACATAACGAGTGACGAATATTAATTCATAAAATTATTATAATTTTCCTATTATTTTTTTTCTCTCGTAATTAACGATATTTCTATATTTTCTAATTAGTTTTAAAATGTTAAAAAACTTTAAAACTAACAATTTCTATTGATTACATAAATTGCAAAATTTATACATTTTTATTTTAAATTTTAACTATAAAAATTGTACTCGAGTTCGGTTTATCAAGATCTACTTCCTCATTCTTATCAGGTGCGGTCCATTTTGTCTCTGGAAAATAATTTTTACGACCGTCGTTTTATAAATGAATTGATTTAATTTTAATGTTTACTCTTTATGAATATTGTTGATAATTTTTGTACGGGTCATAAAATATAGATAAAGCAATAAAATCGTGATATTTATGGAGAATTAATGATAGAAATTAAATGAAATCGTAAAAAAAAGACATGGACGACACGGCAAAAATTATCAGAATTGTTATTCAAAAAATGGAAAAGAAAACGATTTATTTTTTATATTAATAGATACACGAGCTCACATTGTAAACTCTTTCGAGATATAAGTTGATTTGCTATTGATCGAAGAATTATTCATATTTATAGGCCTGTTAATTGCCAACGACTATTAATATTTTACATTAGCCTATATTAAAAAGTCTTAAAAAAAAAAAAAAGTCTCAGTGCAATTGATATGATTATTTGGATTTCATCGGCCATAAAAAAATAAAACTAGATATGTTAATTCTACCAATTGCGTTTTAAAGATAAAAAGATAAACATATAAATTCTTGTACACGTTCTGCTGCAGAAAAGTTACCCTTTAATCACTTACTAACGCACTCATATATTTTAAATTGACTTGGTTCTAAATGGACATATAAAATATTCAATTAAACGCATTATTCAAGATACAACACGTTGCGTCGCTGTTGGGTGAGGCGGTGAAGTGTTTATAAAAATGCTTCAGGAAAAAAATGTCAAATTATCCCACATAACCCACAATATATAAATGACCAAAACATTGACTCACTAGTACATTTCTTTAATACGACTACATTAAGCCTAAATGTATTTAAGGTGCCTAAAATAAAAAACACAAGTTCATTTCATCGTCATTTTTTTTTTTTACGTTTTTCATTAACACGTTGACTGCGGCCAAATTCTTGGAAATGTATACTCCTCCATGCGTAATGTTTTAACTTAATGATTACGAAGTTCGTTTCATAAGTTTTAATGAAAAAATAATCGGAAACTCGAAACGATACGTATTGTAAAACACTGAACTCATACACTTGAGCGGAGGCTTGAAATAGAATGTTTATTTCAAACCGGGTGATAACTGGACAAGTTCAAACATGCACGAGAGTTGTCGACGACGCGTCGACAACCGCACCCAGGAAGGAGGATTCTTGTCGACGACGCGTCGACAGCCGCACCCAGGAAGGAGGATGCTTGTCGACGACGCGTCGACATCCGCAGTCAACGTGTTAAGATATTTTATGTGTTTAAGACTAGTTTAAGTGAAGAGTTGTGACTAAGTAAATGATATGATATATAAATATATATACGTATAATACATAAATATCTTTTATTTCAAAAAAATATTTTATAAAATCAAGTAAATTGAACTTACTATTTTCATCTTTGTCCACATATATTTTTTCACCTTAAATAAAAATTATTTGACGATTAATTTATTAAAAAACATTGTCAACAACTTAATCGGCGAGATGTCAACACAGAAATAATCATGGCTGAGCATGCCATCAATAACAACGGTTTGAATTCGTTAATCATAGGTGACAAGAATCCCACCGTGTCCAGAAATTGAAATTGTAATTCGTAAAATAAATTTCGTGATTTCTAAATAAAACGAGGTGAAAGCAATTGGTTAAAGTTTTGTGGAGTCACATTTTTGGTAAAAAATATTCTGGAACATTACAAAATATTCGCGTGTGTATATTACAAAACATGGATTTTCACTAAGAGTTAGTTAAAAACATATAATTTTTATTTTTTATTCGGAGTGTATTTTGTACGAATAGTTTTTATGAACGTAATAAAAAGAATTAGATATTTAGAAAGACGATTTGGAAAAAAAATGTATTATAAAAAAAGAAAAAAGGAAAAATAATACATTTAGAGCATGGTAAAACCAAAATATATATTATTCACTTTTGACCTTTGTTATGAAAATATTATAAAAATAAGTTTAGTAGATTTAAATTACTCGAAAAACAAAATCAATTGTCACTTACAAAAATTTGTCATTTGCTTTTTCCAATCGTTAAAAGCAACCAAGGAAGAAAATCTTGATGGTACATCTACAATTAATTGGTATCATAATTTATTATACATGGTACCTATGAGTATAGTAAAATATAATAATATATAGTTGCCCATGAAACTTTATGTTAAACATTATATTAAAATAATGCAATTTATAACAAGTTTACCGATTAATAAATAAACTCACAGTAATATTCAAAATCTAAAAGATATATTTATAAAACCACATTATTAAAAGAGTTTTTTTTTTTCATTCATCGTTATAACTGTCAATGTTTGTAACCCTATAGTTATTCATATCGAACATGCCGAGTACTCGGATTAATTTATTATCGGCAGAACAAAATATGGAAATATACTTTTATATTTAAATAACGTGTTTATCGTAATGTTCATAATTATTATTCTATTCGTATGTGATGTTTGACATAAACCGAGTAAACCTTAAGGTATAATATTCAGTAAAATGCATAGCTTTATTATTTTTATAAGTTTATATTAAAATGAGCTCTACTAGTCGATTGCAAAAAAAAACAAAAATATTAGAAATCAAAAGTTTACTATTCATATGGAATACCATATTAAATCTAAAAATACTGTTTTATCACTTATGCAGTGTGTTTATGGTAAATAAAAATATTAATTTATTTCGACTCATAGTTTTATATTATACATTTAATCTGTGTGAAAAATGTTTAAAATATTTAAGCTACTTACTGGCATGCAAACTGTCATGGAATTCATTTTCACTCAATTCTTTATATTGACCTTTGAAGGATTATTAAATTTATTTAAACGTATAAAAATACTTATAATGTTTACTGTTATTTCAGGTGTAAACCCTCAATCATAATTATAATATATTTTTCGCAAATTTCGTTAAATTGTATTTTGATTAATTATGTTTATTATAAATATTAAATTATTAAAACAACGTATTTAATTTTAACATTACTGTTGTTTAAGATTTCTTTTGGATCCTTCAATACATAATTTCTGTATACATTTTGACTCATGTGTATTAATCCTGTAAGGTTAAACTGGTTAAAGACACATAAAAAAATAGTTGAAATATAACCGAAAATGATACTCTCAGATAAAAAAAAAAATAATAAGTGTGAAAAAACAAGATGTTATACCAAACGATTTATAAAATTAAACACAGTGTCACTAAAATGTACAAGCTAATACTTAAATCTGAAAGGATCCCATGTATAATATCTATTTTTTTTAGATCATTGTTATTACCATTTATTATCGAATATATATTATATAGAACACACGTTTAATTACCAATTAGTAACTATGCTCGACGAAATAGTTTTAGGACTTTTCTGATATGTTCTATGCATTAAACGTTAATCTACTATATTACACCAAATAATTGTATTATAAATATAAATTACTCACGATATGTCAAAGGCTGTTCTGTGGAGTTTGACACGACAATGTCAACAAGCGCTGTAAAAATAATATAAATTCCGCAAAAGGACATTCCAGGCATCATTTCGCTGTTGGAAATAAAAAATTATAATCGTTATTTTAATAGAATGTACGAATTCGATTATAAAACACCTCAGATGCAAATGATACATGACATGCGAAACATCTATTTCCACTTTGATGATGATCTAATGTTTAAACATCTGTCCAACTACTCTGCTGACGTCATAACTAATAATTATTAAACGTTTCCGAAAACAATTGTTAAAACGTAGGCAAACACCGAGAATTTGAACAAACCTTTAAAAAAACCAAAACTTTTAAAAATGTATGAACGTATACGATTTATGAATTTTGTAAGAAAACATATTATACAATTTATTTACGAAAAGTGTTAACAATGTAGGTCGCGTAACAAACGGTAGTATTATTAGTTTTTATCATAGACTTTATAAAACACACAAAACTATATTATTTTTGTCAGGAGTCGAACACAATTTAGAACACTCGAGGCCTTAAATCACCTATACACAACGCGCCGTCTAGTAGAACTTTAAACGATTGAAAACGTAATCAAATTGTATTTGAATCGAATCATTCGAGTAATATTGCGATACCAATCGTAAAAAAAACGATAAGTCAAGAAACATTTTATAAGTTTACGTCTTTAATAGCAAGATTGTTTGATTTATAAATTATGTCAATTTACTTACCTGTCTTTGATTCTCCGTCGTCATGCCAGGCCGCAGTCGGTCGCCCATCATGTGTGCGACAAAGTCTCTAGATTTTCCAGTGCCTTTTAATTTTATTTTCAAAACGACTTTTGAGAATTTCAATTTCAACTAAAATGTTGTTGCGTGTGACATCTTACACGTGGTACATAGAGAATTTTCGATTTATTTTTAATTATTATATTTTATTGTGCAATAATTATTCCACGCGATCTTAAAACAGTTGTTTAATAGTCAAGTTACATTGAACATTAGATGTGATAACACAATTTTTAAAATTTATCACAGCGTAAAATAATTTATTATCAACTAATCGCGATTCGTATTGAATTATTTTATTTATTATTTATTTCTTTATTCATTTTCACTGACATATATGTGTACAGCTTTTGGTTTGTTCAATACTTTTTCGACTTCTGCTTTAGAAAATGCCTTGTTATCTACACAATCAAATGCCACAAGTTATAAATATAGATTTAAAACGTGCGAGACAAAATAAGAACAAAAATACTCACTCGGATACAACATATTGAATTCTTTTTCCCATAAAGTGATACTCAATGGCATATACTCAGTGACTATATGAAAAGATCGCAAACGACTAAATTAAATACACACGATTTTTGGATATACTATTATATATATGAACTATTTTTTCCCTTTAAATACTAGTAAAAAATTAGTGTTGTTAGTATAAATAACTCAATAGATTTCGATAGAAATAAAATATTATTTAAATTGTCAATAATTACATAATTTCGTTCTTATTATGTATGTCATATAACCTTCGCCATTAAACGGTGTCACAATTTTGTCTAAAAAACACAGTCAATGCTATTATTACGTTGTTGGTGCTTTATGTTTTAAACAATATTATTCAAAGACGCGTACTCTAGTGAAATACGAAGTAAGAAACTCATATTTTTACAACTATTAGTAAAATTAAATTCTCACCATTAAAAAGTTCCTTGTGATACTCGGGTGTAATCAAATCTGAAAGTGTAAAAATGCACACAATATGTACACGTTGATCGATGTAATAGATGTAAAAAAAGTAAGTTCTTACTTTTAGCCATAAATTTATCGAAAAACTGTTTACTTCTTGGATCTGCGCGTAAAATTAGAACATTTTTATACGAAATAAATACAATTATTCGTTTCAACTTAATAATTACAAAATGTTTTGAATGTCATTAGCAGTTTTTCAAATTTTAGCGGGCGGAACTATTATTTTTTCATTAAAAGGGAAGCGGTGTGAGATAAACGATAAGTACTGTATCTGAAAGTGGATTTAAGTAAATAAATAAAATCCGAACTAGTTATTCAGTAAATTTATCGATTTCTTAAATTCGTAATCATATTATTATACTTGATACGTATAAAGAACATAGTCGATTGATAAAAAAGACCGATTATTATACATGGAATGCGGCTGAAAATTGTACGCAGTGTTTCAAAACTTAAAGGACTTACCTATATTTTCTAATATTTTCAAAATCATTAAATTCATTTTTTCAATTAAAATCTTTATTTTAATTTAATAAAATATGTTGTGTAACATAAACATATCTTTTTATCGATTAACTAAACTTACGTAACATTTTTACTGTAATGCAATATTTATTGATTTATATGTTGTTAATAAAAAAATATACAATATTTATGTCTACATAATTATTTATATGACTTACTGATAAGAATTTCCATGTTTAGTGAATCCTCATATTTTGGTTTATTCATCATTTTGAAAACTGAAAAGAAATAACAACAGACATTGTAATTAATTGGTCACTTTCAATTTAATTTTCAAAATATTCAGACGCTTTTATATATTATTTCTTAGGATTCTTGAAACACCTAAATGACTGAATTCATATCACGCGTGGTAATCATGTATATTATATGTGTGTTTGTAAGAAAACCAATTATTCAATAACGCATAATTTTAAAAAAAAATATTATACTTACAACCGAGTGCTATAACAATTCAATATTAATTTTACGATTTTAATCACGTAACTTTGTGTGAATAAATATAAAAGTAAAAAAAATTACTTACTAAAAACTAATTTCTTGAACGCTTTTATTGATATATCAAAATTATTCGTGATGGCTAAAACAATAACGAGGTATTTTACGTTCAGAGATTTTAATGAATGATAGAAATAACGATCACGATTTGAATATCAATTTTTAAACATAATAACCTTGAAATTTAAAAAAAAACCCCCAATAAAATGTCCTATCCAAAGCTGTTTTGTGATTTAGAGCAGAAACACCACAAATGGCCCCTTTTTTTTTATAAGAATTTTATTACACAATTGTAAATCAATTTCTTTTTTAAAATGAATCTGGTATAGAGTTTATTTTACTTTTATCGCGGTAGGAGTAGTTGATTTCTTAACTTCGAGGACCTAACATAATTTCAACCCAACTCTAAGAAGCCCTATTCAAAATAATACAAAAAAAAATAGCATACTTTATTGACTTACAGCCATTATTGACTTACTTTTACAGTATTTAATGTATTGATCTCTAGGCCCTGATTCAGTAAAGCAAAAACAAAAAATGATTAATTCAATTATTGAAACATTTGATTTTTAATATTTACAACTTGTAATGTTATTATAATTTGGACATCAAATATTGATAAGTTCAACCTCAGTTTTAAGACGCAAATAGAAAATACCAACAGTTATCGTTTTGATAAAATAATCCCTAGTTATTTCTCTTTAAATTTAAATAATATTATTTCGTCTAAAAAATGTCTGTACTTGAGTAGATTTTAATTAGAATATTATTCTGGTCAAAAGTGACTATAATTCAGTATTATTAAACGAATGTATGAAGCCAACAAATGTTCACAGGTGAGTATTAACACAACTGAAAATATAATTATTTTATACACTTTTGTGCAGTTATGTGTTTATATTTGTAATGGAATGAATATTTTATATGAAGATCAAATTTACTTACTTCCATAAATATCTGTATTTATAAAATAATGGAAAAATTGTAATCAATAAAAAGTACTGAGTATTTTAAATATGATTTTATTGACATTTTATGAAAAAAAATAAAATATTGATAAAACTAAAAAATTTAAACAAAATTATCAGAAAACAAAGCTTTTATCGAAAACACTGTATTACCACTAAAAAGATCCTCTGTGCGTACATACGAAGTTATATGTTTTTTTTCCAGGCCTTCGTCTAAAATAATATTTCATCTTATTAAAATTAACTTATTTTTTTACAATACATTGCAAATGTGATTCACCTCATTTTTCAGTAAATTAATTTTTCCATTCAATCCCCAGATTTTGAGTAATTTTATAACAGTTTTAATTTGAAAAAAAAATGTTAAAATTAATCGATCAAGCAAATCAATGAATTTGTTCACCAATTAATGGCTTTAGAAATCTTTATGTGTAATTAATATTATAAAAAAAGAAAACAAAAGAAAAATCCATGTGGGTTTTTTTACAATACATATTGATATATATCAACTATAATTGATAGCATTTTTACAATTTGTTTTCATTTAAGCTTACTGTATAGAGCTTCGAGAACAGTCATAGTTCTATAATCAGTTTCTAAAAGTAAAACGTTTATTAATCCAACGATACGCAAATAAATAAAGTAAATAAACCGCTCGCTCGGCGCTCTAGATGGCACTGCGCCCGTCGAGAGGGAGCAGTAGTTATGTATTACTATAATGAAGTGACTATCATAATACTGAGTGAAACATATTAATCAGTTTTAGTGTAAATGAATATTTTCTTTTTGTTGCTTACCTGTCTCGTCAAATGGGCCACAATATTTTTTATCTATGAAATCACTCATTTCATCATAACGTTGAACTGAAAAACAAAATTAAACATAAGATTCCGGTGAAAAAGGTACCGAGTACCTATGACGATTTATATTTATGAATTGTTGTATTCAATTCGAATACTGATTTTGGTCTATAATTTAGAATATAAATAGCACAACAAATTCAAAATCTATTTAAATGTATAGCACAACTAGAAAATATTAATATACATAAATCATGATATCGATCAGAATCCACTAAATTAGACCAAAAATAAAAATAATACATGTTACTATATGGTAATTATATTTTTGGTGTAATAAAAAGACGTTTAAATACTTGTCTTAACTTGATTTATCGATGTTTACAAATACAATAGTTCTACTTCCTCAAATTCATACATTAGAGATTTCATATTATTTAAACTTGTTTTTCTATACATTACTCGGATAGCTGGGTTTGTACTGTTTTGTAGAATCCACGAACTCTTCTGAAAATACAAATATTAATGATTGATATGACGAGCAGAAAAAAAAAACAACAAAATGGGATTTATACGGTAAAAACCAGCGAGTCAAATGTGATTAAATGTTGGAAAATTGACTCACTTATACAGGTTTGATACGCTTTTTTATTAGCCTTGGTGAGAATTGTATCCACTATTTAATAAAAACCAAATTATTACCGACTAGATTTTTGTTAGTTTACACGACTTTCTACCAGAAACCAATCAATACTGAAGTTGAAAATCGGACCATTTTATCGAGTACTTATCGTGGACACATACATTAAAAAAAAAACAAACCTATCAGGAATTCGATTCACTTAGAATATAAAAATTACTATATGAACTAAATTACACCATTAAATTTAAAACAGTGTCCTTATTTTATATAAATAAATAAAATAGTTAAAAAATTATATAGAGTAGATAATTTAAAATATAATGTTTATAACACTATAGTTTACATACTTAAACATTTGTTTATGTTACTATAATTAATCCGCATCCCTAAACATAAACGAGTTACGAATATTAATTTATAAAATTATTATAATTTTCCTATTGTTTTCTTTTTCTCGTATAATTAACGATATTTCTATATATTTTAATTAGCCTTAAAATGTTTAAACTCCAAAACATAACATTATTATTTATTATATCAATAATTGCCATATTTATATAATTTTTATTATGAATTTAAAGGTTAAAATTTTTACACCGGTTCGGTCTTTCAAGATCTATTTCCTCATTCTTATCAGGTGCGGACCATTTTGTCTCTGGAAAATAATTTTTACGACCGTCATTTTAAAAAACGAATTAATTTAATTTTAATGATTACTTTTTATGAATATTAATGATAATTTTTTCACCATCAATAAAATCGTGATCTTTTTGGAGAAATAATGCTTCCGCATTAGAAGTTAAATGAAAGCGTAAAAAAAAGCCGCGGAAAAATATTATATCAGAATTGTTATTCAAAAAAAATATTCACATTTATAGGCCTGTTAATCACCAACAACTACTAATATTTTACATTAGGCAATATTTCATTGTCTCAAATGGAAAACAAAAGTTTCAGTGCGATTGATATGATTATTTGGATTTCTTCTGACATAAAAGAAATAAAAATCGATAAGTTAACGTTTCTAATTGCGTTTTAAAGATAAAGGATAAAAATATAAATTCTTGTACAATTTCTGCTGCAGAAATGTTACCCTTTGATCACTTACTAAAGCAATTAGTTAGTTCAGATTCACGTGGTTCTAAATGGATTTTAAAAGATATTCAATTAAACGCATTATTTTAGATACAACACGTTACGTCGCTGTTGTTTGTTATTATTATTATTAAATGTGTATTAATCACAGATCGGATGAAATTATTTATTTATTTTGTTTTATATTTTATTGAAAATACATTTGAACATTGACTTACCAGTACATTTCTTTAATTTGTGTAGAGGGGTCCTAAATTCATTTAAGATTCCTGAAATTAAAAACATAAATGTATTTTATCGTAATTTTTTTAAACGTTTTTCATTAACCGTGACATTTTATGTATTTAAGAATGGTTAAAGTAATACAAAGTGTTGTGACTAAATAAATGTTATGATATATTTTGTTGTGTTATATATTTTGTTTCAAAAAACAATTATTAAATCAACTAAATTGAGCTTACGATATTCTACTTTGTCCACATATGTGTTTAAACCTTAAAATAAAATATTCGACCATTGATTAATTAAAAAGAATTGTCAATAACTTAATCGGTGAGATTTTGGTGATTTCTAAATGAAACGAGGTGAAAGCTATTGGTTAAAGATTTGTATAGTCATATTTTTGGTAAAAAAAAGGAAAATAATAACATATTGAGCATAGTAAAAGTTTCCTGGTCATACTCAGAATCGAATTCGTTAAAAATTACAATTGATTGTTTATATTTTAGTTATTCACTTTTGTTTTTCGTTGTGAAAAAATAAGCATAAATTAAGTAGATTGGAATTATTTTAAAAACAAAATCAAATGTTACTTACAAAAATTCTTCAATTGGACTTCCCAAACATTTAAAGTAGCATATGTAGTAAATCTTGACGGCAAATCTATAATTAATGTCATAGTTTATTATATACGTACACGGTACCAGGCACGTAGCTAGGATTAAATAACTAGGGTGGCACAGTTATGGCCAATATTTTTACTTACCCCTCCCCCCCCCTCCACACTAGACACTAATAGAATTATGTTTATGTATAGGTATATTGTTTATAATATAATAAAATTGTAGTTTCTGAATATAATAATTATAGACCTCGGTGATTAAATTTATATTTATAGATTATAAGTAGGTATCTATAGTACCTATAGCATATATATTATTAGTTATTCGCATAATAGTTATCCTGGTAGCCACTAACAAGTCATGCCGCGATGGGAAATTCCGATTTACTGGAATAGGAACCTAACCTGCCTAACCTAACCTGCGAGTTCTTGCGACTTAATAATAATTAATAATAATTAATATAGATGCATTGTCGTCGTCGTTAATACGACGAATACGACGAGTATGTATGAACGATTTCTATTCTGAGTTCTGATATATGGTAATCTGACCATAGTGTTTGGAAAGACAATTATGTAAAAATAACAAATATGATAATAGAAATTTTAAAATATGTTTAATTTTTTTGTCCAATTATTTGAGCCTTGGGTATTTCAACAATATTTCAATGTAATGGGGTGGCCATCAGGGTGGCCTGTAAATATTTTGGGTGGCCGGGCTACCCCAGGCCACCCCTTAGCTACGTGCCTGCACGGTACCATTAAAATCGATTAATATTGGAAATATATTCATTAAAAATCGTTTAAATCTGTTGACTGATTGATAAATAAACTCACTGTAGTATTCAAAATCTAAAAAAATATGTTTGTAGCACTATAATTATTCATATTGAACATGCCGAGTACTCGGATTTATTATATTATCGGTTTAATCGTTTTGAATATTAATTGTAAGATTCATTTCAACTCGACCATTTGAATATAGTCAGTTTTGATTTCAGTATTTTAAATGGAAATGTATCTTTTTTCTACTCATAATTTTATATAAATCTTGCATAAGAAAAAGCTACTTACTGGTATACATGCAATCATAATATTCATCTTCACTCAGATCTTTATAAACACCTTTGAAGATAAAAAACCTTACTGTTATTTTAAGCACTCGCCACTCAGTCATGAAGATATATTGGTTTGTTTATTTTTTTCCCCCTTATATAATATAAAATATATACAATAGTCACTCGATAATTTGGAAAACTAGGTAAATCGAACACCTCTACTGTAAATCGAATTTTCAACTCGGTGCTCTGAATTTCGAATTATCGAGTGACTACTGACAAATTTCATGCTATTGTATTTCGATTAATTATGCTCATTATAAATATAAAATTATTAAAACAACGTGTTTAATTTTAACATTACGTTTGCCTAGGATTACATTTCCTTCTCCCAATACATATTTTCTGTATGTATCTTGATCGACGTGTATTAATCCTGTAAGGTTAAAAACACGAGAGTCGAAATATAACCAAATATGATACTTTCAGAATTACACGTAATATTTAATTATCAATTAGTAATTTTATGCTCGACGAAATATTTTTAGGACTTTTCTAATATTTTCTACGCACTTACAATACGAGTTTATAAGTATTCATATTATTAATATTGCAAACCCATTGTTACGATAACCTACTTTATATTACACCAAATAATTTTATTACATATATATATATATATAAATTACTCACGATATGTCAAAGGCTGTTCTGTGGAGTTTGACACGACACTTTCAACAAGCGCTATAAAAATAATATAAATTCCGTAAAAGGTAATTCCCGGCATCGTTTCGTTGTTAGAAATAAAAAATTACAATCGTTATTTCCATAGACGTGCGAATTCGGTTTCTCAGATACAAATGATATGCGACAATAGACGTCTTCACGTCGATGATGATCTAATGTTTAAACATCTGTTTCACTACTCCGCTGATATCATAGCTATTAATTAAACGTTTCAAAAAAAAAAAAAAAAAATGGTTAAACGTAAACAAACACCGAAAATTTAAACAAACCTGATTTTTAAATATTACATCACAATATTTTCCTAAATAAATACATGGATTATCGGAGCTATGAAGTGCTGTATATTTACAATTACCAAATTTTAGAAAAAAATTATTGTTTTGTATTTATATGATTGCTGCCTGTTAAGATATACCGATAATTATTAGTGTTTATACGATTTCTTTATTATTATACTCTACAGAGAACGCCCATTGCGTATAATTTTAAATACGAATGGAAATTTTATCAACAGTTGAATTTCAGTATTTTTTATTCAAAAATAAAAAAAACACCACGACGAAGAGTTATACGAAATCATCGCTAGTCGAAAACGTTATTATCGCCGTGTAGAATTTATTATAAATAAATAATAAATAAATAGAAATATACTCTCGAAATGACCCATTATTGAAATATAATATGACAAACACAGATGTGGAGATAAATTATAATTATCAAACCCTTTCTCGACGTTTCAAAAAAAAAAGTTTAGAGCTTTGTTAAGTTTGTACTCGTATAAGTATTACGCGGAGGACGTAAGATATCACAAGTGTACGATTGTGCAAAGATCATTTAATGTTTTCAAGACGGCTATTGCGATAACATATTTGATATTTAAATTATGTCAATAAACTTACCGGTCTTTGATCGTAGGGGTGAACCCTCATGACCGTGGATGAGACGAAGTCTCTCGATATTCAGTGTCTTGTAAGTCTTACATTATAATAATTTTTCGATATTTTCATTAATAATCGAACAATCATTAAATTAATAAATAATATTAATAACGACAATAACATGTTTTTTAAGGTACCTAAACGTGAAAATCATAGATAACATGTAATCTACAATTTTCATAGGGATGATTAAAATAGGATTCTTACTTAACTTTTTTTTTATCTCTGCATTATCACTCCGTGTTGATCGTATAATTTTATTCAAATTCTTCGCAATACCAATTATCAAATTTGTACTTCACGTTTTCTAGTTCTTACACGCTCTTCACATAACCAGGTTTAAAACAATTTTTTTGGAATTTTCGATTTATTTTTATTATTTTATTTCATTGAGTAAGTTTTTAGGGCAGGTTAAAAACAATTTCTCAATAGTCAAGGTACATTGAACATTGGGTGAGTTGAAATATTTCATAATTTAGGATTTTCAAATTTATCATAACATAAAATAATACATCTAATATTAAACAATCGCAAATCATTTTAAATTAATTAAAGGACATCATCATTATCGCTGATTAGTTCCTTTTTCGGTAGTCGAGTAATTTTGCGACTTCTGCCTTTGAAAATTCCGTATTATCTACGCAAGTAAGTTATTGAGTTAGATTTAAAACGTTCGAGACAAAATTATAACGCCAATACTCACTCGGGTATAACATATTGAATTCTTTTTCCCATAAAGTGACACTCAATGGCATATACTCAGTGACTATATTATGAAAATATTTCAAACGAATAAATTAAATTCACACGATTATTGGATATTTAAAATTGTCAATGAGTTCAATTGCAATTAAAATAATTTAATCCCAACTAAACTTACTGTTTTTGATTTTTTTTACATAAAAAAATTACTTAAAATATCGATATAGACATAGACATTTTCCCTATTAATACTAGTAAAAATAAGTGTTATTATTATTTTAAAAGTCTAATGACTCCATAGATTTCGATAGAAATAAAATATTATTTAAATTGTCAATAATTACATAATGTCGTTCTTAGTATGTATGTCATATAACCTTCGCCATTAAATGGTTTCCCAATATTGTCTAAAAAACACAGTCAATGCTATTATTACGTTGTTGGTGCTTTATGTTTTAAACAATTATTCAAAGACGCGTACTCTAGTCATATACGAAGTGAGTAACTTATATTTTTACAACTATTAGTAAAATTAAATTCTCACCATTAAAAATTTCCTTGTGATACTCGGGTTTAATCAAATCTGAAAGTGTAAAAATGCACACATGTACACATTGATCGATGTAATAGATGTAAAAAAAGTTAGTTCTTACTTTTAGCCATAAATTTATCGAAAAACTGTTTACTTCTTGGATCTGCGCGTAAAATTAGAACATTTTTATACGAAATAAATACAATTATTCGTTTCAACTTAATAATTACAAAATTATTTAAATGTCATTAGCAGTTTTTCAAATTTTAGCGGGCGGAACTATTATTTTTCATAAAAAGGGAAGCGGTGTGAACTAAACGATAAGTACTGTATCTGAAAGTGGATTTAAGTAAATAAATAAAATCCGAACTAGTTAATAGTTAATTACTAGTAAATTTATCAATTACTTAAATTCGTAATCATATTATTATACTTGATACGTATAAAGAACATAGTCGATTGATAAAAAAGACCGATTATTATACATGGAATGCGGCTGAAAATTTTACGTAATGTTCTATAAAAATATAATAAAATTTTATACTATAAAAACAAACTGATTGAAACCTCAAAGTACTTACCTATATTTTCTGAGGGTTTCAAAATCATTAAATTCATTTTCCAATTAAAATTTTTATTTTAATACAAATATTATAACGTATGTAAAACATAGAAATTTTTCATGTTCAATCTATATGAATTTAATTTGTAAAATAAATTGTTTTTAATTTCATGTAAATAGAAAATCTGTTGTGTTATTAGTGTAACATAAACATATATTTTTATCGTTTAATTAAACTTACGTAACATTTTTACTGTAATGCAATATTTATTGATTTATATGTTGTTAATAAAAAAAATTTATAATATTTTATGTCCAAATTATTATTTATAAGACTTACAGATAAGAATTTCCATGTTCACTGAATCTTCATATTTTGGATAATTCATCATTTTGAAAACTAAAAAAAATTACAACAGACATAATTAATTGGTCACTTTCAATTAAAAAAAAAAAAAAATTCAGATACTTAACCAAACGATAAATAATAATACTTTTTCTTAGGTTCGACAATTATCAAATATTGTTATGGCAAAAAATATGAAATATTTTACTGTACTCGATGAATCTTATTTCATACTGGTTTTTTTCCAATTGAAATCATTGACATTATTTATTTTTTTAAAAAAAACACCTATTGGAAATCTATAAACAACACCTGAATACGATTCATTATATGATTTTTTTTTATTTTATCTTTTCTTCAAATATTTATAAAAACACCTAAATGACAAAATTCATACCACGCACGGTAATCATGTGTATCGTATGTGTGGTTGTAATAAATCTAACTATTCTATTACGCATAATTTTAAAAAGACCAGAAACATAATACTTACAATCGAGCTCTATAACAATCCAAAATTAATTTTCCGATTTTAAATACATAACTTTGTGTGAATAAATAAAATAAAATAAAATAATTACTTACTAAAAACTGATTTCCTGAAGGTTTTTATTGATCTATCAAACTTATTCGCGATGGCTAAAACAATGACGATGCATTTTACGTTTCATTGAAAATCACCCGAAGAAAAATGATTATTTATGTTCAATTATATAAGAGATTTTAAATAATGATACAAATAACGATCACAATTTGAATATTAATTTTACATTATTTACATACTTTTACAGTATTCAATGTACTTTTCTCTAGGCCCTGATTTAGTAAAGTAAAAACAAAAGATGATTAATTCAATTGAAATATTTGAATTTCAATAATTATTACAACTTGTAATGTTATAGTAATTTAGACATCAAATATGAATTCAACCTCAGTTTTCAGACACAAATAGAAAATACCAATAGTTATCGTTTTGATAAAATAATCCATAGTAATTTCTCTTTAAATTTAAATAATATGTTGTCTAAAAAATGTCTTAAAAAAAGGTTCAAAGGTATTTAACATTAACACAATTTAAAAATATTATTCTTTTACACATTGTTTGTGTTTTTATTTTTAATTGAACGAATATTTTATGAAGATCGAATTTACTTACTTCCATAAATATCTGTATTTATAAAATAATGAAAAAATTGTAATTAATAAAAAATATTGAGTATTTTAAATGTCATTTCATTGAAATTTTATGAAAAAAAAAAAAAAATTGAGATAACTAAAAAGTGTAAACAAAATTATCAGAAAACAAAGCTCTTATCAAAAACACTGTATTACCGCTGAAAAGATCCTCTGTGCGTACAAACGAATTTATTTTTTTTTTTTCCAGGCCTTCGTCTAAAATAATATTTAGTCTTATTAAAATTAACTTATTTTTTTTAGAATACATTGCAAATGTGATTCATCTCATTTTTCAGTAAATTAATTTTTCCATTCAATCCCCCAGATTTTGAGTAATTTTATAACAGTTTTAATTTGAAAAAAATTTTAAAATTAATCGATCTAGCAAATCAATGAATTTGTTCATCAATTAATGGCTTTAGAAATCTTTATGTGTAATTAATATTATAAAAAAAGAAAACAAAAGAAAAATCCTAGTCGGTTTTTTTGCAATAAATCAACTATAATTGGTAGCATTTTTACAATTTGTTTTCATTTAAGCTTACTGTATAGAGCTTCGAGAACAGTCATAGTTCTATAATCAGTTTCTAAAAGTAAAACGTTTATTAATCCAACGATACGCAAATAAATAAAGTAAATAAACCGCTCGCTCGGCGCTCTAGATGGCACTGCGCCCGTCGAGAGGGAGCAGTAGTTATGTATTACTATAATGAAGTGACTATCATAATACTGAGTGAAACATATTAATCAGTTTTAGTGTAAATGAATATTTTCTTTTTGTTGCTTACCTGTCTCGTCAAATGGGCCACAAAATTTTTTATCTATGAAATCACTCATTTTATCATAACGTTGAACTGAAAAACAAAATAAAACATAAGATTCCGGTGAAAAAGGTATTCAATTTGAAATCAATAAGCTTTCGAATACTGATTTTGGTCGTTGCAGATTTGGGTTTATTTAACTAATGATAATTTAGAATATAAATAGCACAACAAATTCGAAATATTTGTTTTTTTGTCTTAACTTGATTTATCGATGTTTTCAAATACAACAGATCTACTTACACCGTTCATTTTATATTATTTAAACTTGTTTTTCTATACATTACTCGGATAGCTGGGTTTGTACTGTTTTGTAGAATCCACGAACTCTTCTGAAAATACAAATATTAATGATTGATATGACGAGCAGAAAAAAAAAAACAACAATATGGGATTTATACGGTAAAAACCAGCGAGTCAAATGTGATTAAAAGTTGGAAAATTGACTTACTTATACAGGTTTGATACGCTTTTTTATTAGCCTTGGTGAGAATTGTATCCACTGTTTAATAAAAACCAAATTATTAGCGACTAGATTTTTGTTAGGTTACACGACTATCTACCAGAAATACTGAAAGTATTTTCAGTATTTTCAATACTGAAGTTCAAAAATCGGACCATTTTATCGAGTACTTATCGGGGACACATACATAAATACGAGTAGATAATTTAAAATATAATGTTTATAACACTATAGTTTACATACTAAAACATTTGTTTATGTTACTATAATTTTGCCGCATCCCTAAACATAAACGAGTTACGAATGTTAATTCATAAAATTATTATTATTTTCCTATTGTTTTCCCTTTCTCGTAATTAACGATATTTCCAAATTTTTTAATTAGCTTTAAAATGTTTAAACTCCAAAACTTAACATTATTATTTATCATATCAATTGCCACATTTATAAATGTAAACTATAAAATTTTTACACAGGTTCGGTGTATCAAGATCTATTTCCTCATTCTGATGACGAGCGGTCCATTTTGTCTCTGGAAAATTAATGTTTACTCTTTATGATTAATGTTGATAATTTTTTTACAGGTTATAGAATATAGATAAATCAACAAGATCGTGATTTTTTCAATGAATTAATGCTCAATGCTCCTGGCATTGGAAGTTAAAAGAAAGCGTAAAAAAAGACACGGAAAAATAAATCAGAATTGTTATTCAAAAAAACGTGAAAAAAAAACACAATTTATTTTTATTTTTTGTGGCTAACACGAGCTCACATTGTGAACTCTTTTGAGATATAAGTTGATTCGCTATATTGATCGAAGAATTATTCACATTTATAGGCCTGTCGCCAACAACTACTAATATTTTACATTAGCCTATATTTAATTGTCTCAAAAAAAAACCAAAAGTTTCAGTGCAATTGATATGAATATTTGAATTTTTTCTGACATAAAAGAAATAAAACTCGATACGTTTATGTTTCCAATTGCGTTTTAAAGATAAAAGATTAAAATATAAATTCTTGTACAGTTTCTGCTGCAGAAATGTTACTCTTTGATCACTTACTAAAGCAATAACTTAGTTTAGATTCACGTGGTTCTAAATGGATTTTAAAAGATATTCAATTAAACGCATTATTTAAGATACAACACGTTACGTCACTGTTGTTTGTTATTATTATTATTAAATGTGTATTAATCACAGATCGGATGAAATTATTTATTTACCAGTACATTTCTTTAATTTGTGTACAGGAGTCCTAAATTCATTTACGATTCCTGAAATAAAAACATAAGGCCATTTTATCGTAATATTTTTAAACGTTTTTCATTGACTAAGATATTTTATGTATTTAAGACTGGTTAAAGTAGTACGTAAGTGTTGTGACAATGTAAATGTCATGATATATTTATATATTATATATTTTGTTATGTAATATATTTCGTTTCAAAAAATATTTATCAAATCAACTAAATTGAGCTTACGATATTCTTCTTTGTCCACATATTTTGTTTCACCTTAAAATAAAATGTTCGACCATTGATTTATTAAAAATAATTGTCAACAACGCAATCGGTGAGATTTTCGTGATTTCGAACACAATAAATTTACTACGCTGATAAAATGATAAACTAACTTGGTTTACATACAATTATTTTTAATATGTATTTTTATTATTAGAGGTTTGCACTCTGACGTATTAGATATTTAGGACGACGATTTTGAAAAAATGTATTTTAATAAAGGGAAAATAATAACAAAAAAAAAAGATTCCTGGTTATACTCAGAATCGAATTCGTTAAAAATTACAATTGATTGTTTATATTTTAGTTATTCACTTTGGTTTTTCGTTGTGAAAAAATAAGCATAAGTTTATTAGTGAAGTAGATTTAAATTATTTTAAAAAAGAAATTAAACGTTACTTACAAAAATCCTGCAATTGGACTTTCCAAATATCATAAGTAGCATATGTAGTAAATCTTGACGGCAAATCTATAATTAATGTCATAGTTTATTATATACGTACACGGTACCATTAAAATCGATTAATATTGGAAATATATTCATTAAAAATCGTTTAAATCTGTTGACTGATTGATAAATAAACTCACTGTAGTATTCAAAATCTAAAAAAATATGTTTGTAACACTATAATTATTCATATTAAACATGCCGAGTACTCGGATTTATTATATTATCGGTTTAATCGTTTTGAATATTAATTGTAAGATTCATTTCAACTCGACCATTTGAATATAGTCAGTTTTGATATTCAGTATTTCAAATGGAAATGTATCTTTTTTCTACTCGTAATTTTATATAAATCTTGCATAAGAAAAAGCTACTTACTGGTATACATGCAATCATAAAATTCATCTTCACTCAGATCTTTATAAACACCTTTGAAGGATTGTTAAACAGATAAAAAAACTTACTGTTATGTTTATTATAAATATTAAATTATTAAAAGAACGTGTTTAATTTTAACATTACGGTTGTCTCGGATTTCATTTTCTTCTTTCAATACATATTTTCTGTATGTATCTTGATCGACGTGTATTAATCCTGTAAGGTTGAAAACACGAGAGTCGAAATATAACCAAATATGGTACTTTCAGAATTACACATAATATTTAATTATCAATTAGTAATTAATTATGCTCGACGAAATATTTTTAGGACTTTTCTAATATTTTCTATGCATTGACAATACGAGTTGATAAGTACTCATATTATTAATATTGCAAACCCATTGTTACGATGACCTACTATATATTACGCCAAATAATTTTATTATTCATATATAAATTACTCACGATACGTAGGCTGTTCTGTGGAGTTTGACACGACAAATTCAACAAGCGCTATAAAAACAGTATAAATTCCGTAAAAGGAAATTCCCGGCATCGTTTCGCTGTTAAAAGTCAAAAATTACAATAATAATTGTTATTTTCATAGATTGTACGAATTCGGTTTCTCAGATACAAATGATACGCGACAATAGATGTTTTCACGTCGATGATGATCTAATGTTTAAACATCTGTTTCACTACTCCGCTGACATCATAGCTATTAATCAAAAGTTTCCAAAAACAATCTATTTAAACAATATATTTACAATTAACAAATTTTAGAAAAAAAAATTAGTGTTACGCCCATTACGCATGGTTTTAAATACGAATGGACATTTTCATCAACAGTTGGATTTCAGTATTTAATTCCTTTGTCAAATATGATTGTCGTGAAGAAAAAAAGATCTGTTTTACTACTCTGCTAATATCGTAGTCGTTAATTAAACATTGCCCAAAACAATAGGTAAGAAATAAACACATGACTGATTTAAAAATATTATTTCACAAGCTATTCATAAATAAACACATTATTAGATCTAAAATAAAAATGTATTACCTCAGTACAGTGTAATGCGTTACGTTTTCAAATATTTTGTAGATATTTTTTTTTTTCAAAGTTGCACTATTTACTAAAAAATTGTAATAAACTATTATAGTGTGTTATATATATATGTGTGTGTGTAAAAAGTTGTTGTTTCTATTATTTTTAACTGCTGAAATCAATTGCATTCCTTTGAATATTATAACATCTAGGTACAAGTCGTTGTTTGTTTTACACAAAATATACACAGTTTGCATTATTTTTATTTTTTTTTTTTTTTGTTTTATTTTTCCGTTATTTATTACAATACAACGTTAATTTTTCAACGAAATGTTCACTAGGACACTTGATAATAATATTATAATATTAATTATTACATCAAAACATTATAGCGTACGACGATTTTTATTTCATTCTTGAAACAATATTTTTTAAATTCGATTTTCACTAACATCTATTGAATATTTATTTATTAATATTTTTGAACAAAGGCGAATAATATTGTGCATTATAATATCAATATGATCTGAACTAAAACATAAATAATAATAATAATCATAATAATAATAAAATATAAAAATAAGAAAAAAAAAAACAGTTTAAAGGGTGCGTACGACTACCTGCACTGAATTTATTTTATAAATAGTACTTAGTGTACACACACAGGTACATATTCAAAGGCACTTAGAAAAACATTTTTTTTTTTTTTTTTTTTGTCTTTTTGTTTTCTTGACGTAAAACACATAATATAATATGTATAGTAATCCAATATTATCATTATTATTTTTTTTTTTTTTTTTCAACTTAAAAACAAAACTGCTGCTCATTAAAATAGCGTTGTCCATACATTAGTGTTATTAAACAATAATACAATACAAAAATAATAATAATAAAAATTTAGTTACAAGTAAAATTAAATTTTAGACATATTTTGTGTGTTAGGGGGTTCAACGAAACCAATAATTGGCGAGAAGAGGGGTGGGGCGGGTGGGGGGGTAGAACGCATACAAGAAACGAATATTAATACACTGCGACTATATGCGCGACAATAAAACAAAACTACAACACATGTATACCTACGATAATATTATTATGTACTAAAACGAGTGTGCATAATGACAATCGAGAAAATAAAATTTCAAAACAAAATTGCTGTGGCTTTTCTTCAAAATCTACACAACACGTGATATATATTTCTAGTAGAATAATACATATTTCAAATGTTCGATGCGACTGTTTGTTTGTTTATATTTTTTTTCATCTATTTCTTTTCGACGCGCGCATTCAATTACAGACGACAGAAACTTAAACAGTCGAGATAGATATTATCCAGTGATGATCGCTGTACTCGAGTAGGTTGTGTGTCAAATTTGATTGATCGGAATTGTAGATTTTCATTGTGCCGATTTTATCGACATGGAATCTAAACGAAGCGAACACAATACAGCGCGACCGGTGAGATTTTGAAATTATTATAATGAGTACTCTGCGGACTGCGGCAGAGGCATATCGTATAGACGTTTTCAACAAAAACCAAATATCAAAATACGTTAAATGATTAGGAACATTGACTGAATTGAATGGCGCGTAGATGATTTTAATCACTGCCGATTACGAATTAATAAAAAAAACCTCGTCAATTTTTCATTATAAATAATCGTTTTAAAATTATTGGTCTCCGCTTATTTTCGTTTGAAATTATCATGTTTTGTACATTGTTTTCCTTAACTACATCAATATTTGTTTTCTAAGTACAAAGCCTTTAAAAAATTAATAATAATAATAATAATAGTAATAATAATGATAATAATAATAATAATAATAATAATAATAATAATAATAATAATAATAATAATGATTAACAATTATTGCAATAATAATTATCAATCATTAAAATATGAAAAACTTAAATCGTAAAACAAAGTCGCGAAAACACATTAATTAATATACAAATAAAAAATATCAACGAATTGAGCAGAGCAGATCTGTTTTGAATTAATGACAAAATAAAAAAATAAAAAGCATAATACTCAATGAAGCGATTATTATAAAAAAAAATTAAATAAAACCATGATATTCTGACGAAAAAAAAACACATTACAAAGACAAATTATTTTTTTTAGAACAGCGCATTACATTGTGTGTGATTATAATAGTGTTACAATAGGGATCTCTGAAACATTATATTACATTAAAAAAAAAAAGAACCAACAGTTTGAACTCAAAACAAGAGATTTTGTCTCGAGTAAGAAAAATAGTTACTAAACAGAAACAAACAAAAAAAAAAATGTCTACGGACGCAATCCGTTTCTTTTTCCGAGATGATAATAATTGACAACGGTTTTGATAAAAATAATAAAACAATCGTGTGGTATTTTTAAGTAAAAAAGTTTTTTGGGTTTTTTTTTTTTCCTCGACAAATACTTTATGGAATCGAATATTGGACTTGAATATTGTGTTTTAAACAGTTGGTTCGTGTTTTTATGAATTTAATATTTCAAAGACACACTGTATTGTGTACAGGTACATGAGTTGCATTTGATTTTCGTTTTTCATAACTCGATTAACATTCAGCGAAATATTTAATTACAACGTTTTAAAATATAATATATATGGCACTTTTTTTACCACGAAATTATTATTTCCTTGCTATCCAGGTTAACAAAAAAAAAAAAAAAAAAATCATCAATATTTTCTTTTCGTATAACAAATCTTAAATAACTAAAATTAAACATGGTACTATCTAACTTAAATTGTTAAACGTTTGTACTATAATAATTACCTGGGCTAAACTTTGATTAATAATAAAAAAAAAAAACATTGTATGATAATATATATACATAATATTATGACAAAATAAAATACTCAATTCACTGAGTTTTAGAACAAAATTCTCCGTTTAATTTTACATTATGAGCTGAGTATAATATCAATGATAATAATAATAATAATAATAATAATTATAATAATAATAATATAATATTTTATTTCATTGCTGAAGCACCAGTCTACATTACATCATAAAATTGTCTGAATGATGTAATATTTACTATATTTCAATAAAATCTCGTAGATTCATTCAAAATCCATACAAAAACGTGTTTAGAAAAATTTTAATAATTTAATTGTCAATCAATCGGTATTCCATTTCTTTGATTCGCGAGTTTTCATTAAAAGACGACAACTTGAACGGTTCGCAATTTTCACACATTGTCGTCTGTGGATTGAGAAATATTTGATTGTGATTACAGTTTGATTTTATGTTAGTCGCGACGACCTGATGTGTTTTAAAATACGAATTAAAAAATATTTTAATTTGCTATAATAATATTATAGTCTTTTTAATTTTTTATATTTTCGAGGTCAGTTAAAACGAATATACGTATACGTACGTACGTACGTATATATTATATTTGTATATTTAAAATGAGAAAATGAATCTGTTATGTTGTGTACATGGAAAAATTTGTTTGTCTTGTGCCCAACCACCTATTTACTAACATAATTAATAATGCGAGGCACTTCAGATTTTTCAATGTAAAACATAATTAAAAAAAAAAAAAAAAAATACATAGTGTCATCAGTCTTTCCTTTCATCAGTCTAATTAGGAAATATGACCACGACAGTAAAAAAAAAAAAAAAAAATTACTAATTATTACTTTAGTTTGTAAGTAAAAATAAATTTTACATCATTGGTCAATAAGCTGTTTTGATATACTTGTTTAATGAGTGGATTGAATGAAATCAGTGACTAGTGTCAATTAATAATAATAGAAAAAAAAAAAAAGAAAAAATTAAATAAAAATGAATGATCAACAGAAATAAAAAAAAAACACACACACACACACAACATTAATACAACCAAGATGCTGAAATGTAAAACTATGCGTTTTAACGATTTTATTCAAATGAACATAAATTAAATAGAGCGATGGTATTAATGTGTTAAAGAGTATTGCACTTGGGTTCGATATATTGTGAGATAGATAGACAAAACAAAACAAAAAAAAAGGAAAAAAAAGAGTAAAATTACACAATGACTTTTTGTTCAGAGATGTTTGATACGATATTTAAAACATTCAAAAACTATACGTTTACAGTAATAACACGAATTAAAATAATTGTAATAGTAAAATTAACATTTAAGTTTGTACTTTAAGTTGTATTGACTATATTTGATAAGATTATTTATATATATTATTATTTATATTGTACTTAAAGTGTGTTTGAAAAAAAAAACCCAATCGATTCGGATTTTCTCTTCAAATTTTAATCGGTCACCGTTTGTTAACCATTTAAAAATCCTAATTCTAAATTTGAACTTTGATTTGTACTCTATTTTTTTATTATTTTATTTTTTTTCGTAAATAACGTGTAAAATATAATTAAAAATAATAATTTAAAAATCACGATATTATATACATTGAGCTTTTATAACTGTTTGTAAATATATATTTATGTTATATATTATAATATATATATATTATATTGTAGTCATACCTAATTATTATTATTTTATTGTTTTTTTTTTTTTCAATTGTATTTATAAAACATAACATTAAAAGCTTTATAGAACAATTATTACAAAATTAAATGTTTTATTTTTTTTTTTTCATATTTAAATATGATGCTTTAGCATATATTATATTATATATATATATATATATATATACATATATACATATATACATATATATATATATATATATTTTACGAGTCTCAAAATGAAATAATTTATCTTATATAAATATTACATTGTTGTTGAACACATGAAATGAGGAAGTCTTCAGACTATACTGTTAACAAAAATAATGTCATTGAAATGCGTACTTGAAACGTATGGGTCACACAACACACAATGTGTTTGATTAGAAAAAAAAAAAAATTCATAGAGATACAATGTCCGTTAATAATACAACCAGTTTTCAACGACTGTAGTAATAATAATAATAATAATAATAATAATAATAATAAAACTTTGTTGTATCGCTAAAATTAAACAAAAATAAAATAAAATAACTATTAATACTAATATGGTATTTATTTGTGATTCGCGATCAAAATAAAAACAAAAATACACAAATATTTATAATACGTTAAGTCTCGTGATAAAAGAGGTTGTGATCGATTTATTATTACGTGGTATCAACAAACATTTTCATTTTTTTTTTTTTTATTTCAAATATATATATTATTATTATAATCTACGAATGAGGTAGTTCAAGAGGAATGGTATGGTATACTAGACGTGGTAACCCACGAGGTTTCGAACACACGATATACTATGGCACGGACGAACGAACGAACGAACGAAAAAAAAAAAAACCGTTATTTTTTAAGGCTGATAAAAACAATTTAGG
>OX402540.1:10142764-10380697 GCA_948098885.1 Drepanosiphum platanoidis | reverse complement strand
CGTAAATAACAATATATTATATAAACAACTTTATTAATATATATAAATACATAAAATAATAAAGCGGACTGCTCGCCCTGTGCAGCCCGGAGACAGGCCGATAAGCAGAAAAAAAAAAAAAAGGTCATCAGTAGGGCAGAGGACTTGTAGCATTTGCATATTTTTTTTGCACAGTCACAAAAATAGCAGAGTGCGAAACAAATACGTTTCATGCTTACACAAAGCTAGTTTTGAAATTTTATTGTGCTTATAAATGCATATTTTGCGTTTTTTTGGTTTTTAGGGCATATTTTACACTTTTATACGCTATTTTATACTTTTTGAGACATATTTAACCTAAATCGATTTTTTCCACAGTGACATTTTTATTTCAAACAACACAGTCAAAATGTATTTATTTTTAATTTTTGTCGTATAATATGGTTTTTTACTGTGCTCGGGCACAAATTTTTTCTAGAAGCGATAACTATCTAACGTAAACTATACCTACGACATCACCACTACAGACGTGTACGCACCATGCGGGCTTTTATTCGATTAGGATTTATTTATAAAACGTTTCTAGACACGACAAGAATCAATATTTTAGTATTTAGTCTCAGTCAGTTCTGCGGAAAAATTTTAAGTGCATATTTTAAGTGCATATTATGGGGTTTTTTAGTGCATAAGTGCTTGCATATTTAGAGCTTTTTTAGAGCTACAAGTCCTCTGCCCTAGTCATCAGCCACTAGCCAGTATACACCAGTATACGGTATAATCTATAATCTATAGCAGGGGTGGCCACAACGAACGAATTTACTACAAAACTAATAAAATTCTGTTAGAATCGTTAAATAGTGTGTTTATTGCCACCGGTTTCGTTATTCGTTTAAATTAATTAAATCTAAATATCGATCTGTCTGATGAACATCTAAGTGAACTTGTGCGAACTGCGCTTACAAATTATCGGCCAGATTTCAATAAACTTACAGAAAAAGCACTTCTCGTGAGTAAAACAACAATAATGTTTATGTCAATAATGATCATTTTTTTGTGTAGTGTAAAAAATAATAAATGTTCCTTTATTTGATTTGAAATTAAAAACGTATCTTCATTAGATAAGTAATGAAATGCAAAAAAATATTAATATAATCACACATATTTTATATTTTCATAATTTGACGCAGAGTTCTTCATTTCCACTGACGGACGATTTCGGACCATAAATTTCCCATCGATGAAAATACTAATTGTTACTTATTGACAAACTATTTATAATTATATAAAAATACGTCGTAATGTTATGACGACCCGGAGAATAATTCACTGAACCCGTAGCCCGTAGATTTATATGTAAACCCGGAGAGGTGGCAACCCTACTTACGACACAGTTTACTGTTCAATACAAATAAAATAAAATAAAGATAATAATCAAATTAGTAGTAGAAACGAAATAACAAAGATTTCAATATTAATATTAATAATTGTTTGTTATGAATATAAACGATAGTTTATTATTATGTGCAGAGTGTCCCGCAATACGGACAGACGTTTATTTTCGAGAGATCGCTTCGTTGCAGGCCGTGGTTCTTGAAAAAGTCCAGCAGGAGTTTCGATGCGGTTCCACGTGCTCCGAACCGGAGCCCGATTAGTCGTATATTTAATTCGGAAAAAACCGTATTTTCTACTAATGCGCGCGCGAAATGAACGCAAAACGCGACGAAATATTATTAATTTAAGCTTTCACAGTACAATAATATGATATTAACACGTTGACGGACAGTCTCACTGCTATAGCAGTTATAATATTATGTTTACAAGTCGTAAAATGGCATGACCGTATTGAGACGGGCAAAATATCAGTTGTCAACTAAAAATAGTTGAATTAAACCCGTTTAAAATGAGATATAAAAGTCACAATGAAATTACAGCAAGACGCATGACTGCTATATTATGTCAATAATTATTATGAAAACAATCGTTATTGATTACCGTTCGACTACCATTTGTGGTGTTAATTTTTCAAAAATCTATTAATATCCAGTGCGTGGCGTCGTCGTGCGAAAAACCACTGTTCTACTCGTTTATCGAAATATTACATTGGTAAAAAATACTACGCGATCGTGCATTGTTATTTATAATTAATTATTTTATCGTAACCTCGATAAATTTAGACGGAAATTCGGCCAAAAGCGATAAAGAATTTTTCGATCCATCTCGTGGGCGACCCCCGAGGTTTTTCCAACACGTCGTGTTCGTTATCGTTGTATTCGTCGCGAAACGATTTTTGGTTTTTCGACGGCAGGAGGTGCCGCGTGTGAATCGCGTTAAAGCGCCGCCGCCGCCGATAAACGTGCGAAACTGCGCGCGCGCGCTCGCGCTCGCGCTCCCGACGGCCGTCGTCGTCACGCGCGTGCCTCCCCGCCGGAGCGGCGACGGGGGCGGTCACGCCTTACCCCACGTAGGGGAAACGACCCTTTTGCGATCGCCGGTTTTCCCGTCTCTTTTTTCCTCTCTTTGCCCTCTCGCCCCCTGTCTCTCTCTCTCCATCCTCGTTCTCTGTCCTGTTTTGTACGCGAAACGCAACTGTTTATTATCGTCATCGTTATTATTATTATCGTCACATCGCCTACGTCACACACCGTCGTCGTCGCGCGCGCACGTGTGTGGGCGATTTCGAACTCGCTAGCGAACCGAATAAACCAAAGACCCCCGGATCGTAGACGCTCAATGCCGGTCGAAACCGACTAAACTTGTTCTCCGGGGTAAGGGCGGCGCACACGTGCCGAATTTCGAAAACGTTCGATTTTCCAACATTTCTCACTCGGACCGGGTAGATGATTACGTATTATTTTAAAACAAATAAAACCGTGTTATACAATAATAAAAAAATGTATTCGAAATGCACGTGTGATTTTGGTTGTTCGTCGTGCAATCGTTGAGAATACAACACTATTTTCGGCGCGATTAAAAAACCCATACACGTCATCGCTAATATACGCATACGAAACTGCGCATTCGTTGCACCTGCTTCTACGGCGGCGACTGCAGTCGTTACGCGCCTCTCTCTATCTCGAGATCACACCTCGTCCTTCCAAAACGTGTCCGTCAAAATCCAAACAGATCCTGCCGATAAAATCTCGAAATCTCTTTACAACCAGAAAAAATAAATACGTCGTTATTTTCAACTGTATTATTTTTATTACCACACAAATATAATATAGATCCTCTCGAATAATAGCCGATATTTGTAACTACCAAAACGGCCGTATAGTAGAAGATTGGGAAATTCGATAGCGTACAGTTAGTTTAGTAAAACCGCATGTCCTCTCCTCTCCGAATTCCTTCTAATCACGCGCCTGACGGGCGCACCACACGTCACAGAACGTCACTTCGTTATTATTAGGGGCGAGTTTTCGGTTTTCAGCGTTGGCAACAGCAGCAGCAGGCAGAAAACTGCAGCCGCGGTCGACAATGACGACGAACGTGTGTGAAAACGGCAATAACGCGTACGCATACAATATGTGAGTAATAATAAAAAATATATACGAGTGTGATATATTTATGTACGATTTGATATGATATATAGCCGAGTCGCGCCCGTACGACGGAGGTGTATTGTGTACGTGCGAATAATCCTGGCGGGGGAAGAAGGATAATACCGGCCGATTATTTCGGTTGTGTGGCGGGCGGGCGGGCGACGGCGGCGGGCGGCGGCGGCGGCGACTGCGTATCGTTCTCGGAACCGGCCGCGCACGATTTCACGCCCTCGTCGTCGTCCGCGGGGGTGCGGTGTGCGACGTGAAAGGGGACGTTTTCGGCGTTTCGATCGCTTCCCGCTCCCCCACCCTCGCGTGGCGCGGGCCGTGTGTCGCCGGGGTGACGACAATAATATAACACGGCAATTACTACAATATATTGTACCCAACACGGTTGTATTACCGTCATCGCGTAAACCATTATTGTAACGTGTTATATTGTATTGCGCCGCCGATTGTGAGACGTGTGTCATTGTTGTTGGGTAAAAAAAACTCGATTCGATTATAATATATTATATTACACCGCCTTGGCCGTCGTCGTCGTCGTTCGGATCTCGCGGAACGAACATCATTTTCGTGTCGGAGCGGCCGGATGAAACGCGTCCGAAAAAATTACCATAATGTTCACGTCTATACACACGCACACACACACGTTTTCGTGGATAAGGAAATCTCCGAAATCGACAGGTGCCGTGGCGACGACGCGACGACGTGTTGTTGGGCGATTATTTCAGCTATTTCGTAACGCCGGACATCGTACGGCTGGCGAGTTGTCTTTAGACAACGCGTACGATATCCATTTCAAAACGAATGCGATCGAGATGAGATTTTTCGCAGTGTCTCCGAACGCTGTTTACAGTTTACTCGGATTTTTTCGGTTTTCTAGAACAAATCCCACGGTTTTGTTCGCGGCGGAGAAATTCTATATTTACGCAGATGGCGGTCGACTCGACGAGTTATTATTCTACAGTCTGGAAAATGTGTTTCTCTCCCTCTGCCGCGCTCGTACGATTTTTCGTTCTCTTTGAACGATATTTGTATTTCGTTTCGGTAAAAATCCCGACGTCAGACCGTAAAACATCGTGCCCCGTTCGTCCCCCTCTCCGCGTCGTATATATTCGCAAACGCGCCGCCACACGTGTCGCGACCGTAGTAGAACGGAAAATATACGAAAACTACGGCGGCGGCCGCGTATGGCGTATATAATAGTACGGTCGGGAGCCTGCTAGTTTTTTTCCCCCTTCGGTCCTCATCGCGCCGTTCCACTCGCGCCATCCGGCGGGTGTTTAACGCCGATTCGACCGCCCCGGAAACGATCGTTTCGCGCATCGCCCCGTCATCGCGCCACATCACGCGATATCGTTTTGTTCTTTCCCTCTCTCTCTCTATACCCCGGCACCAAAAGAGAGAGAGAGAGACGTTTTTCACGGATTTTTCACGACGCGCTAATATCATTTATGTCTGTCAGTCGTTTCTCTCTCTCGCACCGTCCATAATAATAATAATAACGAAATTTCTATAGTGTTTTACAAACATATACACTCGTATTTTCAGTTATAAATGGCTTAAACTCTAATTAAATGAACTGTTGACTAATATGAATCATAATATCATCATAATATGCAAATATTATTACTTCGTCTAATAATAGATTATTATCGATAGACGAAGGAAAATACCGCTATCGTCGCCGGTTCGCGCGATGAAGAACTTTTTCGACATTAAAACGTGTCAAAAGACATTTTTACGAAACTCTACAGGACAAGAAAGACTAACTGGCCTCGCTCTATTAAGTGCCCATAGAGATGTGTTACAGTTAATCCCGAAAAAGTGTTAAACCAGTTTGCTCTTAAAAAAGATAGAAGCATTTTATTAATTTAAATTATATTGAATTTGTGTATGTTATCAATTCATTTTGTTTTTATGTTTTGTACAGTGTAAGGTGGCAAGATCAAAGATGTCAAAGTGATTTTGTTTATTTAATAATTATATATTTTATTAAAAGAAGATTAAAACTATTTTGGTCTTATTTTTAATCAAATTTTAAAACCTTTATTCAGTAAAATTACAATAAACATATTTTGGTCGTACGATTTATATATATATATATACGTATATATTTCTACGGGAATTCGTATTTTTCTCTATTCGACGACGGCACGAGCGATATAAACGGGCGGCGAAACCAGTCGAAATAAAGTGTGACTATATTATAATATTATTATAATCAAAGTGTCTCGTCGAATACTGCAGCGCCGACAGAGTTGTTGGAACGCGCGCGCGATACGGGGGCACGATATCGTCGTCGTCATTGATTTCGAATTTAAAGACACCCGCCGCGCCGCGCCGCCGTTTACACCGACGACGACGACCGCGTTATCTAACCGACCGGACTTTTTGTGCGCGTCCCTGCATCGCCCGCCGCCGCCTGAGACACTTTGCCGCGGTGATGTTTTCGATTTCCTATTTAAGAAAAGAGAAAAGAGATCCGAAATAATATTTGAAATATTCATACGACACGGAATACGCGGACGAGCCGACATCGTGCTCGGTATTTATAGTAGATTAGATTTTTGTTCAAAAGAGCAGGAAAAAAAAAAGAAGAGAACCTGGTCGAAAACTATATCGTGAGGAGTCGAAGGGGTGCGCGTAATCAAAGTTTTACCTCGGTCGCGCGAATAATATAATTCGCTTTATATTCGTCGGCCGTTTCGCCCAACTATACAACTTTCGTCGTCGTCCCCACCACGTGCACGACCATACGCGACGAAATTCGACGAACTTTTTTTTTAAATTCGCCAAGGATAATATGTGTGTGTGTGTGTGTGTGTTTTTCTACTCAAAACGAACCGACGAACGGTCGTCGCGGGGATTCTCTCATGCCTCGATCGAAAAAATAACAAAAGATTTTCGTTGGCGCCATCTCAAAAGCGAAATCATGCCTTAACCGCTCGCGCGTCGCGGATTAAATCGTAAGAGATTAATTATTACAGACTGTACCAGGTATCGAGTGCTATACGTTGTGCATTGTGTAAACACGAAACTACACCCGTCTCTTACATTATACAACATTGCATTTTACAGCGTTATTTGTTATACTCATTACAATCGGAGCAAGGACTTTCGTGCATATAATATGCATATTGTTTTTCGTCAACACACAATAATAATTGTCCGCCGAGTACAATATTTACGTATCTATAAACAATAGCCGACACGTAGAGTGAAACGGTATTTCTGGTTTTCGTTGTTCGAAACACATATTTTCGTGCAGTTTCGTTTGCGCGTACACGGCGGCGCACATAGTCACTCAAAAGAAGTACATTACGAGACGAGACTTTTTTAATATTTTCAACGCAATCATTCGAACACGATTCGTCCAAATGTAGTGATTGCATATAGTAGTCTATAATATCTTGTTACTGTAGCCTCCGGAGAACGTTCTTTTGGCAAATTAAAATTAATTAAGACATACTTAAAAGATCGACAAACTCGGCGACATTATCGATCGAGAATAAAATAACTGAAAAAAAAAATCGACTTCACAGTCAAGACACTCGCTTCTATCGAATCCAGAAAAATTAAATCGTAAGTCATGTTATTTTAATAATCGAAAAATTCAAATTCGCAATAACCTGATAAATACTAAACATGTACTAAATTCGTTAAATAAATATTTTAATAACAACTAATGGGTATATTCGGTCGCGTTATTTATTTATTTTTTATAATAATCACACTATTTACTACCTACTGTCCAAGTCGTATCGTGTTAACGAGTATAAATATAATAACCGAATAAATTTGGAAATTGTTGTCCTGCCCCCCCCCCCCGGGGGCCAAATCAAAACGGCACTGCTCCGCGAGTAGGAAACCGCATTCGGACCGTACGGTTGCGTGAGGCGGGGGGGGGGGGGGCGGGGTGCAGGACGACGAAAACAGCCGCGGAAATAACGAACGGAGATTAATCGCTCGCGGCGGCGCGTCTATTTAAACGCGGCCGCGTCACGATTCCCGGTGCCCCCGCCCGGACGTACGCCGATGTCACGTACGCCCGCCGCGCATTTACGTATCGGGAAAATATCATCGGCGCCCGATGCGAGCGCGCGCGTCGTCGTCGACGGCGGCGTATCGTTGGTCGTCGTCGTCGTCGTCGGCATCGTCGTCATCGATTTCGCGCCGTTCCGAAAAACCGGCCGACTCGGCGCTTCGGCGGCGGCGGAGGACGACGACGACGACGACGACGACGACAGGAAACGCCGAGGATTTCATTTCGTCGGGGCCCCCGCGCGCGCCAATATTACTATTATTTCTACGTCAGCCGCCGCCGCCGACCGGAGCGCGCCTATAACAACACACGCGCGCGCACGCACGCACGCCCGTCGCACGATAATAGTAATAATAATAATAATTACGACATCGATTTTAAATATTTTACAACGTTATAGGTACGCGATATTATGTAATAACGTTTTATTATTTAATCGATGACAACCTCGCGCGCGCGCGCGCGCGCGCTCACGTACGTATGTACGCGCGCTTCTCCATCTGAGCGAGTTCGACGATGACGTGGCGACGACGGTCCTGCCGTTCGGTCGAGCTGGATAGATCCTCCCTCGGCCTCTTTTCCTTTTTACTTGAAAAAACTCAAAAAAGTATCTCTCTTTTACCACGTTATTTAATAACAAGACTTGAAAAAATGCAATTACTGTTGTTGAAGAAGGCTCTTTAGAAAACGGGGAAAATAAGATCGAGAGTCCATTTTATCGAAAAACAAACGGATATATTAAATGGAAAAAAAAAGAAGACATACCCGAAGATTTGTGCAATTCAAAATATGATCTCACATGTTTCAAACACTGTCCAATCAGTTGACGTAGAACGTTCGTTCTCAATGTACAACAATTTGCTCATTTTCGAGTTCGAAAATATCGAAAACACTCTTTAATTATTCGATGCGATATTTCCAAGGTAAATTAATAGATTATAAAATAATCAGTAAAAATAGGAATAGTAAAGGAAAATTTGGTCAGCTTTGGTTCTTACGTCTGATTTTTGAAAAAGTAATATTATCATACAAATCGTATAGACGAAAAACTACTTCGGCGTCGTTCGTTTCTTACAGGGCCCACGATTTCATTCATTTTTTTTTTTTTGCAAAATAAAATATCGTTTTCGTTTCGATTTTAATCGTAATCCACATCAAGTTTCTTTTAATATCACAACTGCAAGACGTATAAAAATGTACAACAACACTGTTGATAATAATTTTCACCCGGAGCTACTGTTTCGGAAAGCGGCTGTCCGATTCGACGCCGTTGTGGTGTACGAGACGAAATAATAATAATATAATAATCATAAACGCACTGCTTGTGAGGAGGTCCTTGTATGTGACGAACAAATTGTTATCGTGTTCTCGTGTAGTTGAACGCTTAATTGCGTGTAATTACAACCGGCGGCGTATTATTGAGAAAAATTTTTTTTTCTTTTTGTTTTCGAACGGGAGGCTAATATAAAACAGTCGAAACCATTAAAATGTTTACAAGTTTTTGTGTTTTTTTTTTTTTCTCTCGCTCTCTTCTTTCGACTATTGCTTTTATAGAATAACACTATTATTCTGTCGAGGCGTATATTATAATATATTATTAAATAGAATTAATACCGATTCACCTAATATGTTATTAATGCCGGTTTCGTTCGGGTCATTTAGATATTATGCAAATAAAAAGTAATATTATATAATTTATTCGAGCGCGTCTGACATGAAGAATCGAAAAAACAATATCGATAATTCTAACGTTATAACTAAACTAAACGGCTAATCGATACAGTCTTTGAATTTTCAAACAAAATATTTATAAAAATATAGGTCCACATAAACGAAATCTCTTGTTTCAAACATTTGTCGACCGTTCAAAACCTACTCGTCTAACGAGGCGTTGGAAAGAAAGAAAAAAAAATTGTTAATTATTTAAAAATCATTCCGATTTCGGTTACGATTTGATTTCTACGATAATAACACTACTAATTCGCAGAAATATTATTATGTCGAGTCTACGTTGTCCAATATCCCTCGTTCCCACGCGTAATATCGAATCTATTCGACCGGTATTTCTTCCGTTTTTAACGCGCGTGTCTCTGTTCGGACGCTCGAAATTCTGCCGGCCCGCCCGCAATAACAATAATAATAACATGGCTATTTTAAACGGGCCGATAAAACTGCATCATTTACCGCGACGATATTATTATTAATACGTATTCCCCGTAACCTTTTTTCCCTCGACACGTTGGAAGTAACGGCCAAAGTTTGTGATACGGAAATAACTTTCTCGTCGCCGCCGTATGTGTACGTAAATGAACGTAATAATCATAATCGCAGTGGACCGTTTTGTTTTAAAATCCACTCGGTGTTATTTCTTTTGTGCCGCGCAAACTGATACACGTGATAATCTCGCGTTAAAAACGCGCGTACGACATTACACGACGACGACGTCGTCTAAAACAGAACGGCTTTCTGTGTTCTCAAAGGAGCTAACTAAATACGCGATAACAATCGTTTTATTTCGGATATTTCGTTTTTTTTTTTTTTTTATAACGTTCGTTTGCGGCGGCGGCGGCGGCGGGAAGAAACACACACACACACAGAGAATTCGTTACAGTTATATCGTGTCGTTTATGTGTGTATATAAATATAAATGTGTTGTCGTTTTTATTTTTTCATTTCCACCGCTTCGAATAATTTTATAATAATACCGAGTATATTATATTACGTTTACGGGCGCGTATAATGCGCGTTTTAATGTATAATAGTATAACGCTTAGGAAGCAGTTATAAATATACGAACTTTTCGACAACATGTGCACATTTTTCCTCTATAGACTGTATATTATACAGACCACCGCAATAATAATAATAATAATAATACAATTCAGTTTACACACAAATAAATACAATAGGTGTGTGTGTGTGTGTGTTTTATATTATATAATATTATATTTACGAACTCGAAAATATTGGCATTTTGTTATACGTATGTCGTACAATGATGTAATATTGAAACGCTATTGTTCTTACACTCGAAAACGTAAATTTACACCGAAATGGTTACCAAAATGGTTACAGTATAATATTATAATGTTAATCTATATTACGTATATTTTTACTGTAAAAGGTCACACACGTTTCACGAATCGGGCAAAGTTGGTAATTTTATCGTAATAAAATATTAGAAGAAAGACCTACTCGACAGTGTAAATATTATATGTTAAAATCAAAAAAAAATAAAATATACGTATATATAAAACGGTACAGATAACGGCGGAGTTTGAAACTGCAGTAATATGTACGATGATTTTTTTTTTTTTTTGTTTTTTTTCGTTCCTCGCGTATCACTTTGGACTCGCCGCCATCGGATTTACCCGTTTGAACAGTAATATCTTAAAAATAGAAAGTCAATAGAACGCCCCAATAATTCGTTCGATTCAGCGGGCCCGCGATAAGTTTTAATCTCAGCAATAATAACACGAACATCGACACGAAGCGTTTTTAAAACGATAATAACCGTGCGATACGATTAACCGCGCCACGAGATCGATTCACGGACAGCTTTTCCGTCGACGTTATCAGCCGTTCGAAGAAACGCGAACGACGACGACGATTCGAAAATATCACTATCGTCTTTTACGTCGAAAACCTACTGTCATACGAGACCATCTTATATGAACTGAAAAATCAAACTACGACAACGCGCCAGAGTCTATTTCACGGCCCGCACAAATGTGGTGTTAATTTTTGTGTTTTATTTTACAAAACAAGACTTGATGATTTCTATGAGTACGATAAAGAAATAAAATCATTCCAGTGGACATGAATAATGTCGAGAGTAAATTTACAAATGCAAGTCTAAAAAATTCGGGAAGCAACTAGTTTGCCTCAATTTTATAGTTAACATTCTCTGGAATTAGATAATTCGCAATTTATAGCGGCGTGAGCAGACATATTGCGAAGTACAGAAAAAAAAAGCACTCTTCTTAGCTATGAACATTTACACGCTGTATTGCGAGTCTCGACCACAAGTTTGTAAGCTCATGTCGAAAAATTAACCAATACTAACTGCGGGCACAGAAATCGTATTAGTTTACAATTTTTTATTCGATTGATTTTCTATACTCGCATTTCCACGTAAAATAATCCAAAAATAAAAGCAATACAACAATTATTATATCATAATATGCGCGATTTTTTGTTATTATCAATGTGGCCCTTGTTGATGAACAATAATCGAAAAAAATATAATATATTGCCGACCCCTGATCTAAACACAGTATCATAATACGTGTTCAAAATTACTCCGAGTTGAAATTATATTACACAATAATTTGAAAATATTCGTAACGATAATTATAACTAATTATTGTTTTAATCTCGCGTTCGTGTAGGCATAATAATATTTTAATTCTAGCCGATCCCCACGACGACGACGGCGCGACGTGTCGCACACACTCGCATATTATATAAAAATAATATTGCGGCCGCCGCCGTCGCGAACATCTGGAAAACGACCTCGCGGGCTTTTGTTGAATCGTCGACACGTTTATTTGGCAAAAACAAGACGTCAAACGGGAGCCGGTAAGTCGTTGGAGAGTTGATTTTTTCACTTGGATCGACTCGACGCACTGGTTTCGGTTTTAATTTAACTCGGTTTGAATATAATTAGGAGATATTTTTCTTATCGTCTGAATTAACGGTCCGAATCAAAACGATTTCAATGGAAATCAATCACATAGTTTTACGCTTAGACACGTCGTCGTGTGTAGAAAACCCAAACGCAAATATCGTTTTAAATCGGATATTTTAATTCTGCATCGAATGCAAGCGAATCGACATTTATTAATATGTGAAAAATAACGATTTTGCAAATGCGGAGAAAAAAAAAAACGTTGGAATTTCAGTAAAACCAAAGTCGAACGAGTGGTACGTTTTAAATCGGGAAACAGTGTTCGAATATAAAAATCTCGAAACAAATAAATAATAAGACGCGGACACGCCATTCGTGTGTAACTCGGACTATGTTTTCCAGTACTTCCTCGTACGACGACGACGCAGGAAGAGTTCTCTCCTTTGGCGATTTCGGTGTTATTATTTTACGTTTCGACAGAAAGACACCGTCTAGAAGAGCCAAAAAACAGATTTCGACGATTCGCCGAAATGGACGGGCGTTCGAGACGTTTGAAAATATTACTTTTTTTTTGTTGTTTTCGCGACAAAAGCACCGGAATAATAATAATAATAATATCATACCAGTCGTTATTACGCAGTTGTCGATAATTTTTATAAGACGACACGGCTGCGCGGGGCCGGTCGAAGCGTTCCAGCTTCCAGCTCACTAAAAATAAACCGAGAAGAGGCAGTAACATTGTTATTGGGTGAATTCGTTAGAGCCCCGTCGTCGTCGTGGTTTATTTTATTTATATCTTATTAGTCATTATTATCAATCGCATATATATTGTTCCGAGCAATATCCGCCTATGGTTTGGTTTTTTTTTTTTTCCAAGGGCATTGACGTGTCTGACAACACAAAAGCCGGCTTTGGACCGTTCTTCGAATCGCACGCGCTCCATTTCGGAATAGTATATTTAGCCGTTTAGGATTCGACGACCGTTTTCGCCGGCGCGCGGCGGAGGAAAAAACACAAACAATGAGCGTGTTTTTCGTCTCAAAACCGCGAACGCGACTCCGAACAAATACGGCACATAAATTCGTACGGACACCGCGACGAGTAATAAATAAAAATAAGCTAAAAATAAATGTATGACAACCGAGGCTCGGCGGGACCGTGTGGTAATAATTGCAGTCGCGTGTGTGTGTTTTTTTTTTATTCGAAACGATCAATGTTAAATCAGTATGTTTCGGGCCCGTCCGAAAGCAGTCCGGAATAATAAAACTACGCGCTTTTGTTTAAAAGCTAAATGCATTTTTCAACAATAATTATTATCGAACTCGTTCGCGTGGGATTATGTTTTTAGTTTTTCGGTCGAATGAAAAAGGCGAACAGACGTGTGAATTTCGCCGACAAAGTACGAAATACGTACAAGAAAAATCAATTATCGCATAAACTACATACTTAATCGTGTGATTTTATCGGTAAGGATCTATTAGTCCGTTTTCTATTAACTACACGTTGAACTACGAAAATCAACTCAAACAATTCATAACGGTTTTTATTTAAAGTCTTTTAAAATATTGGTAGACGAAGTTCACTTGTCACCAGTAATCGTAGTGCAAACCACACAACTATCTACTTTTGCTATTTACAATGTATGCGGCCGTCGAACGGCTCAGAGTTATCGAATACTTTTATCGCACGAAAAAAACACTCGGCGTGAAAAAACGCGTTCCAAAAGTTGTGATATAATATTGTTTACAGCCAAGCTCGAAATCGAACTCGGCTCGGTAACACTATTGTTAATAGTGCGTGCTCCTTGTAATATTTTTAAATTTCAACTCGAATCGCCAACACAATATAATTTATTAATCTCACGATAAATTTCAAACCGTAAAAATAACAATGTCTACGACCTGGGACCCATTCGGACGACATAAAAGAAAAAACGCACAGAAATACTCATATAACACATCTGCCGTCGTGCTTTTTTCGTCAAATATTTACATATTGTTTGAAACCGTTTTTAGGAAATGAAATAATAACACACGCGTCACCGATATTTAAGCTGCACGACCGACGACGGTAAATAATACGCGTATATTTATGAATTGAATGGATTCATTTGAAAACTTTAAGTATTTAAAAAGTCAATAAAAGTAAACAATAACAAAATAATTATGTACCGAAACGATATCGAGTCGGTCGAGCACTAAATATAGCCTTTATATATATTATTTATTCGACAAACGATAATGGAATATCGTCGGAACGAGCGAAAACCGTGGTCGTCGTCCGATAGCAATAATAATATCGCGGTTGACATTTGGAAATTCTCTAACGCGCGCTCTCTACGGCAGAGGACAATGAACATTGTTTTGTTTTCTCGACCATGTTTTATTTACGTTAGATAAGTGTGTGGAAAAAATAACGTTGGAAATAAAAAAAAATAAATAGATATTATTATAATATTGCCGAGTGGCGAGTGCTGCATAAACGCTCTACGAAAATATAACGAAAACGGATTCGACGACGATTGAAAAAAATAAAAAATACTCACCTATGGAATAAGAATAACGTCGTCGAAAGTCGTACGAGTATTCTCTATTCTATAATAATATACCGATTACGCAATCGCCGTCGAGATCTAATGTATATAATAATATTATGCGCGCGTGTGTATGAGGACAATGAGTTGAAACAAGCCGGTCGAGATGTTAACGCGGCGGCGAATAGACAGTTTTTCATAGGGCAGGGCGCGAGCGGAGGACGCGCGAGGGAGGAATTTATTTTTTTCCACTAGTTCGGCGAAATAATCAGTTTGTCTCTCATAATATCACAATGTTGTATAGTAGTGCGTGTGTGTGTGTACACGTATACACGGATCGTGGCTATTGGGTTTCATAATATAATATACGCGTACGTTTTTTTTTTTTTTTTTTTCAAAAATCACGACGCATCTAACTAGAAAAAAAAAAAACATAGTTACGAAAACGAGCCCGTACGCGGGAGGTCGTGAATTTCGCCGACAATAGTCGTAGACAACAATAGTATATAGTGTGTATTATATTTTGCGCGTCTTCTAGAGAGACCGGTCAAAAAAAAAACCAAACCCAACGACAACTCGAAATATCGTTTCTAGCATTTTTAAATTCTAAAGGTCACCCTCCTGGGTATGGGGAGATTCGCTTTTTTCTGTCCGTACATAACTCGCCGCCGCCGCGTCTATTCGTTTCGTTTATAACAACATGTCCGAGCAATTAACGTTCTACGGGTACCCTCCGACAATAATATCGTCGTCGTCGTCGTCGTAGAACACATACGCCGCGGTACTACCATTATATTATTATCGTGACGTTCAAGTGTGTAGTTTTTGTTCTTTTACGATTCGTATAATATCGAGAAAGAAAGAAAAAAAAAACAATATATTATTTTCGTGTTTCCTTTTGTTTTATAATAATTACGTTTCGTTTGTTCGTATAAAAACCGTCGTCGCGGAATAGTTTTAACATTCGAATTTAAACATAATGTCGTCAAAAAAAATAAAATAGATCGACTCGGACGTCTCCGTGTCGCGTGCTCCGCGTTATTCGAAATTCATAATAATATCACACTTTATACGTAAAATATTATATTATATTATAATTTTGGACGTAGGCGAAATGTTTATTTTATTTTTTTTCTACTACTTTTTCACGCGTATTTGCCAATACGAGACGATAACAATATTTTAACCGACGACGACAGATAACGTTTTCGCATCGACACGATTACTCGTATTTTCGACACACACACGTTATTATTTAACTGGTTAAAAACACGAGCGATTCCGAGATCATATAATAGTCGTTTTTTGTTTTCTAATGGCTGGTTTTCTTTGTCCGTTATAATAATATTATAATGTTATTGAAAAGACATTTTCGCTGAGAAATTGTTTCCGGTCTCGTCAAGTCATTCATAATAATATTGTACACAGTTGTTTCAATTCAAAAAAAACAAACGATTACGTTGGATCTACGCTTTTGAAAAGATAATAATAACAACAACAGCAGCAGCAGCAGTGAATAATAACAGCGCGGCGGCGGCCGATTCATACCATAATAATAATGTCATTTCACAAAGACTCGCGGGCGGCTCCCCGTCGGTAAATAGCGCGTTGTTTTTTTTTTTTTTTCTATCAAGGAAAGCGATACGAGAGAATATCATAATATAATATTATATTACGTGTTATTATAATGCAGTCGTGTCTGAGCGGCAGTAAAGTACAGTAAGTAAAGTCAGTAAGTGTAATATTTTACTCTTTTTCCAAACGCTCATTGTTTTCAAACGCGTCTGTGCGGACAAACAGTTCCACTCTCGCGCCGTATAATATACGAAATATTATAATAATATAATATAAAATAGCGTTGCCCGGCGCGTTTTTATTACTCTTGTAATCTAATACGCGTACGCGCGCGAGGGGGATTTTCTGTTTTATGACGTTGATTCCGGTATATTTTCGAAACGATTTATTTAACTCGGTCGGGTTTTAACTACTCGTACAAACGATTTATTTATTTTTACGAGAACGAATATTCGTTTTATACGTTTATGGATCGCCTCCGCGGTCCTCTATTATTGCTGCGACGACGACCGTGTTATTTACTCTCAGGTGTATATAATAATAACTGCGCGGTTCGAATTCCGAGAAAGGGTGAACGGCGAGCGAGCGAGCGCCCTCCTCGACGTATTTCTATTTATTTTTTATTATTTTTTTTTTTTTTTTTGTTTACCCTTCGGCGGCGGGTACCTATACTATCGCGATACGCGTCACTCGAACGTTATTATTCTCCGGGTTCTCGCGCGGAGCGACGGACGCGTAAAAAGCCGTCGTCGTCGCTCGCGGGATTTAACAGATCGCACTCGGAGTACATTTTTTAAGTGTACCTGCTCGTAGAATCGTATAATCCTTTATGTACAATGCGAGCAAAGCGCGCGCGTCGGCGTCGCGGCGCGACGTGTGAGGTAACACTCACGGAATGATTTTCCATCGTGCGTTGCATTATCCGTCATTATTATTATGATACGAAACCGGACCGTCACGTTTGATATTTTTCGAGACACGTCGATTTGTCGCGTAGACGATTAAGAGAGCAAACGGTTTTATATTTCTCAACTCTCCTCCGCGATAAAAAAAAAAAAACAGAACGAGGACACAAAAATAAGCTTTTAATTAAATTTTTTCTCTGGGTCATCAGAGTCTGCGATGTTTCACGTGACGTACACGTATGGTAAAAAGCACACGGCTAATGGACTGGAGAATCAGCTGTACGCCGCAGTTTTATCGTTTTTCTTTCGACATTACGTTCATATTATAATGTGTCATTCGAGCGACGATTTTTTTCCACGTGATTTCTACGTTTTATCATAATATTATATATAACTACATCGCGGCGGCGGCGGCGGCGTTACTCTCTTTTTGTGTCCCTCACCGACAGATAATATCGCGTCATTTGCTTGGCGCGCGTAATCGTAGGGGTCGACAATAATAATTATATTCCGATTTAGAATCGAGTTGGCAACGCGATTTATAATAATAACGATATCGACGTGTGCCGCCGCCGCGATTGATGTACGCGAACGCGGTATACGTATGGTGACCAGATATTAAAAAAAAAAAAGAAGCACATCGGTATATAATATGTATAATATATAGGGCCCGGAATTGTATGCATTTGCATATTTAGATCTATTTATCTTAAAAGTAGCTAGGTAAGATACAAATTTGAATCTTAACCTAATGTGTTGATATGCAAAATTAAATTTGGCATATTTTTGCATATTTGGACCATTTTAAATTATTGTGCATGTTTCAGCAATTTTCTGAAATATAATGCATATATAGAAAAAAAATAGTATGAAGTATACTATTATTATGCGCAAGACTTACGTCAATTCAGTGTATCATGAAGTATAATTTGATATGGGCTATAATAAGATTTATAATAACAAGTGAAATAAGATAAGATAAAGTTTATTACTACGATAAAATTTGGTAACGAAAAACTAGTACCTACCTAGTACCTAATGGACTTGGTTTACTTTAAGTATGCCCCGATATCTTCAACGGACGTAGAACGAAGTTTTTCTAGATTCAAGAACATATTTGCTGAAAACCGACGTTCATTTTTATTTGAAAATCTAGCCAAGTCTTTAGTAGTTAATTGTAACTATCCAGGTAAATTTAAAAATATCATAAAAATCTATTGCATTTGTTTAAATTGATTTTCGTTCATGACTTTTTGTTTAGATGAGTGAATGTTCAAATTACAACTCAATGCAGTTCAATATAACGTACAAAAATATTGTAAATACAATTTAGAATACATTTTTCTATTTAGTATAGATTATTTAATGAATTATATAAATTTTAAAACTAAATAAATTTATTAAACTTTCATTTTTGTTTGCATATTTTCGCATATTTTAATGATATTCAGTGCATAAATGCATGCATATTTCGTACATTTTTTGTGCATATAATTCCGGGCCCTAATAATATAATATATAAATGGATAAAAATTATAATAGAACATAAATTTAAACGCCTTTATTACTTTATTTTAATACTTACATAAAGTATCATAGATTTTTAATCTAACAGTTAAAAATAAAATATATATATTATAAGACATAAACCATGTGACTAGCATAAAAAAACAAAACTTAATGACAAACTCTTAACAACGACAAAAAAAAAAAACAACTGGTTATTACTTCAATATTTTTGACATATTTTAAACATTAAATTTACTTAATATTAATAAGAGATCCATGAATTTCTTTGAGTATTTTTTGATCTGTTTTCAGCATATTAAACATTTCATGACACGTTTCATCAAAATTTGTATAAACTTGCATAACCATTTTGACGAATTTGGGTAACTTTAACATTATTATGTCATTTACAGTTATTACATCATTACAAAGAAGTACGTTTTAGTGTACTTAATCAATTTACGTAGGACAGTAGGACAAGTATTTAAAAATCAGTACTGTCCTTATAAAATAAGTACCTACGTCTGGTCACCATAGGTATACGTCATCACGATATTTATGTACGTCACGGGATATTATTATTATTTCAGTGACCAGATGTGTACGACGACGACGACGACGCGGAGAATCGTCGCGTGAATCGATACCGATTTGTTTGAATAATTCAGACGAATTCAAAAAAAAAAAAAAAAATTACACGGGCTAGTCGTCTTTTATAATATTCAAACCGAAAGCGTGTAATTAAAATAGAGAAAAAAAAAATCAACGTCCAGAGTTTCAGAATTTTAATAATCACCTTCGTCATCGTCATATATTATGCACATCGGCCGTGTTACGCGCGTCTTCGCAACGTTCCCGTTTATTAACGGACACGAAAAAAAAAAAATTAATATCAAACAATTATATTATAATGCGAGGACGGACAGGGTTCGTTTTCAAGCGTTTTTTCGTACGAAAAAGTCCCGCGAAACGTGCCGTTACAGACGCTATTTTTTCCACATACTCGTCGATTGCTTTTTCCCATTGTTTCTTTCGTCAATCGAATCCGAGTGACGTCATTTCGGTGCGTTTTTTCCATTCATTTTATACGAATTTGTATGGAATTTCTAGACAGAACTCGGTCGATCTACTTAATAAATCGGTTTCGATCAGTTCGTTCGTCGTACGCTTTCTTCGTCTCTCGCGCACTTAAAAAAAAAAAATACCTTAAAATAAGCTCCTCGTTGTCGTGAGTATAATCTACGGCGGCGGCGGATATTTATTTTTATTTTTTTTCCAAATCCGATTACCACTTACACATTTTGAAAATGTCCACGTACCACTCGTTCCCGTCGACATTCTCTTTTTTTAGATTCCGAGTGCATCGTCGAAGAAGCTACACGGTTAGTGTACCACGACGACGACGCGACGACGTGTTTCATTCGTCCGGGGGACACGGTTTCAATCAGAATTATTGATCTAATCTCACCTAGTCGGTGTTTTACTGCATTTAATGCCCCCGACAGGTTTTCAAACACCAAACGATTTTCAAACCGTTTGCAGCGTATTTTACGAAACATCATCACGACACATACACAAACAATCGACGACGGTTTCAAAAATTGCCATACAAATCAATCGAGAGTGCTGCACGTACGACAATAACGGCGGATAGATTTGTATTTATATCGTTCGATTAATAAATACGTAAATGATTTACATAATATATAGGCGAACACGACAGTGATTTCGTTGCCGTCCAAGAAGGAGGAAAGTGCGGTGCGAACAAACTTTCACTCACTCGGATCGTCTGGAAACCTCGGAGAGACAATAACGTCATCGACTACGCACATATTATATTATATTATGTATACTAATCTGAGTGTCGAGACGATATTATTATAATAATAACATAGCTTGCCGGTACGTTATATAATGTAAACATGGAAATATTCGAGTGGAATCGACGCGTTGTATGTACGTTTATTATTACAACGCGCGGCGAGACGTTATCTCACGTCCTCTCGTCGCTCGCGTAAATATTTTTATCATAAAGTCTCTCGCGGTATCTACGTCGTATATATATGTTATATTATATGCCTTCGGGCTTTGTTCGTTTCGTCACGCGCTCGCGTGTGTGCACTACTACCGCGGGGGGGACGGACGACGAGGGTGAGCAATAAAGACGTCGTGTCGCCGCCGTTTCGACGCGGCCCGTCAGGCCCCGCAGGCCCGAGGAAAACACGGGCGACGACAACGAGATCACGTCGTCGTGTTTGCACTGCGGAGAGATTGTGAAAAAAAGCCGATAGATTTTACAACGGTAAATTCATAAAATAACGTGACTAAACCGCGTGTTTATAAATACTACATTTTTTTTCTTCTTCAATTTACGTTCGTATTTTTCCGCGACCGTACACACACAGAATGTACCGAACGCAACATTCTCGAAATCATCATAACTCGTCGTCGTCTCGCGAACGAAAATTTTGAGTTTACCGGTCGGCCCACGTGCGATATCGTATTTCAACGCGCGTAGCCGGCGAGATTTCCGGTGTTGAAACGCACAAATCCTTTATGCAACGACAAAATATGCACTGCACCGACTGTAATAATATACAATACTAGCTGAATAACCCGGCTTCGCTCGTGTGCGGTAATCAAAATGGAATTTTTGAAAAAAACAATATGAATTTCACAATCGAACGTTTTAAAATATGACGAAAAAAACACACCCGAATTTTATTTCACCGTAAAGAAAGAAAAAATTAAATTTTACATGTACGTAATTTTACGTAAAACTTAACTTTCGATACCATAGACGCGCGTGCCACGGAAACAAATAATAAAAAATAACCACACAGAGCAGTGGTTCCCAACCTTTTTGGTACTACGGACCACTATGAGAACTTTCGATACGTCACGGACCACCTCAATTTTATACCATATTTTTCTTACAAATAAGAATCAATTTTTTTTCACATATTTTACGAATTTTGATTATTATTACATGAATAAATAAAAACCAATGGAATTCTTTATAATAGGCTTTTAATAATGCTTATAATTGATTTTTTTCTTATTAAAGTATGACAACATTGTGAAACATCATCAGTACTTTCATCACACTGCAATGCGAAAAAAGGTGAATTTTTATTTTTACTAATAAAATTGTTCTTCGATATCGAAAGACATTTTATCAATACGAGCTTTCACAGTATTATTCGATAATGGAATTTCTTGAATTTTCTTTTTAGCTTCCGCACCTAAAATTTCTTCTACGGTAGTTAGTAAACAAGGTTTTAATAAATTTTCACCAATTGTGTGTGGTTTCTTTGATTTTGCGATTAATTGTGAAATTTTAAATGACGCAGATAGAACTTTTTCATTTGACTCAAATCTTGAACCACTTGTTCCTAGTTTCATTTTTTTTTTAAATTTTCCGATTTGCCCATGAAAAACTCTGGTGGTCGATCACTTAATTTAGGACGGACGCTTTTTAAATGCCGTTCTAACTTGGCGGGTTTCAACGCATCATTACTGTGAATTTATAAATAAACGACGTACTATACACAGTATACACGATTGTCAATAATTAGTGTTATGCCTCAAAGGAAAATGAAATTATTAAAATATTTTACATTTTGTAAGTATGGCTCGCGGACCACCAGTGGTCCGCGGACCATAGGTTGGGAACCTACGACATAGAGTGTATATAATATATCTCCATGGCAAAACAATAATTGTTGAATATCGTGCGTGCGTGCGTGCGTGATTAATAGGGCCCGGATTTCAATGCAAAGTGCATATTTTTTTGGTTGATCATACACAATGCTTTCTAAATACATAATTCGTTTCATGAAACGAGGGTTTGAAAACTACAAATTTTAATTTGCATTTTTTTTGCATATTTCGACGTTTTTACATTTTTAGGGCATTTTTAGCATTATTGGGTCATCTTGTTGGTTTTTAATGCATATTTGTTCAATATAGATATAAAACTTGGACTATTCAAAAAATTATCTTAAGATAAATTATTTTCTTAATATTGAAGAAGGTTTATCGGGTTTTTCCATACACATTGTCAATTTTTTTTTTCGATTTAGTTTTTATCTTATCTTAATTTATTATTGACTGTGGATCGTCATGTAAAAATAATTATTATGTCTCATTTATAAATTATAATTTGTATAAAAAAAAATATATGGCATTTTTAAGGTAATTTTTGTGGTAAATTGTATTTTTTAAGGGCATTTTAAGGTCATTTTTGTGGTAAACGCATTTTTTAAAGGCATTTTTGGCTATTTTTTAGAGCATATCTGTATGGTTTTAAGTGCATTTAAATCCGGGCCCTAGTGATTAATATTGTACACTTAAGAGGCCATAACTCCGGAACCACATATCGCACAGCGTACAAACTTCACAGAAACCATTTACATACCAATCTTAATATGCCCTAAAATTTTTATCGAAATCGGTTCGGTGGATCTTGAGCTATAAAATTTATTCAAATGTACATCGATTTTTATATATATATATAGTTAGATATACGATTGTCGTGGGCACTTGGCGTTCGATATATTATCGGCAAGTAGACACGAATCTACAAATAAACTATTGTTTAAATGAAAACGCCGAAACGTTGTTATTCGCTCATTCGAATGTTCTGCGGTCGCGGGATCTGCTGCATTCGATTATACATTATCGTCGGAATATTTCGCTCGCGTCGTCGTGTGAATAATCGCGCTTTAATCGTCCGTTATTGTGATACGAATTTATATTTTTCGTTATTTTTTATTTTCACGAACGGGGGTGACTCCGAGGCAGCGATCCCCTGCTGTGGCCGGGCCGACCCTGTCGGAGACGTTAAATCCCGAGAGATTATGCATTATCGCGCGTCCCCTTTTATATAATATAATATACGCGTATACCTGCCGAGTTGAATCGACCGCGCACACTCGTCGCGTACGTTCGGCGAGCGTGAAATCGAATTTAAATTATCCCCGACCGCGTTAAATCAAACGTTCTCCTCCGCCCCCGCGCCGTAATACACCGTACAATGGATTTATATTCATACGTATTATTACGGCGCATTGTGCGCGCGCAGTTTGTCACAAGCCCGCGGATTAAAAGAACCGCGGGCTCCGCCGAGGTGATATATCGTCGTCGTCGTCGTTATTATAGTCGCCAGATACTGCGGATAAAATACGTCGCGCCTCCCCCTCCCCCAGAATCGATAACGGCGACCATATTATTATCTTTCCGTCGATTCTAGTTGTAGCTCGCGTTCCTTAGAAGCGAAAATCCTGTCGTCGCACACAGGGGGAAAAGAACAGAGCCAGTGCCGCAATTATGAATTCTGAGGCCCGTGTGCAAGGATTTATTTAGAGTAAATTTATTTAAAAATTTGAGCTTCTAAATACCTCCTCTATAATTAATTAGTATAACGAACAACTTAATTCAGTGATCCAAGTGATCTAGTATCCATACAATAATTATTTGAGAAATATTTCGCAATAACAGAGAGGGACCCCTGCGATGATGACTATTATTCTACAAATTATGTCGTACTTTTTATAATATCATTTTCGTAATTTTATTCCTATGATAATTTGTACGTTTTACTATAAGACCGAATTGTTTACAGATCCAATGAAAACAATTACAAAAAAATCAAAAAACTTTCGAGGTACGAGCCACGAGGAAGTAAAGAATACCAAAATATAGGCTAAATTCATTTTGAAACGGACAATCTTCAATTTTTAGCTCGTGGTTTGGGAGGCCCCTGAGAACCGGAGGCCCGTGCGCATCGGACACCTTGCACACCCAATTGTTGCGGCACTGGAGAGAGCTCTAAAAGTCTTTCAAAATTACAGCGCGTTAAAAACACCGGTGTTTATTCGATAAGTCGCCCGACAGAATCCGAATTTCACTCGATTTTATTGTGTCTATTTGGAAAAATAACGACGAAACGGCACGTTCGTTTGAATAATATCATATCGGCGCCGCGTGGTTTACGACGACGACGGCGGTTAAATTATTTATGGAAAATTTAAATTCGTCTTGAACTTCTATATTATGTAATATAGTCGGTAGACAACAAAGCGGAGACGATTGCCCGCCTCGCTTTTTCGTTATTGTATATATTTTTTCCCCTCTCTCTAAAAAAAAAAAAAAAACGTATAAAAAAATTAAGTCGTGCGTTATAATAATTATAATTATTATACTATTCATAATTGCCGAGAAATAAATAAACGCATGTCGACGTCAATGTATATGGAATATAAATTTATAATACATCACTTTTTAACAATAATTTAAAACGCGTCGTTTCATACATTTATCTTGGCGTCGATAAATCACACGGTAACATTAACCGACCGGGTAACGATAACAAATCGTTGTACCGATCATACATTATACTAACTAGTGGTAGTTTGATATATTTTAAATAATATAATGAATGAAAACGCGATGAAAATTAGATTTCATACAGTAGACGCCGCTTATAAGACTCACGGATATAAGGTTCAGTCGCTTATTAGACTCGAAATCTTCTGGAACGGTCCGGACGAATCCAAATGCATTAAAAAAAAAAAAAATCGGTTATAAGACTCAAATTTCGTAAAATAAATAGTAGAAAATAAACTTTTTTGGGTTATAATTTAGAAATAAATTGGTATTGAAAAATTATCGTGTTGATTATTTCTAGTTTCTGTTGGTACCTTATAACGTATAATAATTTTAAAATAAAAAACCAAACTAAAATTACAAATTTGTTTCAAAATAAATAATTTTTATATGTAATATTTTACTTATTATAATTTTAGTTTTTTTTTTATCGGGATTATTAAATTTATTCAATAATAAAGTATGTAATATTATGCAATATGTGTTAATGTATTAAAATCAAAGCAAAATATGTAGTAAAATAGAATTTATAAATACGTAATTAATTTTTTTTTCCACTTGGCCTATAAGATTCATTCGGTTATAAGACTCACTTTGTGCTGGTCCCAAAGTGAGTCTTGTAAGCGGCGTCTACTGTATTATAAAAAGTGTACGTCTTCTCAATTGTAATTGTTAAAAACACTATGTCATATAATATGCATTTGCATGTTTGTACTAAGTGTATGCACGTCTATGGGGGTTTAATTGGTTTTTAATAAATTATCTATTTGAATTTACAATCAATTTAGTAATTATTACTGTAATGAGATCGGAGCACGAATAAATATGATAGGTATTATATTGTATTAATAACGAAAAATCACATATTTTAATTTTAAGTGTTGTTGTGACAAATTTTAAAATTTAGAAAAAACTTTCTAAAAGAATTAGATTAATTTAAATGATTTATGCAATATATATAGCAGTGGATATAATCGTTTATATTGTTTTTGATGTAAAAGTGTGTGTGGTTTTTTAAAAAAGAAAAAACACATTTTATTAAGTGTAACATAATGCATAATATAATTGCGTATTTGACCACTTTTTCTTTGCGTATTTGCATCGTATTTGACACTTTTTAAATGCATATATAAATCCGGGCTCTAGAAATTATCCACCGTGGGAGGACGACGCCGAATCGCCACGGAGAACACGGTCGGACAAAAACCCCGGCAGGACCGTCGTCCTGGATAACAGCCACGCGCCGTACGATTAGAGGTACCCGACCGGCGGCGGCGGCGGACCTTCGAGCAGTCTTATCTCCGCGTTACACGCGTACCCCGAGCTATAGTGTATTACATTATTATTATTATTATTTACAAAACGTACACGTCAATATTCCACGTCGGACTGCGGCGCGACGCACGAACTGTCAATAGCTGTGACCGCATTACGATAAAAACGAAATTAAGTCGACGACGACGGGTTTTAAGTGTATACGACCGGATAGATATCGGAGTGAAGTATTTGAACATTATTACACGATTGTCGAGAAATACGCGCGTGGATAGGAGGCGGCTCACACGAGTGCCGTCGCCGTCGTCGTTCAAAGACCTCGCGGGATCTCATTAACGCGCGTAATAATATATACGTAATAACAATCGTAATACCCGCCGCGATAATATTATAATATATTTAAGTATGCGAGACGGCACACACACACACACGATATCCGAAACCCGCGAGCCATGTTGTTCGTTTAATTTACAAAATGTCCCTCTGACCCGTGCGCGCCCGCATCATAACATGCGTTTTATCGATATCATATTATTAAATGCACCCACTCGGATCATCTTCTCTCCTCTTCACGGGCTCGACAATAATATTCCGCGTGAGGATTTCGTCGCGATCCTGGACTCTCTATACATCGTCTTCCCCGACACTATATTATAATCGCGATGAAATGACGGCGACTATACGTATTTCGTCGTTTTAATGTCGCGTTTTAGTTAACGACGAATTAACCGTCGCCCGTCAATAATACGTATAATCGTACGGGTGTTTTATAACGATTGACATGCGTACGGCCGGCTAAAAAGGAAAAGGGGTCGTCCGCGTTCTAATTTAAGGACGGAGCGTTTTGAAAATCGTCGGCCTCTAGTGATCATTTAGAAAATTATTTTATCGTATACTCGGATTGTTTATATATTATTTAAAAAAGTTCACCTAAATAAAAGTCGTATTATTATAGTGCCTATATAATGATCTAATTTTAAATATAATTTTTTTTTAGAAAAAAGCGGGAATCAGTTGGAATTAAAGACGTCGGGGTTCCGCGGACACACAAACTATTTCTCAAGGGTGCCGTGGTCGTAAAAGTCTCTCTGGGAACCGCCCGCCACTCTAGCACGTTGACTGCCATGCCTATTTCAGTGTATTATCCTTTGGGGCCACCGTATTTTTCTACGACTTTTAACTTATTTCTTTTATGATTATTAGTCATAAATCTATCCTAAAACATATTATGTGTTAATTCACCTGTAGAATGTTCAACTAAATTAAAGATACAAATCATGAAAATCTGTATTTCACTAGTAAAGTTAAAAACATTTAAATCCATTCGTAAAAAAAATGAAAAATAAAATAAATATCTGCATTTTTAATTAGTAAGACATATTGTAATATAACATAATGTATAATGTATATGACATAATTATTAGAATTTAATCTTCTTGTAATCTTGAAACATCTGATAGGTATATTTCGTTTATCTAAAATATTATTTATTAACTTATTAAAATTGACACTAAAAACAATTAAAAATTTAAGGATTATAATTAACATTTAATGATTAATTAGGTACAACCTCAATGCAAATATCTGATAGTGCGTTATTTTCACGGTTACCGAGGGGCTATTTGATCCCACGAGTCGACAAAGACAACATAGCCTTGAGGGACGAATTGGCCCCTGATGGCAGTCAACGTGCTAGAGAGAACACAGTTTTGAAAGAGAAAAATGCCTCGCGCACACGACGATGATGCCCTCACCACAACTCGGATTATACTCGTATTGAAAACACCGTCGTCGTCGTCGGACGAACCGACGATAGACTATAACAACATAATACCTCGTTGGAAAAAAAAAAAAAAAACAAAACAAAACTCGTCGCACACGATAATCGTTATTTGTACGTCGAGAGTGCACCGTGTTTTTTCGAATGCGCTCGTGGCCACGCGCGATTAAACGACGACGATTCGTTAAGTGTGTACGTTTTAGAAATCAACGTACTGTAACGCGACGCACACGCACACGACTCGAGTGTAACAACAATAATTATTATTGTTGCCGGCGAGATATACTGTTCCACAACGAGACCCGGCAGCTATGAAACGCGATAATTTACGTTAATGGCGTGTGATAACTATTACGGGCGATACACACGATCAATCTATCTTTAAAGTGACACAATAATAATTGTTACGATATCGTAAAGACAAAAAAAAAAAACACGAGGTTGACGGACGTCACCGTCGTCGGTCGAATTTATTTTACGCGCTCAAGTACGCACTATTTACCGACTGTTTCCTTGCTCACACGTGCAAATATTGTACAATAATAATATACAGTGAAACGTCACTTAACGGACACCTCTCAATAACGGACATATCCCGGACCCGAGTGATTTTCGTGAAAATCGTGTTTTCGTCAAGTTTTCAATCGTTTCCATTGCATATTATATAAGTTCGTTGTAATTACGTAACAATGTTGTAATCGCAAGAAGCGTGTTTACGTGAAATCGGAATAAATTATAGTCGACGCGGGCCAATGAAAGCTGTTCGCGCCACCCGGACCAACGACGGCCGAGTTGCGCGCGACATCCGACCGACGTCGATCGATCGCGCGACTCGCGAAAGATCAGTCAGTCTGGTGTCGACAGCCGATCGGAATGTACTTTTCGGTTTTTTTTTTTAAAATTGCGGTTTTTTTGCCATCGTCGTTTGTCTATTCGTCTCGTCGACGAACTTATAATCGGGTGTGAATTTTTTTATCGAGTGAATTTTTCCGACCACTATATTTCACAAGTCGAACAATACGAACCACACGGACAGCACAACTGTCGCCCACAGCCCGTGAGTAGTACCGATTATTTATTATAATTATATTAAGTAGTGCCGATTATCTTTTAAAAGTTGTCTACGATTTCGACGACTCTAATAAAATTTCATAATAATACGGTTGTTATCGTTCGTCGTGTGACACTATAGTCTAACGGTACAAAGATATGATTAATTATTATTTAGTTACTAAATTTTAGTAGTTGGTGTTCGTAGATTATCACTCTCGCGCGTGAGAATTAAAATAATCTTTGTACGAACAAATCGTGTCGCCTATGAAATACAATTTTTTTTTTATTATTCCAACGAAAACGGCCGGTTTTATACGCGTCGCCTCTATAATCGAACGATTTTTTTTTATCCCGAGCGCGCTCGCGTATTCCGATTTTACTTGCTAGTAGTCCAGTCATTCAAACTCTAAAATTGATGTTTTGAGGAATTAAATCGGAAAGTCTTGAAACTTTGCAAAAAGTTTGGTTATAGGCTCCTGATTAACCAAAAAAAAGTCGCCATGCCTCCGAGGTCCGGAAGTGTCCGCCATCTTGGATTTTATGTGCGATTTTTCAGTTTTTTAAAATTATCTTGGAAAATACTAAGTTTATTTCAAAAATACCTCTATGCAAAAATGTAGCTGACAAAATTTTAAACAAATATGGTTTTATTATTTTTTTTGTAGTTTCAATAGATTAAGAGCAAAATTTAACCAAGTGTTATCATATTAGACGCGGCGCGTATTAATACTATACACGTATATACATAGGCTGCGCGTAGGCGGCGCGCCGCACTCGTGTCCACTAGAAACGCAATATTTACGTTTTTTATACATATTACAGGTAAACACTATTATTGATATACGTTTATATATTATAAATAATTTAAATATTATAACCATATGTATTATTTAGTAAAATATAAATATTATTTTATAACATTATTATGTAGGTACATTGAATATTTTACAGAATCATCACAACATTTGCTTTATTTACATTTTTTTTTACAATTAATATTACTATTCTAATTCATTATACATATTATAATTTATAATACATTACATAATTCATTTTTGCACATGTAATTTTTTCTAAAATACATTTTTTGTAAAATATTCAATGTACTTACATAATGTTATAAAATAATATTTATATTTTACTAAATAATACATATGGTTATAATATATAACGTGTATAGTATTAATACGCGCCGCGTCTAATATGATAACACTTGGTTAAATTTTGCTCTTAATCTATTGAAACTACAAAAAAAATAATAGAACCATATTTGTTTAAAATTTTGTCAGCTACATTTTTGCATAGAGGTATTTTTGAAATAAACTTAGTGTTTTCAAAGATAATTTTAAAAAACTGAAAAATCGCACATAAAATCCAAGATGGCGGACACTTCCGGACCTCGGAGGCATGGCGACTTTTTTTTGGTTAATCAGGAGCCTATAACCAAACTTTTTGCAAAGTTTCAAAACTTTCCGATTTAATTCCTCAAAAAATCGTTTAATGACTGGACTATAGCGTACGTTTCTTAAACGCTTTTGAAATCTCTAAACGAATAGTCTATACACACGGGCGCAGACCACTATTGTTCGTCGCGTCGTCGTTCGCGACCGCGTACACTGGCGATTTGAATTATTCCAAAAACGACAATCGAGATCACGAACAGTCCGCGGTGACGTAAGCCGCACAACGTTGGGCTATTATAATGCGCGACGGACATAATAATATAATAATAATAATAATTTATGCGCGTGACATTGATGTTATTATTACCGGGGACAAAGCGTCGCGTCGTCGTCGTCGTCGTCGTCGTCGCGCGCGCGCGTATCGACGGGTAAAATTATTATTATATCCGAATATTACGATGTCGTGCGCCGGAGAATTAAAAGATTTTCGACCCAAAGTTTCAACGACCGACTTTTACGCGCGTGCATAATTTTATAATATCGAAATGAAAAAAAAAAAACAACCGTCGGTGTATCATTATTTTTACCTTTTTTTTTTTTTTTCGATCATAAGACCATGTTCTTCGGCGGCGGCGGCGGTATATTCGTGTCTTTGAATTATTGATTGCGCGGTCGTACACGATGACATACGTACCGCTATTGACGAAAATTTATATTTTATTCGTCGCGCCGACGACGACGTACGTTTCGCATTTCGCTCTAATAACAGAGAGACGGCCGGCCGGCGCTATACAACACGACAACGCCGCCGGTTCTTAACCTTTTCCCGGCCGCGGCCGGGCGCCTTTGAAGTATATAATATTATGTAAAAATAAATATATAATTTTTCTTTTTTTACGATATTAAATAATTATTGTCAACGATCGCCTTTTACGGTTTAAAACTATATACTATATAGTTTCAACGCGACCCCGTTCGTTGTCGTTTTTCGATTGCCTCGTTATTTATTTTATAGACTGTTGTACTTTTGCTCCTCGGGGCGTCGTAATTCGTGTAGATAAATAAATAAAAAATCAGGGACCGTATTGGACTCGGATCGATCTCTCGATTTATTTCCAATAATTGTCACGCCGTCGTTGTAGAAAATCCACAATAATAACAATATGCATTCAATAAAATTTACAGTTTCTTTGATTAATATCGTACGAATTGATTTCTAACGAATTTATTTTTGAAAAAAAACTCACAGCCCCCCCCGTGTACCCCCCCGGTTAAGAACCTATGTTATATTTATACGTAGTTTTGTCGATAGCTGCGAAAATTATTACGAAAAACGTCTAACGTTTTGTTCTTTCTTTTTGGAAAATCGGATTTGAAAAAAAAACAAACGATTTTTCGAAATAATCATTTCACCTCGAGGTCAGACCAACGTCAGACCAACGTCTATATATAGACGAGCGCGTAATTATTTATTAATTCTTAAATTACTTTGACGATGCGAGCGTGTACCCGTATTAGTTCCGACCGCCGTCCATTAGGAAAAAAAACCATACTCATACCGTACTATAACATCCTAAAGTGCGCATATTATAATAATATCGTTACGATCGAAACGTATTGTTTGAAAAATATAAAACAAAATTAAATAGCCGGTCGACACTATACTCGTAAATTGGTCGAAAACGCACTTTTTTCTACGTCGTCGTTGGAATAACTCTATAGGCGAGTCCTATTTTCTATTATTTCGTTTATCATTTGTTATATAAAAATGAATCGCAAAATGTGTTGTAAGCGCATAACACAACAACCCCTGAACCGATTTCGCTAATTCTTTTTTTATAATATTCCTTGAAGTGCGAGGATGGTTTTTACCGAGAGAATTATTAAGAAAATTAACCCTAAGGGGGTTAAAAGGGGGTAAAAATGGAAAAAACTGATAAAATAAAAAGTTATACTGCACACGGGCGAAGCCGGGTTATTCAGCTAGTTTGTTATATAATTTCGATCGATTATTCGATATAAGTTTGAAAATATTTCGTTATTTTGTCTCGGGAAAAACTAACGCGTCGTCGACGGCGCGGCGTGTTCGCGTGCGCGTACGTGCATCGGCTGCAATTTATCGGTGTGTGCGCCGAGAGTATAATATTTCGAATTGCCCGTACTTTGCCCGGATTCGCGTCGCTTCGAGAATTATTATTCCGCGTGCACGTGATGTGTGGTTTTTTTTTTTTCCTTCTCGCGCGCTCGCTTTTCATTGTCACGTCGCGTCGTCGTCGCGAGATTAAAAAACGGCCGGTCTACGGCGGCAACGGCGCGGCGGCGATAAATCGAAAAAAAATAAAAATAATAACCGCGCGCATTATTCGAAACCACCCCTCGAGAATAACGACGACCACGGTAATAATAATAAAAAGGTAGTCGCATAATATATTTTTCATCGTCATTCGCGCTCCGTCGACCGGTTCGCAGGTACCCGGAGGATACTATACCAGGACGTACGTATGACGTGTACACTCGTGAGTGTAAGCATATACAGGGTGGCGAAGCAAAAACGACCACGTTTGAAATTAACGCCACACTTTTAATATTTGAGGTACTGAGGTGAAAAAAAAAATCAGTTTTAGCAAATTACGGGAAGTTTTTTATTGAATATGAAAAAAACTTATGTGTGAAACAAAATGTCCGACAAATGGCGTCCGCGCATGGCGATGCATTCTATTGGAGGCGCTCACTAAAGTTTGTCATCACTTTCTTCGACTTTCCCGCTGAAATCGATGGAATTTCACTTCTAATTGAATCTCATAAATCGGCTAATGTTCGTGGCTTATTCACATAAACTTTTGACTTCAAATACCTCCTCACAGGAAGAAGTAGTAGGGAGCGAGCGAGGTGGCCCGTGAATGTCACCGTTTCGAAATTCCGAGTGCTCGAGCGCGATGTCTCGTTGACCGTCGTCGAGGGCTTTCTTCAACAGAAACGTTGAACACGTGCTATATTTTCTGGTGCCACTATATGGGGAACACGTCTTGGAATCTTCGGGGCCACATTACCCAAAATTTTCTAACCCAATCGGCGGTTGGAGAAACGTGGAGAAAGTCCGAATCGCGTGCGTATTGCGCGTTGTGTAGTCACGATTGACTCGTTGTTTCGGAAAAACGTCTCTTATTGTGCGACAACCCCTCCCAAAGTTACGCTCATCTCAAATGTGGTCGTTTTTGCTCCGCCACCCTGTACATATTATATTCGTAAACTGCACTGCTCGACGTTTTGGCGTTTGAACGTTTCATTAGGGCACGGGGTGCGTCTGCCTGTCCGGTAAAAATCCTGCGGTCCGAGGCGGAGCGGGGGCGGGGGGGGCACACTTTCGCCGATGCAGGTGCATATTGTAAAATATGAACGCGCTCGCGGTGAAGTGCTGCGACGGAGAATATGAGAGGGTCCCAAAACACTGGCCGTGTTGTAACCCAACCGATGTGGCCCCGGAGAAACGTTTACCACCTGCCTGCGCCAAGTATATACGATATAATAATATAATGTGCGTGTAATATTATTATCTCGACGCGAATCGCGACGATTCGTTTTGTTTCCGACCACTGGGCCTGTACCGATCGCATTGTGTTTTGTACTATACGTACACACACACACACACACACAGGGTCCATCACGGAAACCACTCGTCGTTGTTGGCGGGCGACTCGACAAACAGGATAATCCTTTTAACGCGAGAATCTCGGAGAACACGAGTGATTTTGACGGCGGTTTTTTTTTTTTCACGAAATACTCCGATAGAGATAATATAATATTTCAAACGGTCTTGCTGTTTTCGCGTCGTCCCATGCGTATCGTTTATACGAGAGCGCTGGGGATTTTTATAATTTTTTTGTAACGACTGAAAATCCGTCGAGAACAAAGCTTAAAAAGACGTATTGTGTTTCGGATTCGTCGATAAATCGTCGAAAAAAGTAATTATTGATTATACTGTGCCCGTCGCGATTCGATTATAGACTCCGAAAATACCCGGCGAGTATAGTAATCAGCACGCTGAAATTGATTATGAGCGTTGTAAAAAAAAAAAGAAAAAGAGACATTTAAGATAACGATTAAAATAAAAATAAATACATAATCCGAAATGATATTTTGATGAAACGCGCGCGCGTACTTTGAATATACCTATAACAACAGACTACTACTCTCATATTTTTGTGTTTCAAAACGCGTCCCGATTTCGTAAATCCGTTTACTTGCCAACGTTTTCGGCGCAAACTCTACGGCGAAAAGTCTCGTCCGAGTGGTCGGAAACGGTTTTTGAGATTAGTTGGAAATCGCGCGTTTTAAATACGTAAAAGTGCGCGGACGTCTTTGCTCGTTTTATTTATAATTATATGATCGGATTACGTATATTATGATAACATGAGTTTTGTTTTACGATCGATCGAGACGAATTTAAAACGATAAAATAATATCTACGAGTATATTATTATTATTATTATTATTATTTCATTCATTCATACCAGTGTACGTGATAGTTTGCGCGCGCCCGGTCGACGTTTTCACGTCTGAATTTGATTGACCTTTTGAAAAATCGACAAATCGACAAGCTCTCTCTCTCTCTCTCGGAAATACCGGATTGACCGATGTCCTTATATAGATGCAAAACGTTCTTTTAATATTTTGTTGGAAAAAATCTGTTTGAATTCGTATTTATTCGATTGATTTTGTTTAACGGTTTTGGAAAATAAATACAACTATTACGTAATCTTATAAATAACAATAAAAATACATTGTATAATCTTTTGCGATAAATATCTCCTGCGAGCATACCGTGTGATGGAGGTAGAGAGTTACATTGATTTTTTTTAAATATAAACGAATAACAGAGTAATATATCATGCACTGCTAGAACAAGACTGCCACAACTCGAAATTTATAGTTTTGAGAAAAATCGATTTGAAGTTTGGACCTAGGATATTTTGATGAGTTTTTTACTTATGCGTTTGAAATTTAACACTTAAATACTTACAATCATACTTTACAATATTATTTTTTCAAATATTATGAAATTCACTCTTAAATGCCAACAATTTAGACTTGTGGCCATTTACAATTTTTCAAGTAAATGCAATACTGCCATATTTTGAGATGTGACTGTATTGCATACAGAAATTGATTTTTAGATGGCCACTTTATAGTCATATTTCGTGTTGTGGCTGAACTATCACAAATTATAAAATGCAATACTGCCCCACAACTCTAAATATTGCTGTTTTCCACTCAACATATCACACGATAATTAGTTTTTATTCAGTGCAAGAAATAAGTCACAAGTCGAAATAAGGCAGTGTTGAATTTTGACTTGAGTGATAATTTGGATAAATTAAAATAAGTGTACAGCCATAAAGTAAATATGGCTCTCTTGCATTGAAAATTAACTAACATTTAAATAATTCAATGATATTGAAATTTTTATTGGCGTTATTGCATTTTATAGAGCTTATTTTTCTCTATTAAACAGTAGTCATAACTCAAAATTGATGAATTTTGAGTTGTGGCAGTTTTGTTCTAGAAGTGCGATATATCAGATTAATCGATCGATTTAAACGAGTATTTCCAGCATTATAATGTTTATATTGTATATTTTCATCGGCATTAAATTGAAAGTTTTGGGACCTGAGTAATCAATGAATTTTTGCCCAAATTCTTTTTTAGAGTACATAATATAGTTTTCGAATCGTATGCTCTATTTTCTCTTATAATATGTTATCATGATACACGTAAGGTTTGAATTGATATTTTTTTTTCCCAATAATTGTCGTGACGTCACGGGCGATAGGTGTAGAGTGATATTACTACCGCGACGCGATCGTAAAGCGTTGCCCCCTCCCCCGTTCATTACACCGCGCGTTGTCGTTTCGTATTGCTGTAATAATAAAAGTAATAATTTAAGAGTATGGAAACGTGTCGGGGAACACACTCGAACGCGCGGGGGCGCGAGTGTGTGTTTCGTTTGAAATATTTATGGAAAAAAAAAAAATAAAAATAAAAACCGCAGACGAAAAAGGTACGAAAAGGAATTTCGAATCGCGTCGACGACGGTAAAAAGGGGGTCCCTTGGAAAAAAAAAACACACACACACATCACATCATAACATCGGCGGCGCGCGCGGTCGCGAGAACAAAAGATTAACGAAATAAGTTTTCGTACGGAGTTTTGTTTTTTTTTTTCATTATTTTCATATATATCTATACGACGCGCACGTGTGGTGTGCGCTCGCGCGCGCGGCGTCGAACCAGTCGGTCATACACACACACACACGCGCGCGCCTGTACCTAATAAATAATAATCTCGACTGATTTTTTTCTTTCTTTCTTTCTGCTTCTCTATATATCACGCGAACATTGTTTTTAATTAAAAAACGCGCGCATAACGTTGTGTGTGTGTGACGTGTAATGCGAGTCTGTCCGCACGCACGCGCACTGCAGTGTAAAAAATTATATTACGCGAGGTGTATTATAATCGTGTGTGTGTGTGTGTGTGTTTTTTTTCAACGATTAATCTCACGATTTCTTCCGTCGACGTGCTTTATTTTTATCGAGTATTGAAAAAAAAAAAACCGTTTAAACGATTAAACGCCGGCCAGAGCAATAATAATCGTTTTTTATCATATGTGTACCTAAGAATAATAATTACGTATATTACGTTCTGTGTAAACCGGTGGCGTATTTTCACAATAAATATAAAATATCAATAGAATAGAATTTTATTGGCCGAAAAAAGTTTTACACAATAGATTGTCAATGTCGGAAAACACGTCATTAAAAACTAAAAAAAAAGTATACTAATATGATAATAAAATGGCCCACAGAGGTAGGAATTACTCGTCTTGGTGGGATTTGAGTTTCCAATCCTATTTATACATTAGGTATTAACATTTCGCATACGTTAATTATTACAAATTAACAAATTAGACGTTATGAAAGTTTAGAAGGCAAAAACGAAATAAATAGAAATAAACAATTTTAATTACAGAATAAATCAAAATTACTATTATACATAACAATATGTTACACCTATGATTAATCTCACGATTTCATCCGTCGACGTGCTTTATTTTTATCGAGTATTGAAAAAAAAAAACACCGTTTAAACGATTAAACGCCGGCCAGAGCAATAATAATCGTTTTTTATAGTATGTGTACCTAAGAATAATAATTACGTATATTACGTTCTGTGTAAACCGGTGGCGTATTTTCACAATAAATATAAAATATCAATAGAATAGAATTTTATTGGCCGAAAAAAGTTTTACACAATAGATTTTCAATGTCGGAAAACACATTAAAAACTAAAAAAAATATATAAAAATGGCCCAATTCACCACCTCGTCTTGGTGGAATTTGAGTTTCCAATCCTATTTATACATTGGGTATTAACATTTCGCATACGTTAATTATTACAAATTAACAAATTATGCGTTATGAAAGTTTAGAAGGCAAAAAAGAAATAAATAGAAATAAACAATTTTAATTACAGAATAAATCAAAATTACTTAAATACATAACAATATGTTATATACAAATTAAAGTTAATAAAATGACTTATTTAAATTAACCTGTGATTACGAATCGACTCAAAATTTGTCATTATTGATGAGAGTTAGTTGACCATTAAATATAATTACTTTGATTAAAGTGGGGGGGGGCAAACGAAGGGGGGAAGGGCAGTTTGAATGCGCGCGAGTTGATATTAGATTCGAGTTTTTACAATATTTTACTGATATTATATCCGACGCCGCCGTCTCGATTCTACGACATTTTCTTCGACGTCTTTCGTCTTATTGTCTTTTCGGTTTTGATATTTAAAAGGCGTGTCTCGCTAGAACAGTCAATATCAATGTCAATAGTGAAAAATTCAATCGAACCGTTACAAGTTTTGTTTGTTTTTTTTTTCGCCACCGACAAACGATTCCAAAAGAATCACACACACACAGAGAAAAAAACCGAACGTTTCTTTTACGATAAAAAATATACGTATTATTGTTCAACTGTGGGCGCATATAAGATAATATAAAGATAGTGCGCTACTAGACGACCGAGGACTTATCTGTCGAAAAGTAACCTTTGGCGCGAAAGAAAAAACGAAAAACTAGTCCGAACGCGGTCGTGTGCACACACGACCGCGTTATCGACAAATTTGTCTATGAATAACAACTATTCTCTTTTACAGTTTTATTCGTATTCGTACGATGTGGATTAAACTTTATATTGTAATCTAATATATTATATAAAAATAAAAATCGTTTGTTCGGAGACACGTTTTCCGTTGGAATACGATTGGAAATTTACCAATAGTTTGAAAAATTAAAATTGCAAATCGTCCGCACACGTTTGATATTCAAATTATTCGTATATACGATATTTTTTATTATAAACGTATTTTATTTTTATTCCAACGGATTCTCTTTTTTCGTCGATGATTTTGGCGAGACGTTCAAAAATAACGAGTATAATAATATCATAAACCGAGTCGTAGAGACGTCGTTAAAACACGAACTCGCTGAATCGTCCAAGCGCAATATAATTAATTATGCGATAATATCGGCGCGATCCGACTAGATTTTTTCCCAATACATTGATCTCTCCGAAGTGACGCGAAACGGAATCGGAAATAAAATAGTCGGAAAATTTGATAAAAAAAAAACGTATAATATAAGGTTTTTCGGAAAAACGGAAAACATTCGACATTACTCTCACAGAAGTGTAAAAAACTACGATAGCATTTTTCGCCATTAAAGTCCGCGAAGAATTCGCGCGCGTTCGAGAATTCAGTTATTTCTAACCGTTTTAACCGTCGAGCGGTGGCGAAAGTCTGTTGTCGGTAATTTAAAATTCGTGAGAATAATATCAAAATTTTCCCGTTTTCCTAGAAAATCCTGAATCTCTCAATCGTTTAAGAGTGAACATTAAAATGCAGTAGTCTCGCGGCTACTTATCGGCCGCCGCTAGGACCCGCCGTCGCCGGATCGGCGGACGATGAACTGCTGCGCAGGCGCGGCCGGCCCTTTGGTTTCGGCGCCGTCGTCTTCTTCGTCGAGCTATTCTTCTTCTTCTTATTATTATTATTCTTCTTCTTCTTCTTCTTCTGCTTTGGTTTCAGGACCCGGTCCTTGGTCAGGATCTCACTGGCACGAACGCGAAGACTTCGTCGAAGGCCGCCCGGGGGCGTCGCGTCCTCGACGGCGTTCTCTCGTCGATCTCGGTCCGCAGCCCGGCTCAGGCTTTCGTCGCGACGCGATTTCAGACGGAGGCTACGCCGAAGGCCGGCCGGGGGGGTCGCGTCGCCGACGACCACGTCGACGTTCTCTGGTCGATTCCGGTCCGCAGCCCGGCTGCTCAGGCTCTCGTCGCTGCGCGATTTCAGACGGAGACTACGCCGAAGGCCGGCCGGGGCGGTCGCGTCGCCGAGCTCTCCGGAGCTCTGCTGCGGGGTAGGCGTCGCGTCGCCGATCCTGTCGGACGGCTTCATTCCGCGGGCGACGTTCTCTCGTCGATTCCGGTCCGCAGCCCGGCCGCTCAGGCTCTCGTCGCTGCGCGATTTCAGACGGAGACTACGCCGAAGGCCGGCCGGGGGGGTCGCGTCGCCGACGTTCTCTCGTCGATTCCGGTCCGCAGCCCGGCTGCTCAGGCTCTCGTCGCTGCGCGATTTCAGACGGAGACTACGTCGAAGGCCGCCGCCCGGCATCGCGGCCGCTTCCGCCGCCGGCGCCGCGTCCGGTCGACGGCGTTTCTTCGGCGGACTTTTTCCGCAACTGCGGCTCCGGCGTTTGCGCGTCTCGCACGAGCTGCTACTTTTCCGCTGTCGCTCGAGCGTCGCGCACGACGCTCTCCTGCGGCGCCGGCGCCCGACGTTTTCTCCGGCAGACCCTACGACGTTGTTCGCTTCCGCCGCCGCCGCGTCCAACAGTTTGGAAGTAGATCCCGTCGTCGCGGACCGATGATCGGCGTTCATCATGATGATAATCTTCTTGTTTTCGAAAAACGATTACGAAAATGATAATACACGTCAGATAATTACTTATCGTTTGACGGTCTGACTAGTTGCGTGGATTTCACGCGCGGTCGGACAACACTAAACACTACCTCTCGGCGGTAACACAATAGTTACCCTAGAAACGACGACATACACCGATTTTCGACCGTTTCCGGTTCCGATTTACGAATCGATTATTATACGTTTTTCTTCTAATAATAGTTTTACGACCTTTTTTTTTTTCCGACGCTCTTCGCGTTTTCGAGCACGTTTTTGTGCTTTGTACCGAATTTATACCTTTTTTTATAATTTAGAAAAATACCAATATAACAATCGCGAAGCGTATCGCTGTCGAATGATTTTTCAGGAAAACTGAGAGTATTTTTACTAGTAGAGGGTCCGTTATAGAGAGGTTTTACTGTAAATGTATATTTCTCTTTCCCTTTTCTACCAAAGTGTCAAAAGCGAAATAATTTCATAAGCCATTTTGTTGTTTTCCCAATACGCTTCGGACTACTTACTATGCGTACACTCGAATCAACGCCATTGTCATTGTGATTTGTTTATTTCTTCGTAAAAAATAACCACGTTGTCGGGGGCCCATCGCCCGAACGGGTTGCATACACGTTTTATAATAACGACCGGCAATATGGCGATAATTATTATGCGTTCGCGTGTGCCTACGCGCGCGACCGACCGAATGCTCGCCGGAATAATATATAATATTTTTTATATCGCGCGTTCCGATAAAGTATATACTTGCGCGCGCGCGTCGTCGCCGTGAAATTTCGGGGCGTGAGCTCGCCCGTTTAATGCGTCGTACGTACGCATTATATTATTATGATTGTATTACGCGGCGGCGTGTTGTGAATTATTTCATGTACGCGGTCGATCGCCTCGGGCCGCCGAATCGTCGGGGCGAGAGAGACGGCGGCGGCGTGGAGAGAAAAAATAAAAAAAAACCCGAATAGATAAATAAATAAAAATATTACCAATTGCGTCCGATATTATAATAATGTGTGGTAATAATAATTGCGCGCTCGACGGGGTCATAATGGCGATATTGCTTTCGTGAACCGTACGGGTAATATAATAATATCAAGGCGCATATTATTATTATTATTATAACACACACCTGGCCCGGCGAAACGTGAACGCGCCGCGGTTTAATTTATCGCTCAAACGTCCCATATATACACACACACACACCCCACTCGTACGAATTTATTATCATAACCCGCGCCGAAAAATATTCCACTCCGAATCGATACGTCGCGTCGTCGTACGACGCGATAGATGATGTTTTTTCTATCGAACACAAAAAACGCCGCCCCAGCAAGTGTGTGTGACCGTTTGATTTTCGCTATGAATTTTCGATCGTAAGAATTATAATTACTATTAATAATTGTTATCAGTGCCGCAATTATGAATTCTGAGGCCCGTGCGCAAGGATTTATTTAGAGGCCTCAAATTAATAATATATTTATTACTCGATCTTTGTGTATTACTACAGAAATTTTTTAGTATTTTTTAGTACTATATAACTTAAATATTTGACGGATTCGCGGAACCGATCGGAAGAATAAATTATGTAAATTTATACAAATTTGAGCTTCTAAATACCTCCTCTATAATTAATTAGTATAACGAATAATCAAAAAAAATAATGAACAACTTAATTCAGTGATCCGAGTCTAGTATCCATACAATAATTATTTGAGAAATATTTCGCAATAACAGAGAGGGCCCCTGCGATAATGACTATTATTCTACAAATTAGGTCTTACTTTATAATATCATTTTCGTAATTTTATTCCTATGATAATTTGTACGTTTTACTATAAAACCGAATTATTTACAGATCCAATGAAGCTTGCATGATATTAATTAATATTTGCAAACGCCATCGCACTTTGACTACGTTGCGAGTTCGGTGATTGAAAAACGAACGACTTCTCAAAGCAGGTTATTATAGTGTGTTGTTGTTTTTTTTTTGCCGTTCTGCGATCGACTGCGCTCGCTCGTTTCAGTTTAAAGACGCCGAGTACGTTCTATATTGGATCTAAAAAGTGTATTTTTTTCAATTTCGTTACTTTGACGTGTAGTATTTACTAAAATTACTCGACGAAAAAACAAAAATTCCGGCTAAAATCACAGCTGTTCACGTAATCGAAACGCGTTTTGTAGATTTACTTTTTACCAATAAATAATTGCAGTTTAGGTATAGCGGGGCGAGTCTAAGAGTGTAATTTATTTGTAACTCAGCTCTAATACAATAATGCTTTTAAAGCGCTACAATCGTTTCGCAGAATTAAAAAAACAACAAAAATAGTTGTAAATTGACTTTTATAAAAAATAATTTTCTTAACATTTCGACGGGGGGGGGGGGGGATACAGCTCACTCAGCCTCCCCACCACAAATACGTCCCTTTCTTAGTACGTTCTGATGAAAAAAAAAAAAAAAATAAAATAATCGTCGCATTCAGATCTGAGAGCTCTGGCGTGCGTTATATTAGTGGTTTATAATAATTATGGCACAATAACGATCGTGTTACGACTGCGCGCGTCCGTCGTATTCGCCTCGGAACGATCCTTTTGTGCGCGTGCACATCATAATAATAACAACAACGACAACAACAATAAGTAATATCTCGTACAAATACGCTCGACAGAGCGGCGGTATCGTCACACGTGCCGAAGAAACCCGCCGCCGCCGCCGGACCACCGCCGCGCGCGTAGGTACAGAGTCATTATATTGTACGATCTATATTATCCTTTTCCTTTGACTCGCCGTCCTGGACGACCACCGGTCGCCCCCCCCCCCCCCCCCCCCCGCGGCGGTCCGATTTCACTTTTCCGTTTTTGTTCCGGGCGCGCGACGAAAACGCCTGACCGCCGCGTAAATAATCACGTGCGCGCCGTCATGTGTATTCCCTCTCGTCATGTGCCTCGCACGTGTGTCCGAAACCGTATTACCTTTCCCTCTCCCCGTCTCCTTAGGATTTCGTCGGCAACCGTAACGAACCGCTCCTGGAACATGAAAATCCTTAAAAAAATTAACCGCTATGACCCCTGTTTTGAAACTACCGCTGTGCGCCCCCCTCCCCCGCACACACGTACTCCGTTATCCTCGCGTGTATTGTTCGGTCCGGCATTGTTGTCCGACTCGTCGTCGTCGGTGTAGGTAATTTGTTTTTCCTTCTTCCGGGCAATAAACGGCCGTTATACCGCCGACCGCGCGAGAGACCACAAACTGACGTTTATCGACACACCACCCACCTAACATACTAACCTCGGGTCGTCTTCATTATTTCATCGGTGTATTATGTAACGTATGTCGCGCGTCGCAGGACACGTCAGCCAGGACCTAACGCGCCGTCCTCGGCGAGGACTCCTTACGATACGCACATAACAATCGTACGTTTGCGGAACCGACCGTCGTCCGTTCTATTGATTTCCTAATAACGCGACACGATACGTCTGTATCTCCGGAGTAGTCGATTATTTATTTTTCACCACACGTCTGTCGATCCTTCGAATTGCGCGTTAACTACTCGAAAACTACTGGAAAAAAACACAAAGTGAAACACGACGACTATAACGTGCAGTATTACACCGAAACCGCGAAATAGCTTGCGTGCTACGAGACTTTCTCCAATTTTTTTTTCCTCTCTTCGCACCTATCCTTCTGTGACGATTACGCTTTTGCGTTATTTCACGATAAACAGTAATCGTTTTGTTATATTTCAAAAAAAAAGTAATAACATTTACTATATTATAAACGACGAACCGTTTAAATGTTATTGTATTGTCGCGGACACGCTCTCGGCGGATTAATCGCCGAAATATTGAATAATAACGCGGGGGCGACGAAAAATCAATTTCAAATACGTTCTTTGTTGGATTCTAAACGTACAATCGCGCGTTAAATCAAACGTTGTTGTTGTTTCCTTTCATTTATACGATATAATCGAGAAGCGTCGATAAAAATCCGATTGAACGCGTTTTAAACGTCTGATATCGACTCGAACGTCGTCGAGACTTTCTTAGAGTTTAAATTCTCGGCCTCGTTATGAAAAAATATGAATTTAAATAATAAAAGTCGGTCGCCACACTGAATGAAAACGAGAAACGACACGATATTTCTCACGCCGACTAGAATCTAGTCATCTAGTCATCGATGACTAGAAAGTGCACGCTGCACTGAAAACTATCGAAACACGCGCGTTTGATTTAGTTTTAATTTTAATTTCAAACAAATATTCGGTATAAAACTACGATAATAATAAATAATAATTGTTATTAAAATAACGGGAAATACGTACAATCCACTAAATACAAAATAAATTTGAGTTTTATCCGTCTCGAGAATTATTATCTTTTTTTTTTTTTCTAAACAAAAACGTGCACAAGTCGAAATCGGCGCGTACTTCGATCATCGAAAACGTTTGCTATTTATTTTCACGCGGACGTGAAATTTTGTCGAAAAATTCAATTTTTTCAACGTACCTCAAAGTACGTTATTTTCCGAGTGTTATTTATTTACAAAAAAAAAAACTCGGAAATTTCGTTTTCGTTCGGTATCGCGATTCGAATACGTCTCGGCGTGTACTCGGTCGAAAAACACGCGAACGCGCGTCGTCGCCGCCTACCCGACCGTAAACGAATACCACTTGGCGTCGTCGAAAAAAACGTGTGTGAATCGCCGAGTCTCTGCTACGGTAAACGCGTAATCATGCGCGCGAGTATCGTGTTTATTTTTTTACGCGTTAAAATATAATGTCAGGACGCCGCCGCCGCCGCCGGTTTTCACGCGAACGCGTTTTTAGTGGATTTATCGCGACCACGATGCGGTCAGGAAGCGCAAAAATAAATAAATAAAATCGAAAAACTCGTTTGATCGAGTACGCGCGTGCCGCCGCGGTATCTATATTATTATAATTCGAACGTCGTCCCGACGGCGGCGGCGGCGGCACGATTTCGCGAGAGATTATTATAATATATTATACGTGTGTGTATTTTACCGTACGACCGTCGTCGTCGTCTGTGCGTATATTGTATGGTTAGGAATCAATTTCCACCGCGGAGACGTCGACTGCATTAATAATGCATTAATAATGCATTCGCGGTCCAACTCCTCTGCAGGCTCTCCTCTCGACACTCGGCTACGCATTATTATAATATTATATACCTACGTATGTTACGTATGTAAATGCGCGCAGAGGCGTTATAACGACGAGTGACGACGACGTCTGGAGCGGAAGAGAATCGCGAACGGGACAAGTGGCCCAACGAGACTCGTATACGAGTACGATGTGTATATGAGCGTCAGGATTTATTTCCGCGGTACAAACAATTCACGACGATTTCTATTTTGGTTTTTTTTCGGAAACGAGTGAACGACACGACCCGGGCAGGACGGCAATGAGAAAAAAAAAAGAAAAAAAGTGCAGTGTTCAACACTTACTGCAGCTGGCTGCATTCTGCCTTCTGCGGTAAACCGAGGAATCGTTCAGCGTCCGTTTAACACGTTGACTGCCATGCCTATTTCAGTGTATTGGGGCCACCGTATTTTTTTACGATTATTAGTCATAAATCTATCCTAAAACCATTATACGTGTTAATTCACCTGTAGAATGTGAGGGGTTATAATGTCCCTCAGTGGCGAAAAATATGTGAATCACATATTTCTTGCTTTTGAGGGGTGTTTTGACCCTTCGAATATGAAAATCTGTATTTCACTAGTAAAGTTAAAAACATTTAAATCGATTCATAAAAAAAATGAAAAATAAAATAAATACCTGCATTTTTAATTAGTAAGACATATTGTAATATAACATAATGTATAATATATGACATAATAATTATTAGAATTTAATCTTGTAATCTTGAAACATCTGATAGGTATATTTTGTTTATCTAAAATATTATTTATTAAAATCGACACTGAAAACAATTAAAAATTTAAGGATTATAATTAACATTTAATGATTAATTAGGTACAACCTCAATGCAAATATCTGACAGTGCGTTATTTTCACGGTTACTGAGGAGGGGCTATTTGATCCCACGAGTCGACAAAGACAACATAGCCTCGAGGGACAAATTGACCCCTCATGGCTCACTTAAAAATTCTACCTAGGGGCAAAAATGACCCTCGTGGCAGTCGACGTGTTAAAAAAAAATTTAAGATCCGACAGAATATCCCGTAATAAACGAAAATTCCAAAAGATATAATTGAATTTAGCCCCGTCCGAAAAAAAAAATGTCACTGGGTGCGCGCCCCTGCGGCGCGGCGCGGCGGCGGCGTCTGGAGAAGAGTGGAAAACCGTGCGGTCGAAATATCGCAATGTCGTGTATGGGAAAATATCGAAATCATTATATTGCGAAACGCATCGGCCAACACGCCGAACGAGCGGTACACAATCGTTTCTAGAGCGACATGCCGTGTTGATTTGAAATACGAACGTAACAAGTGTATATAGAGAAATACCGTCAGTTCAATCCAAGAGACGCTGTGCGAAACAACTACAACCGTCGACGAGCAACTTACCTGATCGACCGTAGTAAATCGCCGTAGAGAAATCGTTTCGACAGTAGCTTGAGATATTATCGCGATGGACGCTGAAGACGACGAAAGAATGGGCTCGCCTTCGATGGACGTGACGGAGGCGCGACGAATGGAAGCGACCGTGGCGAGGAACCGCCAGACTTCGGCGACCCGGTGGAACGAGAACGAGGAGGCGTACGACGATGACGACGACGACTCGTCGGCCGGGTCGGACGGCGAAGGGTCTCTCGAAGACGCCGCCGGGTGCTCGCGCCGGCGGCGCCGGCGCCGCAGGAAATCGTCCTGCGCCGCGCCCAAGCGGAGACGCAGACGCAGCCGGTCCTGCAAGAAGCGCAAGCGTCGTCGTCGCAGCTGCAGCCGGAAGAAGAAGGTGTCTTGCAAACGGCGCAGGAGCCGCAGGCGCAGGTCGAAATCGTGCCCGTCGCGGCCGAAACGCTGTCGACTGGACGTCGCGGGCGCGGTGCCGAACGCCGTCGCGCGTCGCAGCCGGTCCCCGTCCTCGTCCGTGTCGCCGTGGTCGGCCCACCGGGCCGCCGTGGCCGGCAGGACGTCGTCCGACTGGCTCGACCACGTCACCACGTCGTCGTCCTCGCAGAGCTCCGAAGACCTCGGCGGCTCGGCGACCCAGGGCCGTCGGCGCACCCTTAGCATTCGTCCGAGTCAGACTCCGGTCCAGAAACAGCGGAAGAATAGGAGTCGTAGTCGGCAGTGCCCGCAAACCAGGAAAATGGCGCGCAAACCCAAGTCCTGCCGACGCCTGCGCAGTTCGTCACGCGGCTCGCACGATCCGTCGGGCGCGGGCCCGAGCGGCCGATAAGAGTACCGCGAGTGTGCGAAATACCTTTGTACAAGGTTGTTTTGAAAAATAAAGTCTTTTAATTGCCGTAATTGCATCGTGCGTTGTCCGTTTCGATAAAGTCCTAACCTATACATATACTCTAGAGAAATAATGAAATCGCGCGTAAAGTAGTCCCATATCGAAAACGCCAGGATCGCCGACTCGGTCCTGCGCGAAACACTGTTACGTGTACGGTGTTGTTTGAACAAGTTCTGAAAAAGTCATTTTTCAAAAACCCCCGCCGGGACGTAAGAGAAATAATGAAATCGCGCGTAAAGTCATTATCTATAATAATAATACATCGAAAAGTAGTACGACCGTGTCCGTGTAATGGAATTTTTACATATATTATTCGTACTCGCGTGGCGTTTCGTTCCCTTTTATTTTAAATGTCAAATCGATATTGACGCGATTCGTTTTAAATGTAATCTGCTGTGCACGAGATAGGCATCTTGTACCCCATCATTAACGGAAACGTGCCAGTCGCCCTAGACTTCGAGGAGGGGGGCGGGGGTTCCAAAATAGGCCAGAGCAGTGCGCGTTTAAAAGCAAAATTATGTCGAAACGACGACATTATTATTTCTCGAGAGTACACGGAGAGTAGTGTTTTCACTCTGACATTTCGTTGTCGTTTTTAAACGGTAAAACTATCGCGAGATAAAAAAGGGTATTTTTTTTCTTTATTATTACATATAATCATATAAATAACAACAAAAAATATAATATCTACTCCTTTAAGTCTAAGCTTGTGGCGGAGTAGAGAGTTAACATAACATAAATTAAACATAAAAGCACCTATACATGAGATGCCTAATTTTAGATTTAAATAGAATATAAAATAAAATATATAAAAAAAAATAAAAGAATAAGAATACTACAGATTGTTAACAAAATCCAATATAATGAAGTACACTAATATGATTTTTATAAATAACTAAAATAAAAGAGAACATAAAAAAATTAAAATTCTTTCGCCTCATTTCATTTAAAAAAAAATAGAATATGAGTTTTATTTGTTTAGGGAGTCGTTAATTCGTAAAATAACCATTTATAGACTAATTTTTTTCTATTCATTACTCCCTCATGAATATTTATTTTTTTATATAGTAATTGCATTTGATTGAAATACGTTGCACCTAAATAATCAATAAAATATTGTCCAAAGGATTTTTTAGAGTATTTTACAGGTTAGATTGTAGGCTCTATGCTTTCTAATATGTGAAAAATTTGTGTTGTCTATGTGGTTCATACTTTTTTTTATTATAAATAAAATTGCAAATTTTTTGAATAGGAAGAATTTCTAAATGTATGTAATTCATTTTTGTTGAGCCGACTAACGATTTTTTATGTAATATTATTCTTAGTACATTATTTTGATTCGATCGAAGAGGTTTTAAAAAAACTTTCTTTGACACCTCCCCAAACTAGAATGCCATATTTGGTATATGTGGATTGATAGAATGCAAAATAGACATTGCGTAGAGTTTGTAAAGGTAATATTATGTCTTTCAGTTTAACGAATTTGTGTAAAGTATAACGGAGTTTTCCCAATAAGATGTTGGTTCCACCTCAAATTACTATCAAAAATAATACCTAAATAACGAATTAAAAAAAAAAACCGGATTTTTGTGCGGCTAAAATCTAAAAAATGTGCAATTAAAATGTTAAAATGTGTAAAAACGTGCAAAAACAAAATTTTCACTATAGGTACTTGTAATTTTAATTCTAATAAGTTATAAACTAATAAGTAGGTAATAACTAATAACTAATAACTGACTTTACAATATTTGATTAAAATTTATAATCGTGTACATTTCCAAGTTTTTTTCTTTGAAATTATGTCTTCTGTCACTTGATATGACGTGTTTAAACTGATAAAAATAATACAAAAATACAAAAATATTTGTACAAAAGTACATTTTTTTAAAAAAAAAAACCCAAAAACGTGCAATTTTGTGCAACATAAAACTTTCTTTAAATTAATCTACATCTCTTGATTTGGATTTGTAGCTTTTTTCTATTGAATTTAGAACACGCCATAAAAAGATGCAATTGCACGGGAATCCGGTCTTTAGTTATCATTAGAGTTAGGATGTTGATGACCTAAAAAACACACAATAATGCCCTAAAAAAATGCAAAAAAGCCCTAAAAAAAGTGCGAAAATGCCCTAAAAACTTCAAAATATTACCTTTAAAATTATCTAAAATACTAATTAAGTAAGTGAAAAAACTTATTTATAAATAATAATTTTTATTAGGATTATATAATGGGTGTAATAGTAGATGCATTTAAATAATTTATAGATAAATTTCAATATTAAAAATAAATTAAGAGTTAGATTTTAAATAAATTAAATTTGTTACCAAACTTGGGTGTAACATTTGCCCTAAAATCTATAATTTGTGAAAAATGTCCCACATTGTATAAAAAGTACAAAAAATGCCCTGAAAGATGAAAAAATGACTTAAAAATGTTGAAAAATGACGTTAAAAAACAAAAAAAATGCATTTATAGCTAAAAATGCAAAAAATGCAAAAAATGCAAAATAAAATTAGAATATTCTGCATCAAGGGAGCATGAAACAAATTTTTAGCTAGGATAGCATTATACAGAATAAAAGGAAAAAAAATGCAAAAGTCATCAACATCCTAACTCTAGTTATCATGTTATTACTGCAGTGTCCGTTATCTGAGTGTCGTGACAAAAAAAAAAACAAATACAATATAGAGACGTTTATTACGCGCGTCGTCGAGTATGTAATAATAAAAGTAACGCGCGAGATAATTTATAATTGAAATCCAGTGTCTCCGCGGAGGATAACATTGTCGTCGATCGTGTGCTGCGTTCACTGGGATTTTCTTTTCTTCAAAATGTCGAAATATAACTCGCGCGCGCCGACGATAATACACTTTTTTTTACGATTCCACGCGTAATCGGATACGCGCTCGCGGGGAACGGACAGACATGTTCTTTTTACACGTAATTAAAATCAAAATGTTATTCGTACGCGCGCGCGTTGCGAACGAGTCGCGCGGGGGGTCTTCTCTCGTTAATTCACCGCCGTGTTCGAGAAAGAAAAAAAAACGTTAAATCGACGGACGAGTCTGTCCTATAAATTATGTGTTGCGGCCGCAATTAGATATTTAGTTGGGCGCCGCCGACGACCTAAAAGATATCGGGGGAAAAAAAAAAATGTCTAGCGCGATAAATAAAACACAAATGTCGGACCGCAGATATACGAGTATGTACAATCTATCAAATAATTTTTGAAACCGTTTATTCTTCTTTCAAATGCCTATTTAGCAGCGATTTCAAACGCATATTTTTCGATAGTCTCTAACTCGTCCACCGTATTGTATTCGAATTCGCATCTGTTGTCGCGCAAGTGTTAAAATAACTCGAAAAATTCGTCCTTTATAATATTATGTGCCGAGAAATGATGAAATTGATCGCGACGGATGACGGTCGACGGCGGTGACGTGAACTGCAGCGAGAGAGACTCTGTTCCCTGCACAACAAGAATATCGAGGAGAATAAAATATTCTCCAACGTGTAATTGGTAAGTGTTTTTCCATAATAATTTACAATTATTTTACGTCATGACCAGGGCTGTGAATTTAATGCACTTAAAAACTATTAAATATGCATGCATATGCAGTGCATATGCACTAATATATGCCCCTAAAAATTCATGCAAAAAAAAACTACAAAAATTAAACTTTTATTTTAATTTTTTTCATTGGTATAATTTTTTTTATTAATTTTAGTTTAAATATTAGTATTTTTACTCGTTGGTATGAGTATAATATGAGTTATTGATCTTAACCTAAGTCTTGGTCTTCGTCGTAGACAGAAGATCTATAAAAGAAATATAAATTATAATATAAATAATATAATTAAATATAATTATTAAAATTATATATTTTACCTTTAAAGTATAGTTATTGCATTGGACGACCAATGATTTCTTCAGGTTTTCCAACTCGAAACACCTCCTGTTCGGTGCCAACAAAGTTTTATAATATAAAGTAAAGGAGCGTTCTACGTCTGACGAAGTTATTGGGGCAAACTTGAAATACGTCATGTCGCTCTACTGGTTAAATCTTCTGGTATATCTAAATCAATGTCATTTTTCCAATTAAATATTACGAAAAAAAAGCATTTAAACAAAAAAATTATTCAAACATGCATTTATGCCCTAATTATCAATGCCCTAACCCATGAAATATGCAAAATAAAATTTGGTATTTGATGAACTACAAATAAGTCAAAACAAATTTTGGCCGAATCCATTTTTTTATAAAGTGTAGCAAAAAACAACAACATGCAAATGCATTGAATTCACAGCCCTGGTCATATGACTTATACACACAATATTATATTTTATCGTCGCTAGAAATCATTGTTGTTCGCCGATAAAATAATTGTTTAGTCTCGGTGAATAATCTACAACGCGTATAAAATTTTTGTAATATTATTATCACTCACGAGTAATTTTTATTGCGAAGAAAAAAAAAACACACAATAAGTCGTAATCTCGGGATTATTTTTGTAAACGACGACGACGACGCGTCCGAGACGACATACCTTTTTTACGAGAAAATTCCGGCGATAACTCGTTTTCAAACGGCGCGGTGTCGACGGGGTGAGAGAGGCGAGGGGTGGAAATGTTTGTGCGAGTCCGGTGCACTTTGCGCGGCTCTTTATAGAAGTGCATCATCGCGCAATGCACTTGCGACATAAATAACGCGTTGTCGACGCAATCGAATTTTCTACAAGACGGCGGGATCGGAGCTCGCCGAGCTCAGCTCGGTCTCGGGAGGGTGTGTGATCCGACGCTTTGTCTTTGAAACGCGTTTTAATTAGTTTTATTGTTTTGGAAAAAAACGTCGTCGAAAAGAAATTAGTTTCAGAGCCGATTCGTTCGGATACGTCGTCGATGCGATAAAACGCGAGACAGACGAAATCGAGATTTTTTTAGATTAAACTTACCACGTATATATAGTATAAACACTAACTATTAGAGTTTATTTATAAAGAAAAACGAATTGAATAATATATATATCGAAAATTATATGATTATAACAAAAATAAAACACGAAAATCAACCACATTTGTGCGGGCCAATTGCTTGCAATACACTTACTTGATGTGTGCAAAAATGTTATTCGTATAAATCAAATCGTTTGGGAAATTTTTATATTTCTTTAATAAAAAAAAATACAAAACCAGTGCTTTATAAAATCTAAAATTGAACAAATTTCTGAAATCATTATAGTTATTATAATCGACATTTAAAATTATAAAAAAACATAATCTATTACGCACATAGAATATTATGACTTTGATGATAAATACCCCATTGCTATAGTGCAGAGGTTGTCAAACTTTTTTGTTCGCGGAGCCCTTGTGTTGGTAAAAAAAATTACGCAGCCCCAAAAATCAGAAATGCGTCTATTTGAGACCATAATAATTCATAAAAAATGATTGTCAATTATTGCTTTTTATTTAAAAAATGAACTAAATTATCGTACTACAATAATAATATGTCAAATGAACACGAAAAACCCGACTTTTATCTGATCTCGTTTTGACACGAAATAATATACAGTGTGTTCAACGATAACGGAATATTTCCGTTCGGTGAACTTGGATTGAATTGGGGTTTTTTCGAGGAGCTAGGGAATACTAAAGTACACATTTTCTGATAATTTTCGAATTTTTAAGACTTGAGGCCTGCGCATGCGCAATAAAACTTACATTTTTTAAATGGGAAAATACAAATTATTATTTGTAAACATATAAAGTAAATTAAACATTGATTTGACACTTATTTTATTATTAACAGTGGTTATGAGCAAAAACGTCACTAAAAAAAAATTATGCAAAAATTCAAATTTCGACTTACTCTAACTTGGTCAGTTTTGTAGATAGAAAAAAACTGTTTATAGAAAACATGTTTAAAAAAAAATAAAGGGTGTTCCTATTTAAAAAATGTAAGTTTTATTGCGCATGCGCAGGCCTTGAGTCTTAAAAATTCGAAAATTATCAGAAAATGTGTATTTTAGTATTCCCTTGGTACTGTCCAAATGATATTGAATATAAAAATATTAAAAACGTAACTATGAAATATAATAATATAATAATAATTTGAATTTAATCAATACGAATATGCCCTAGGGCTCCGCGGAGCACAGTTTGAGAACCGCTGCTCTAGTGTGTAGAAAATTTGATACGTCGTCGTACAATATTATTATAATTTGCGGACGTTTCCGATAATTATTATCGATGGGGGGGGGAAAAAAAAGGCACGCGCGCGTTATTTTCTGCTCCACGACACCACACCTAGTGCGTGTGTGTGTGTGTGTCTATTACTCTAGAGAAAATCAAACGGCCGTTCGGAGAAACGTTGCGTCGCGATAAAAATACTATAATAATAATAATATGTCACGCGTGTGTGCGCGCCGTGGTACGCGCGTATTGCGCACGCGATTCTATTTCGTATGATAGTGATAAAAAAAAAGAAAAAGACGGGAAAAAAACTGGCGCGCGCGTCCGTGTAATATTATTATTATAACGTCGTAATCGTGGCGCGTCCACGGACGTACGTCCGCCGCGTCTGGAATGAAGAAAAAAAAATCGGATTTCACGAAGGATCTCTCACATTATTATTATTATAATATATAGGAAGCGTGTGGCGCGCGCGTGCGATCTAGGCGATCTAGGCGTATTTCACTAAAAATAACCCGTTCTGGCTTCTACGCACTCCGTTGACCCGGCGGCGCCGTCGTCGCGTGTATAATATAGGTGACGCGGCGCGACGCGTATACAGGGCGGTCCGAAAAAGTCACCACCCGGTCTTCGGCGGTTTCTATCTTTGGGCCACGGTCGTTAAAAGGATGCTCGTAAGTGCCCGCACGACCACGAAAACAGTGATTTTAAATACGGATGAAAACGTTCGATGAAATCGACATCATCGATTGCGATTTTCCAAACGCTTTTCGTCCGATTCCGTCGAGACTAGCCTAACCGACGATTTCGACCCTGAAAGCCGATATTATTCACTATTTACACGACGATTTCTAATCATAATAAACGGACGAGCGTGTCGCGTCAAACGCAGGGCACTGTGCCTCGTATATGCAAAATTGAAAATTGTATACAAAAAAAGTCGCTAAAATTAAATACACTTTTTGTTCAAAAATATTCACTTTAAAATGCATATATTTAAGTGCATATTTGGTGACTTTTTAGAGCTACAAGTCCTCTGCCCTAATTATAATAATATAACATCGGTGCCGTGATTGCGGCGATCGCGAGAGAAATGAACCGAATTGTTTCGCGACGTTTTCAAATACACATTTTATCGATCGACACGGCTCGGACGGAGACGGTCGGGGGCTAATTTATAGTTTACCGACCCGCGTGTGAAATATTAATTACCCAACGCACAAGTAGACGTACCCGTATATATAATATCTCGCCGAACCGTACTCAATAATTATTAACGATTGATATCGAAAGCCAACAAATTATAACGTTTCCGCGTCCTATTTACACACGTTTTTTTTACGCTCTCAATTTATTATTTCGATCGGAATAATATTATTTACAAGGATAAACACGCGTTGGTTATTTATTCGCATTACGTTCGTTTGAAACATTTCGGACGGTAATTTTTTCATTGTCCTCTAGTAAAATACTCAAATCCTACACGTTTAATTAATTAATTAACATTTTCGCGATCCGTACATCGTTCGATACACAATATTTCGGTGCACAGTGCGTTTTTCGGAGGGGAAAATCTAAATCGATACTTTTGAAATTCGCAATGCGATTCGAGCGATTCGCGACAGCGCCCTCGCCCGCGGCCGAGGGACGATATTTTGTCGCGCGTTTCGTCGACCGAACGCCGTGGCCGAGTCGTCAATATTGTAATCGTCGCGCGTAGGCGGTTTAGTCGGAGTGGCTCGCGCGACAATGCGGTCGTCGCTGGCGCATAATAATAATATATTATTACGTATGACGTCGTCGGCCGGGTGTGGATTCGGTTTTTTTTATCTTTTCCTTTTTACGATCCGAATAATTCCAAATAGTATATTGTCCATAAAAAGCCCTCGTGAAAATAACGTTTCCGGAACGCGCGTTCAATATACGCGAGTACGAAATTATCATAATAATATATTATATACGGCCCCGTACGTAATTGATAACGTGATTTAGACTAGATGCGGTTAGAAAACGCGTCGCGTGGGCGAACGCTCGTTCACAATAGTATATGTGTAATTTTATATCGCGTCGAGTGCGCGGCGAAACAGAACGTGGAAAAGACATGATAATTCGCCGTGTGCGACCTACAATAATACGTGGGTATATTGTGTGTATGACGACGACAGTCGTATGAATATGGGGGGGGGCGGGAGGGGGGCAGGAGAGTAGTCGCGATTCCACAAAGGACCCTTACACGCGCGACGACGACGTTCGGACACTCGATATGAAAGAATAAATCACTCTATATAGATGGCAAATTACTGTCTGGCACGTCCTTTATTCGACAGAGTGGATCAAAGACTATATACCGGGGGTGGCCACTAACCTTAACTCTGGGAGCCGCAAATTTATAAAGCTAATTTGAGGTGAGCCACATTGTAAAGCGATGTTTTTGAAATGAAGACACATTGAAAAATGAACTCAAATGAAGGAACGTTTATTTTTTTACACTACATAAAACATTATTCTTACTATTATTACATAATATCATCTTACATTATTCTATCTACGAAATCGACGGCAATAAAAATGCTATCTAACGTTTCTAACGATATTAACAAATTTTATATTAATTAAGTTTAGTCTAAATTTAGTTCAAGAGCCGCACGAAACTGATTTAAGAGCCGCATGTGGCTCGCGAGCCTCGTTCTGGCCACCCCTGCTATATACGTATGACGTATTATAATATGACACTGGTGCAGGTGTGGTGTTTAACGAATTTGGGTAGAGCTTGTATTATTTACGTAGCAATTATCGCGTGGCGAATTTATGGAGAAAACAATGATTTCTAACGATTTATTGTTCTCGTTTTATATCGCGTCCCGACAACTACGATTAAACCTACTGTATATTGTAAATAATTTACCCGCTCAGCTTAAAAATGTGTTTACCGTTGCGACTCGAAAAGGAACAATCGCCGACGACGCTTTTCAATTCTTTCGCGCGAATACTCGTACTTGTTTTTCAGAAATGCACACGGTTTTCAAAATGTTTTTACGTCATAGGTATTATGTATAATATATCGAAATGGTCGAGTTTTCTTTTAGTTTTTCCGCGAAACGTCGCGAATAAAACCGTTTTAGTTTGGACGCGGGAAACGTTGCACGTTTTTATACGAATTTTCAACGAAACTCGACGGAAATTCATTCGTGAGACTGTCGAAAATATTCGACATCAATATTTGATATGAGATCCTTGGCCAGTCGTTCTTTCTAATCTAAGATAGTGTAAATGTCGGGGGGTCGGGGGGTCAGAGTTCCCCCCGTCATCCACCGATGAAAAATGTCTCGCGACACGTCGTCGTCGTCGTCGTGGCGTTGAATCAGATACGTCGCGGAAGATCGCGACGAGGAAAAAGGACGCGTACGATTTTATTATTTTCTTTTCGGACGACGACGTGTTTATGTAAATTTCTCCCGGCGAGTAGGTGTATTTTTTAGCGTGTCGATGACACACACACACACACACTGTATAACGTAGGAACGGGAGGAGTTTATTATTATACAAACGATAATCGAAAAAATTATATCTCGTCGGCCCGCGGCCGTCGAGCCGGAGAGTATAACTATTAGATTTCAATGACTATAAGTCAAATTTTATCGCGTCCTGCAGACAATATTACATAACACGCGGGCATACTCACTCGCACTATACGTCCCGAACGATTAAAACAAAGAGCAACGCGAGATCCCGCGACGGCGACATCTGGTGACCGGCGTACCTACTACGAAAATAAGAGTCGAAATACGGGCACACGGCTCGCATGCGTCCTCAAAACCTCGCTTTGTATCGAAAGATTTATAATTCGTCTATCGATGTCGACTGGAAAACATCGTACGTTTATTTCTTTTTGAACATTTTTCTTCATATTTTCAGATTCGTTCGTCGTCGATTCGATACGTAAAAGTGTGTGCACATGACATATTATATGGGTGTCACGAGGACGAGAGGAGAAGGCGAAAAACGCGTCGGCATTATTATTATTATTATTATTATACACACACATTCGCCGCACTCGGTAATAATAATAATAATAATAATATTATTATAATTCGGGCCCGGCACACCTATGCACGCGTCTCCTCCTCCTCCTCCTTCTCCTTCTCCGAAATAATAATATCGTGTGTTGGTATTTCGAGACGTGGCCGCGCAATTACTGTGTTGCCGTTTATATTCACATATTATAGTAGGTAATAGTAATAATAATAATAATATGCGCACACGCGTTTATTTATCATGTATTACAACAACTATATACATAATATATTACAGTCGATAATGGTCTGACCGCGACGCACTTCTATACGTATGCTCGTACGTGTATACATTTATACTCGTATGTTATGTTGTTATATACTCCATTACTGGTTTCCGCGGCGGCGCGTGTACGCGTCTAAACTACTTCCATTGCACGGGCGCGTATAACATTTAAATAAAAAAGAAACGACCTATAGAAATCGACCGAGACGCGCGACCGTATTGAAAAAATATAATATAATAAATACGCGCGAATATTATAATATAATACCATACGTTTGACCGGGCCCGGATTAACACTATCGTAGGCCCTAGGCACAGCGCCTATTTATTTCCCATTGTGCCACGGTCCTGGTTTACTGCGGTATATTAAAATGATAAAAAAAACCTTACGTTCAGGAGAGGTTCAGAGGTAGTGTGTTGAATTATCAGTGTTACTACAAAATATATGCCCAGGGAGCCACGGAGCTCCTAGACCAGTGTTTCTCAAAGTGTGGTCCGCGGACCCCCAGGGGTCCGTGAGCCCATACTAGGGGGTCCACGGAGCCAGTGGCGGTTCTGAGGGTGAGGCGTGTGAGGCGGCGCAATAAATATTATTCCGTGTTTATTACTAAAAATAATAGTGATAAACCGATAAGAAATGTACGAAATGATTATTATTTTCAAGTCCTGATTAATTTCAAGTCCTGATACAAAAAAAATCAAAACAAATAATTTTTATCTCTGGTGTTTCATCAATTAAAAATTAAAAACAGAAATTATATATTTACACAATTTACACATAACTAAAAATAAACAAAATAAAGCAATACTAAAAATAATTTTTTTTTTTTGCATGTTTTCTGAAAAATAAAATAATGATGAGCAAAAAAAAAAATTACACCTGGAACCCAACCCAACCTAACCGGGGGTCCTTGAAGACTGTAGGTCTTTAGGTAGGGGTCCGTGATTCATTTGACTTTGAGAACCTCTGTCCTAGACTACTCTCGGAGCACAGTTTGAGAACCGCCGGTGTACTATATATCTTTCAATATATACAGTAGAATCCGCTTATTTGGGACACCGCTTAATGGGGACAAATTGGCATAGTCCCGAACGGATGTATGAATTTAATGCGATTTAACTTCGTTTATCCGGGACAAACCATCGGTTACAAGGGACAAAAATAAAAGCGTTTAACTAGGTAGATATTCTGATTTATGATGGTGTGCAGTGCTTCGATGCAAAACGAAAACGAAAATTTCGATAATATTCTCGATGAAATTGCTGAAAGAAGTCTGCAAAACGAAGAGAGCGATGACGATGACAACGTTCGGCCCGTCAAAATTACTACAAGAGAAGCAGAAAAGTGCATTGATCAGCTTAGACTATATTTTATGCAAAATGAAAACGGAAATGCACCAACAACTTCGCTAGACGTTTGTGCAGATTTTATTAATAAGCAAAGTCTTAATAAATTACAGCAAAAAACAATGGACGATTTTCTGCAGCCTAAAAAAATATAAATTAAGTATGTAAATCGATTAATGTATAATAAAATAATAATCCAATTAATTTACGATATAATAATATTAAATAGTAAATATGTATACATAATGTAAAACTGCTGGTAATAATAATAATATGTAATTTTTAAATAAAGTTATTATATATGTATAATATGCACTTTAATAGTTTCGGTTTATTAGTTATTCGGTTAATCAGGACAGTCAGGATAATGGGGACAAATAGGTCCCGCCCAATGTGTCCCAATTAAGCGGATTCTACTGTATATACATTTATATAAATAATATATAATATTTGCCAACTAATCTTTTCCAAACCCCCCCCGCCCCCGCCCATTATAATGTCCTGCGCACGGGCCTGTCGAGAATAGAACTCGATTTTCGAAAGCGAAATTAATATCTATCGATATTCGACGCGATCGACGACGTCGTCGCGTAAAACCCGTAAAGCCCGTATTGAATTTCTTCGAAAACCTCGTGGAAAAAAAACAACTAGAGTTCGCTCCGAACCGGAACACACCCGCGCGTACCGTATGGCGCGCATACGATAATATATACTAATACGCGCGCGCCGGAATATCACCCGCGTAGATTATAATTCGATAATATTATAATCGTTTGAAACGTAGGATTATTATTTTTATGATTATTATGATTTTTGAAATACGATACGCCAGCCAATACCCCGAACGTGGTTTTCAAGAAAAGACACAAGTATATTCTACTCAGTGGATGGCGGTGCGATTTACATATTTCATCATACGTAAACGAATGAAAATCATTGTCTAATAATTCGTCCAATGTTTTGATTCCATTTCACGCTACAAGAATATAAGATTGCGACGCACACGATACACAGTTAGGGTTGCCACCTCTCCGGGTTTACATATAAATCTACGGGCTACGGGTTCGGTGAATTATTCTCCGGGGTCGTCATAACATTACGACGTATTTTTATATATAATTATAAGTAGTTTGTCAATAAGTAACAATTAGTATTTTCATCGATGGGAAATTTATGGTCCGAAATCGTCCGTCAGTGGAAATGGTTATATCAGAACTCTGCGTCAAATTATGAAAATATAAAACATGTGTGATTATATTAATATTTTTTTGCATTTCATTACTTATCTTTTCACTTCATAACTTCATAAACTAAGCTATAGATTATATAGATTATACTATATACTGGTGTATACTGGCTAGTGGCTGATGACCAGGGCTCGGGACTTTATGCTCTTAAAATCATAACAATATGCGCATACATATGCATAATTAAATATGAAAATATGCGCTTAAATATGTGTTTAGATGTATTAGTTTGTGTAATCATTTGTTGAGTCCTTGTCTTGAAAATTTCCCTCCGTTTAATCATTTTTGCATGTTTTACTGTTTTTATATGTTGTATTACACTAGATCGCCGTTCAAACTCTACTTTAAGTTCACATACTCTACAAAATAAAATTCTTCCATCTGCGGAAAATACATCATCCCCAAATTCCGAAATGAAACCTCTCAATCGACAAATTTGTGATTGTTTTTCTTTCGGCATATTTATTAAATGAAGAAATTATACCACGAATACTAGCACTTAACTTAACTCCGGTAAGTGTCGAATTTCGAAAAATCCTTTCCAATGGGGTCTCCACTATATAAAACGAAACTGCTGCCCAAATTTCATACTCAAAGCTCCAGCAGTTCCAGCCAGGCGAATTTTTCTAGTTTCACCCTTTTTACCCCTTTTAACCCCCTTAGGGGTCGAATTTCGAAAAATCCTTTCCCATGGGGCCTCTGCTATATTAAACGAAACTATTGACAAAATTTAATACCACAAAGCTCCATTGACTCAGGATTTTTTCCATTTTTACCCCTTTTAACCCCCTTAGGGTTAATTTTCTCCATAATTTATGCTATAAACCCGCTCCCCGACATTCTCTATCATTTAAAAAAAATTTGAGCCAAATCGGTCCAGCCGTTCTCAACTGATTCAATTTCCAATTTTTTGTCTCCATTTTTATATTTATAGATATAGTTTTCAACAGCATATTATTTACACATAGATTACACAAATACTTGAAAATAATTTATTTTTTTTTTGCAATGTTATAATTATTGGGGAGACGCAGTCTCAAAGTTTCCCCTGACGCACCGTCCGCCACTGCAGTTCTACTCGCCTTATTTCGCCGCCGTGACCTTTTGCGCCGCGAGTATTACATATTTTATCGGATTGATTTCCGCCCGGCGTTTTTTTTTTTTTGTTTTGTTTTTCATTATCCGTCGAAAGTTTTCGGCGGTTTTAATTATACGACGGCGACGACGACGATGAATCATTGATGTGTCGTGTGTCATGATACCCCCGCGGGTAGAGTATATACCTATAATAATGTTATGTCGTGCGATCGCGCTTTAATTGACTTTTTTTTTTCATTCCTTTCCACCCCGCCGCCGCCGCCGTTATTATTACGACCGTCGACGACGGCCCCGTGTATAATTTAAACGGTCACGGGTAATTAAACGAGAGACCGCGCGCGCGCGTGTGTGTACAAGTCCTACAAAAGTATCGATCCGCGGGAGTCAATAATAATAATTACCGTGAATAATACACGACGACGACGCGACGTCCGAAACGAGTCTTTATAATATCGTAAAACGAATTTTTCGGACGTCCGATTAATAATATTTCCGAACGTTTTTTTTGCTCTTTCCAAAATAACTTTTACGAATCATTTCCGACCTGCACTCCGTCCGATACATATTAGGCTACGCCTACATTGATTTCGTTTTATATAGCGGAAACTCCTGGAGAAAGGATTTTCCGAAATTCGACCCCTATCGGGGTTAAAAGGGGTGAAACGGGTAAAAAAATGAAAAAAAATCGCCTAGCCGGGACCGCTGAAGCCATGGGTGTGAAATTTGGTCAGTATTTTCGTCTTAGAAAACGGCCAAATATATGCGAAAATATGCAATTAAAATTTTTGCATTTCAATCCGTTATGACTTGAAACAAATTTAAATCTTACTCGGACTATTCTGCAGTCATTATTAAGCAATATGCAAATGCAACAAGTCCCGAACCCTGATGATAATAATATATAGGCGCCTACGTTACCCCCCACGCGACGACGCGACGTGTTGAATTTTTTCGACCGTGGTCGTAGAAACGAGAAAAAAACGTGCGAAAAAAAATTAGAAATCCGACGATTTGCGAACAACGCGCGGTGCGCGGGTTCTAATACGAAAATTAGAAACGTTACCAATGATACGTTCGTGAATGTGTCGAGCTGTACGGTTATGAGTGACATAATAAAACGCATAATATAATATTATTACTGATGATTAGAATTCCGACTAAGTAATCCGACTCGAATGGAAAAACGACCCAATACATGGTTTTAGAACTTCTTCTCTTTTTTCTTTTTTATGCTTATTTTAAAAATAATTCGTGTCGACATATCGCACGTCGCGCGCTCGACTGTCGCGTACGATTATACGTATATAACGCGACAATTCCCGCGCGCGTTTCGTTTATCCGACAAAACCGACGACGGCTCGTCTTACCCACCCCGACGACGACGCAATATTACGAACGAGTTGCGTTTTTAATATAATTACGTCCGTCGTAACTATAACCGACGACGTGTGTAGATTGTTACAACAATAACATCGAGCCATGCGTGTGAGACACAATCGCCGATTTTTTTTTTCCGCCAGAAACACACGATAACGTTTGTTTTTGGTTTTCCGTGCCAGACGTTGTATACGTAATATACCTTTCGGTTTGATTCCTCTGGTTTTTAACGATTTATTTGGCAAATCGCGCGACAGTTACGCAGTGAGGGTACGAATTGATGTCACCTTTTCAAAAGCGTACCTCTTTCTGACTTTCTACAATTTCCTAATGATATAGTATCAGTAATCAGGACTCGCGAGTTCGTGTCCTGAAAAAAGGCCTAAAAAGTGTGCACTTGTGCGCCAAAAAGTGGCCAAATCAAAAAAAAGAAGAGATTTTAAGTAATTTTCGGAATAACAAAAGATGTCCGTTCATATTTGTACGTAAAAGTTATATAATCGTATTAGTTTGAATTTCATTCCGAAATATCAATTTTTTTTCTTCGCTCTCACATTTCTCGTCGAGAAATATCAGGTAAAATATAATCGTTGGAAACATACAATATTTGTATAAAACGATTGATATTTTACCGAGTCGACGAGAGAATTTAGTCTCGAGCTAATTTATAATAATACAAATACGTTTTTCATCAAACTTACTGCTCTTACCTCACCCTCGGACGGGCTCCCGCGGAAATCACGAGGTTGACTGCGAATTTTACGGCGGTTTCGTTTTAAATAATTATTATCGTTAAACGCTATTCCGCGGTTCAAGTCGTGCCTCGCTAATCGTCGCGCTAAAAACATAATATTTCGATCGGTTTTCGCGGTCGATAATATAAGTCTCGGAGGTTTTGTTTCTCCTTTCAAATCGATTGAAGAAGAATCCAAAGGATCCGTCGAGAGAGTCCTGCGGATAATCCTCGTCGTCGTTTATATAGCACGACGAGCCTTTTTTCCCGTCCGATAAATACGAGTAGTAGTTTATAAACGTAATAATAATAAAGCAACACGGTTATTGTTACGACGCGACGAGCCTAACCGAGTGGAGTACTACACACGCGGAGCGTAATATGTACAAGTTTGAAGCGTAAACAGATAGAAAGGAAGAAAAAATCTTCCCGAAATCTCATTGTGTCGTCGTCGTCGTCGTCGTCGGCGTCGTTCACCGGCGGCCCCCCGATCGATTTGCATGGGAAAAAAAAAGATTAATTACCGCCCGAACGTCGTGGTCGTTAAACATTTCACATGCGCCGTATGGCACTCGTAAATCTCCGCGCGTACGTAAATCGTTTTTCCTCCCCTCTTCTTTTCTCTCCACTCTTTCCTACCCGGTTATTTAAAGAATCCGGTGTGTGTGTGTGACATACGCGCACGCAGTAATACGTATTATAATAATACACTCGTCGTCGCGCGGTTACACACGCTTTGTCCACGTGTTTGTATTATTTCTCTCTCTCTATATTATATCTATCTATCCCGACCGCTCGCGGCGATCATATCTCTCCGTACGAGACACTACTTTAAATAACGTTTATAATATTATTATACTATACGAGTATTATAAAAAACAGAAAAAAACAATAAAAAAACCGACGTCAGTATAGTTAGTACCTACGAGTATAATATCGCGTGTGTGTGTATAACGTGTGGTATTATTTTCCACGTGACCTTTATGGAGATCGGGGGGGCCTATATTATTATAATAAACCCGGACTAGACGAGTTTGGTCGTGTTTTTTAACGCGCGTTTATTTAGTGAAATAGAAATAAATAAATACGCGCCATTGTTCCATTGCTCAGAGACTCGACCGCCGCCGCCGCCGCCACCATATAATATTATATATTATGTAGTTTTTCTTTTTCACGTACTCACGCTGCTGCAGCAGGTCGAATCGGTGTAATCTGCACGCTATTGCCGCTGATGCTGCTGCCGCGTGTGGGCACCTGGCCGTCGAGCGCGCGCGCGCGCGTGTGTGAGAGGATATGCGAGTACGTACATATATAATATTATTATGTGTGTGTGTGTGTGTGTGTGTGTACACACGCAGCGGGCAGGACGAGGAGACGGATAGATACATCGAGGGGGGGGGAAGGAATAAGCATAACAGCCAGTTTAATAATTAATTGCCAGGACCGGTTCGATGTTTGGTAGTATCCAGCAACACACACACACACGAGTAATAGAGGGAAAAAGAAAAAAAAAAAAAAACGGCCATTTACGATTAAATTGTTAGGATTTTATACTAAAACACTTATACACACACGCGTAGTAGTGTAGTATAGTTACGTATGTGTGGCGGAGAGTGGGCAGATTGAACATTATTCCGTACAGTATAAACCAGCGCGTGCATGCGTGTGTAAACGAAATACATTCCTATTAGACGGGGTCATTTCTCTCTGCACCGCCGCCGCCGCCGATGTCTTTCTCTCTTTTCTCCGCGCGTACATGACGTACCTACTCGGCGGAGAGCACAATTCCACCGCGTGTATATATAATACGCTCGCATACCTCTCTCTTGCATTACTGGTTTCTCTCCGCGCGTGTGTGTGTGTGGAAAAAAAAATCAACCTTTTCATTTAATATAATATGAATATTTAATTAATATCATATCCACATTGTGTGCGTATTATTACACGAGGTCCGTCTAGCGCAGTAGTTTGGTACCCAACCGGTAACCGGGTAGAAACCGTCCGAAACCGCCGCCGCCGCGACAGTTTGGTCCGCACGTGTTTATTCGTATGATATTATTACTCGCGCGTATTATTATTACTAGGACTTGTAGCTCTAAAAAGTCACCAAATATGCATTTTAAAGTGAATATTTTTGAACAAAAAAATAAGAATTTCTCTGTTGGTACTCACTTCATTTTGATGAACAGCTTACAATTAATTATTTGAATTATTCGGACTCGTTGAATAATTATTATTTTAACTGGATACTTCTTCAAGACTTTCGACTTTTTCGACTACTAAAAAACAATAATATTGACAAAATATTTTAGTTTCAAATATTTAAGATTAACGCAAATTTTTACCTTGCAAGTTGCAATAAGGTGTTTTTTCAAATTATTGTCAAACGTAAGACTTTAAACATCGAAAAAGAACGTTCCACGTCAACGGAATTTATAGGGCGAATCTCGAGAAATATCGTTGATCTAAGTATCAACGTTATTTGGGTTGTGTGAATGAATAAATAAAAACGTCGTTGGTAAAACTATAAATTATTTAAAATGTGCATCTAAATGTATAATATGGAAGAAATTTACCATAAAAACCGAAAAAACGCAAAATATTTGCATTTATATGCACAATAAATATTATGCAAATGCTACAAGTCCTCTGCCCTAATTATTACCATTCGTAGAGTAGAGGTTTTATAATAATATTTATCATCATCTCGTCTCTAGGTACACATCCCCGACGACGACGACGACTTGTTATGGATATTATAATAATATATTCAAATGCGACTCGCACACACGCACTCGGACGAGTAGTAGTTGTTGTTGTTAGCCTTCGGCCGTTTTTTTACGCGTTCTTTCCGTACCGTCACGAACGGCGGCGCGCGGAGGGAGAGGGGCAAATAGATTCTTATATTATTGCATCGCCACGAGAGAAGCGATATAAAACTATATAATATTATATACGGTTTTTTTTACGAGACTATAATTTTTAGTGATAATTATTTCGGAATTTTTCGGTCGTTTCGTCACGACGACCGCTCGTATCGAAAAACGTCCGGTCAATAATGGTCGTTTCGAAAATAGGAAAACGCGCCTAGTGATTGGAAAAATACGCGACACGCAATATTTTGTTATCGTTGCCGATATAATACCGAATTCGCGGAATCGTAGAACAATAATAATAATAATAATAATAATAAATAATATAACAATAATCGGCGCGATAATGTTCGCTCGTTTTCTACTGCAGCCGAAACCGCCGACGCGTCCGTTTGTGTTTTGTTTTCGATCGATTTTAGACGTTCGGTTTGTTTTTCGTCATAAAACCATTTTATTTTATTGTTCCGACGTCGTCGTCGCGGGGTTGTTTATTGCGATTTATCGTATCCGTCGTGCGGCGGCGATTTTATTGGAATTTTACAACTATTTCGGCTGCCGAAAATGTATTTCGTTTGGCGCTCCGAGAGTCCCGAGGCGAGGGCCTGCGGATATCTCGAGAATCGACCGTCTGAGACGCGGAAACTCTCGCGCGGACACCTCCCCTCCTCGGAAAAGAGGCGATAAAAAAAAAACAAAACCGTCGACGATCGAAAAAAACACCCCTCGCCCCCGCCGATTTTCTCCGCGCTCGAAAATATCTAAATCGACGACCGCGACGGCAGAAACGTCGAGGAAACGCGCGCGCGCGGTGTAATAAAAATACCACATAAACATTTACATTATTGTGTCGTGTGAAAATATGCTACGACACAGGTTCTACTACACGAAATTTGCAAGTCCGAAAAATTTCGTCCTGCTTTTTTTCTCTCTCTTTTGATTTGATTCAGCCCTCTCGAGACCGACCGCGACGCCCTGCAATCGTCCTCCGCATCCCCCTTTTCTATTGGTTGCTTTTTTTTTTTGTCTTATTTTTTCTTCGATCCCGACCTCCGCCCCGAGTGATGATTCCTCCGCACAGGACGACGACGGAACGATGCGAGCTTACGTACTTTGGAATAACTCTGTAGCAAATCGAAAAGTCTGAACGTCGTTGGTCGTAGATTTATTTTCGAGTGCAGCATTCGACATTATTATTTTCGTCTGCGAGTGACTAAAGGACGAAATTTTAATTATTTGGATCGGACGAGAGACGTCGAGCGTGGGAAAATCGAACCACCTATTTTTACGACGACGGTCGCAAGTCGCAACTCTCTGCAGTGTTTTACTATAATAATTGAAGAAGAAAAATTAGCAGTTTGCTACTGCGGCGCTAGCTATTTTTATTTCGAATGTAGGGCGCTTAAAAATACGTCGTTTTTTTTTTTTTTTTTCAGTTGAAAAAGTAATATTATGTATCATTACGCGCGACTGTAAATCTGTCGTCTTGCACACGTCTTTGCAAAATTTCATGTCTATTATTATTGTCCAGCTTTGTCGAGAGATATTTTGATTAGAATTGGAATTTCGAAAAACAAGTCAATAGATTTTCATTGTTTTTATTACAGAGTACGTTTGTACGCCGAAAAAATCCTTTCTCACCGCACACCTCGAGCGTCACTGTTCCGAATTCCCAAGTGCGTGTAATTTTCGAGATGCAACGTTTATTAGTTTTACTAATCATGTTCGTTGGAAAAACCGACGATCATTTTACATGACTTTTATCGAAACCGCGTGCGTGCGTGCGACGAACAATAGGACGAACACGAGGAGGGAAATCGTTTCCGTTCGACTGTTGTCGGGCAAATCGATTGGTCGGTTGTCTTACGATAACGTCGACCGATTGGCCGTGACGTACGTATACGATCAAAGTGAAAGTCTAGTGTCGCCGTGAATTCGGAATCGGTGTTTTGTCGGTTCAGTGATATTCGTGGACCGCGACTCGGTGTTTCGTTCGTCTTCGCGTGTGTGTCTTTCTCGATCGTCGTCGACGAAAACACGCGTGTGACCGTCGCGTGTCGCGAAGACAATTTCCGTATGATTTTATCGACGAGACGGATCGATATTTTTACAAAACCGTAAATTCGTAAAAATCAATCGAGATAATATGTTTTCGTCGAGAAATTTTTATCGAAATCGTCGAATAAACAACAATAATAATATGTCGATTTTGAAATCAAAATAACAATGCAAAAAATACAATCGAGATTTCATAAAAGCGTCGCGCATTGTTTCGAATTTTCGCGACGGGTCCGAATAATGATGGGTTTATCGGGGTTGTCGTCGCGAAAACGCGTGTACAATCGTTCGTTCAAAAAGGCGCGTCGTCGCACACAATACCGCGTGTCCTATCGTCTCGTATGACGGTACTCATATCTATTATTGTATACATTAAAGCAGAGGTTTCCAAATTTTTACAACCACGGAACCCTTAAGAAATAGTTTGTGTTTCGCGGAACCCCGATATAGATAATATAGATTATTATTTATTAAAATTAGTTCATTTTTACGTCATTAACGTAATGACAACGTCTAAAGGTACTATAATACGAGTGTTATAATTTTTAAATTTTGCTAAATTTCAAGTACAACAAATACATTATAACGATGACTATTATTTAGGTGAACTTTTTTTAAATAATATAAATAATCACATACATCTGGCGGAACCCTTGAGATTGTCCCGTGGAACCCTAAGGTTCCGCGGAACACACTTTGGGAAACGCTGCATTAAAGAACAGGCCTTTTTATGTTTCCATTTTGTGACGACGCTATTTAACTTTTTTCACACAGTTGTTCCAAATACCTTCCCGAGTGTCACCACGTCGCCCGATTTTCAAAATTCGACCCCTAAGGGGGGTAAAAATGAAGAAAAAAAAAACTTTTAAGTTATACTGCACACGGCACACGTCGTCACCGAACGCCAATAAGTATCGGCGGCCGAAACTTTCATCTCTCCGCGACAATAATGGTAATGACGAGAGTGGTTCGATCGCGTTTCACCGCGGTATCCCGTGACGATAAGTACTACTGACGAGTCTATAGACTATTTTAGTCTATTTTTCGTCAAAAATCACGTGTCGACGAGGGAAAAAATCTGCACTAGCGCGTATCCGTAAGAGACAAAAAAAAAAAAAAAATAACTATTTTATTTTGATAATATATTTATCTCTGCGGTTCACACTCTCTCTCTCTCTCTATAGTTTGATAAAAAAAAATAAAATGTCGGCTAGCGTATTTGTTTTGTTTTTTAACGTATAATATTATGATTGCGCTATTACAACGTACGATTATAATATTATTATTTGTAATATTATATTATTTCGATTGAAAAAAAATTAAAAAAAATAAAAATAAAATAAATGGTTATGCTAATGCGCCGAATCGAATGACATGAAATTAGTTTGATTAGCCTAATATTACTAAATTTATCTCTCTCGGCACCCGAGAGAGAGAGAGAGAAAAAAATAAAAACGAATTCGTACAGTTTTTTTTTCAACCGGCGCGGCGATTACAAACTGTATAAATAACATAATATTATTGTGAAACCAGTAAACATTTTTTTCATCCCACTTGTTTAGCACGGAAAACACATAATTATTTTTATTATAAAATAATATATATTATAATAATTTTATTTAATATCATGTTAAATATTTAAAAATATTATTATTACCACAGCGATAGCGTGCCGTTATAAATTACCATTTATTAATTTCGATTATAAATTCCCATGTTGGAGATAAGCATCTCTCGAAATCCAGAATTATACTCGTACGAACTATAGTAGCTTTCTAGTTTCTTCTGCGTAAAAACTCGTAAAAATCATACATAATCGGGCGAAAATTTATCGAACGCGAAGACGATAATATAATATCGTTAAAACGTTTTTACGTCGTCGTCGAGCACTATGTGTGGAGTTTTTTTTTTTCAAACGACGACGACGACGATAATGTATTAATTTAAATTTGCTCGGAAAATGAATACAAATCGAACGAGTGAAGCTGAGCAAAAAAAAGAAAACGTTTGTTCCGGTAGCTGGCTCGGGGAAAAACCGTACCGGAACGTAATGGAAACAAAGAATTACGCGACGACGACGTCTACAAAGTTACATTTTGATTATCGTACAATTTTTTCATAGTTATTTGAATTTTTATGTAATATGAGGTTTATTTTTCGATTCGATTATTGTTGCACATATTATGTTTGGCTAATTATTATAGTTAAATATTCATTCTTGTTCATTACTAAAACATATTATTATTTGATATTGACAGCGAAAAAAACCGAATTAATTAACCAGATTTGATCCGTGACCAAAACGTCATATATCTTTAGTTTTTATGGTCGTATCGATTGATTATTATCGTTTTTAACAAATCAATTTCGGCAGTAACCAAACACCGATTGATTTTTTTTTTCGTAGGTACGAACGCGAAAACGAGAGGCCGAGAGAAATTCGAAATAGACTCTGTACGCGGATCGACCACATCTGCGCGCGCCCGGGCAGTTAAACCAGTTAAACCTACACACGCGCGGGGCGATAATAATTGACGACGACCGTTCGATGCACACGAAAAAAAAATATAAAAAAAAAAAAACCATGCAATAAAAAATATCTAATATACGTATTTATCTAACGACGCGCTTTAAAAATAATGTAAAACCGACGACGGGACGACGAGGTTGGCTTTTTCTTTCTTCGTCTACGTCGCGTTCGCGACGACGCCGGTTAATATAATATTATTGTTATTGAACATAAGTCATAACTAGGGTTAGGATATTTATGCACTAAAAAATGTATGAATATGTATGCACTTGTGCACTAAAAATCAGTTAAATATGCATGAAAAATTTGAAAAATATGCATTAAAAAATAAAGAAATTTTTGGACAAAAAATGCAATAAAAATTTATTATTATAGACAAATTGAAAAAACTGAAAAAAATTAAATAAAATATAAAAAAAGTTAAAAAGAGTTGCATTGAATAATTAATGTTTGTTTTAAATGTTCCGCTGTAAATCTTCGTCTGACGAAAAATTGACGAGGCTTATCGAAAATTCTATTCAAGTAGGTACCTATAGGTATAACCATATTGAATTCTCAACAGTAAATAAGTGATAAATGATAATATGTGAAATACAGATAATCAAACTTATATAAGATTCAGTAAAATATAAAATTACAGTGTTTTTCAGCATTTTGCATCGAAAACCGTCAAATATGCGCTTAAAAACAGAAAAAAACACAAATTATGCACTTTTTTAAAAAAAATGGTAAAATATGCAATTATATGGAAAATAAAATTTTGATATTTTGAATATAGATATCATGAAACATATTTCTGTATAAGAATGGGGATGCTATTGGACAACCTAAAAAAAATATGCAAAATCATAAACATCCTAACCCTATTCATAACGGTTGAATAGGAAAAAAAAAATTAAGGACTAAGATGAGTAGTAGTCGAACGATAATTATTATAGCGTTCCAAAGCGCTCGAATCTAAATGTAACCCGTGTGGGACGAACACACCGTACGCACTCAAACTCGACAAAGCCAAAGGGGCAAAAACGAGCGAGGAGCTCGTAATATTTTTCTAATTTTTCGCGTACTTTTCATTTTTTTTTTTCATAGTACAAACAAAAACCGATCGCTTATTAGAAACAATCAGACACATTTCACTTTGGTGCCAAAGTGTTTCTAACTTGGCGGCTTCTACTGCGTATTTGCAATACTGCCTAAGCGAGACGATGTGTTTTGAATAGATATTTTCAAGTGCGAACGTTCGCGTTTTTATACGTTTTAATAAAAAAAAAACACTAAAAAAATCCCGCCTACTATACACTCGCTGACGAATATGTCGTCGGGATTCCTTTTCTACCGCGAATCCCCGGAGCGTCCCCTCGTCGTCGTCGAGCAGAGATTATATTATATTGTACCCGCAATAAATAGTTTCACTATAACGACGACGACGCCGGACGGAAAAGAGTAATATTATTAATAATAATAAGGCGTTTTCATTTCGTTCTTTATAATATACTCTCGCGCGCGGTATCTGATCGCACGAGGCGCGTATAATATAATGGCAGTGAAATAATGGTACACGGATTCATTCAGGTGGGTTTCACGTCGTCCTAGTCTCGCCAGCCACCCCCTCGTGTCTCGTCCGGCGCCGTCGTCGGTCTCGCCGCGCGATTTATCACAACAAATCGTTAAAGGGGTAGGTACCCCCGACGTTAGTATATCGTTGTTGTTATTATTATTATCGTCGCCGCGGCGCCAAAACTCCCAAACGATCGGAGATAACGATCCACGGGTAATGTATTAATAACAATAACAGTAACGATTTAGCTGCGCGCCGTCGTCTGCGAGGATCCGCGCGTCAATATCCCCTTATCGGCAGGATAGCATCGTCTCCGCGGTGTCCTGCACGCGCCTGGCGTCCGCGTTCTAAACGACCGGCGGCGGCGGCGTGCATGTCGCCGCGCGTGTAACCACATTGTCGAGGGCGCTCGTGTCGAGACGCGTCCTTTGTGTGTTCCCGTGGAACACGTCCTCGACCACAAAATCACATGTCGTTTTACGTCCAGAGTACGTCGCGTTCAATTTCGTCCGGTATTTTTGTTTTCAAAATCTGAACGCTGCGGGAGAAATTAAAAAAAAAACAAAAAACACTATCCATATAATACGAGCTCAACGACGCGGCGGCGCTTTCTATTTTTTAATTACGCCGCCGTATTTATATTTATCGTCGCCGTCGTTGCGGCCGGACAATGTCGGTCGCAGTAAAATCGGTCGTAAAACGTCGCCCACTTCGTACCGAGATCTCCAACCGAATTATTGTCACGCGCGTATTCCCGTCCCCGTCGTCGGAATCCCGTTTTACCCGTTTTCACAATATACGACGCGCGCGCATCGTACCTACATATCGATATGAATATATAAAAATCCAATTCCGAGCGCACGCACGTGTTTTATCGATTGTTTTTAATGCGTTTTCTAAGGATTTCGAGTGCATTCGACGAGACGACGATTTGTTTGAGCTCAAAAACAAAGACTGTATCGAAAATCGACCCGGCCCGAGAGTCTTTCGAATTTTCCCGTTCTCTCGGTTGGATGCGATGCACAATATCGCACAATGAAATTAATTATCCGCGGCGTCTCACGCCGCCGGTTGTTCTCGTCGTCGGTAAACATTCGAGACTGCGGCACATGCACCGCGAACGCCCCGCGCAAAGCCCGGACGGCCGAAATCGATCGCAACGCCTCCGTTTAACAATTATCGCGGGACCGGCGGCGGCGGCGGCGGCGGTATCGCGTTACGCGCTCGTGTGTACGCTCCGCGCGAGGCCGACGATTCTTATCGATCCGCGTGTGCTGCTCGGCCAGGTATCGCGCCCGCGGGACGAAAGCGATAGAAAAAACGGAAAAAATCGAAAATAAAGTGATCACTAAAATTCCGTCGAGTTTACAATAATAAAGTTAATATATCGCACTGCTAGAACAAGACTGCCACAACTCGAAATTTATAGTTTTGAGAAAAATCGATTTGAAGTTTGGACCTAGGATATTTTGATGAGTTTTTTACTTATGCGTTTGAAATTCGACACTTAAATACTTACAATCATACTTAACAATATTATGAAATTCACTCTTAAATGCCAAAAATTTAGACTTGTGGCCATTTACAATTTTTCAAGTAAATGCAAGACTGCCATATTTTGAGATGTGACTAGAACGCCACAAGTCGAAATAAGGCAGTGTTGAATTTTGACTTGAGTGATAATTTGGATAAATTAAAATAAGTATACAGCCATAAAGTAAATATGGCTCTCTTGCATTGAAAATCAACTGACATTTAAATAATTCAATACTGACACATCTCTATAGTGGCTGAATGAAAAATGATATTGAATGTGGCGTTGTTGCATTTTATAGAGCTTAATATTTGTCTCTATTCAACAGTAGTCATAACTCAAAATTGATGAATTTTGAGTTGTGGCAGTTTTGTTCTAGGAGTGCGATATGAAAGTAATTTAAAAATTAGCGTTCGAATGTCAGATTACTCTCGTCGTTAAATATAAATTGTATACTTTTCCTTTTCCTTAGCCCTTTTTAACCCCATTTCGAGTCGAGTTTGATCCGAAAAATCCAACGAAAAAACTTGTCGTGTCGGAAAAATATTGAAAATACGATTTATCGGTTCGTTTACTCGAGGTCACGCAAGATTTTCGGTGGTGTTCAACTCTTTTCCGAACAAGTCTCGCGCGGTACGGACATTGCTCACGGCTCCCGAATTCGAAGTTATAACGTATATTATTACGACGCGCGGGAGGAGAACACGTTAAGTAGAAGAAAAAAACCAAGAGAAAAACCGCGTCGTTAATGAACGTTCGGACGTGACCACCTACACGACGATTCCGGTCTGAAAATTCGAATTCTTTATTTTGTTTCCGCGGCGGCGGCGTTGCGTTAACGAGCAGCTAGTGAGGTAGCGGAGAGAAAACAACAAAAAACCAACGTCGAACGCGTTTATTATACGTTATTGTTTTCCGGCGATGAATTTTTCTTCTTCTCCGAAACGTTCGATTTCGTACAAAATAAGTGTACGTATATTTTTCCCGTCGACCGGAAGGAACACGCGCGTAATACGATTGTTGTTAATATTGTGGAGGTGTCGAACCGAGCCGCGTTTTTTCTTTTTTTTTTAAATTGATTTCAGTGTCGAATAAACGAGCTCGCGAATCGTTCGAAAGCCGAAAGAATAACATCGTTATTGCGCGTGAAACACGAAGATGATAAATAATATTTATAATAAAAAAAAAAAGGAAATAAAATAATGTTTTTTGGTCAATATTCGTATGCATTTGTATGTTTTTACCGAGTACACTCAGAAATTTGAATCACGCGACACTTGACGAGTTCAAAAATGTAATTTCGTTTCGCATATTTTCAGGTAGTTTTTGACGTACGCGTGCCGGTGTTTTACTGCACAAATGTGTTTTTCTTTTCAAACGGTCCAGTTAGATGATAAACCACACTCGAAAAATGTACTCCGAGTAGGCGAACAGTACATTTTACTTAGTTTTAGAAGGCTTCCTCCGCGAGTACACGATCGGGGGAAAACGGGCGCACGCGTAATCTATCTATTTCTATTATATAACTAGCTGAATAACCCGGCTTCGCCCGTGTGCAGTATAACTTTTTATTTTATCAGTTTTTTTTCATTTTTATCCCTTTTACCCCTTTGAACCCCGGTAGGGGTCGAATTTCGAAAAATCCTTTCCCATGGGGTCTCCACTATATAAAACGAAACTGTTGACCAAATTTCATACTCAAAGCTCCAGCAGTTCCGGCCAGGCGAATTTTTCTAGTTTCACCCTTTTTACCCCTTTTAACCCCCTTAGGGTTACAGTTTTCTTAATGATTCTCTCCGTAAAAACCATCCTCGTACTTCAAGGAATATTATAAAAAAAGAATTAGCGAAATCGGTTCAGGGGTTGTTGAGTTACAACACATTTTGCGATTCATTTTTATATATAAGATATAAAAGAAGAGGCTTTTTTTTATGTTTCCATTTTGTGACGACGCTATTCAACTTTTTTCCAATTTTTTTTCTCACCGAGTTGTTCCAAATACCTTTCCGAGTGTCGTCGCGTCGCCCGATTTTCAAAATTCGACCCCTACCTGAGTTAAAAGGGGGTAAAAATGTAAAATAAAAATAAAAAGTACTACTCGTACAAGTAAAGGTTATTATTTTTTTCGAACGCCCGACCGCGAGTTGTGCGAACTAGTGACGGACACGTGAAAACTCGTCACAGGACTTCGCGTCAGGAAAATCGAATCTAGTATACCAGGAAATATCGATCGGTTTACGAATAGTTAACGCGCGCGCGCGCGCGCGAGTTTTTGCCGCACACGTTTTGGGTTTGAGCGTGTGTAAACATAAGTTTACTTCTCGGAGCTTCGCTCTTGGGCCTTCGCCGAGTAAAACCCCTCTGCGATGTCGACGAAAAAAGATAAAAAAAAAAAAACGTCCGATTCGAACGCGATCGAAAATATCATTCCGTACAGTCTTATAACGTCGTCGGCCCAATCGAGAGAAGAGTGTTAATGAAAGCAATTAACGCGAGTGTGTCTACGCGAGAACGAGATAAATGATAATTTATTGTAATCAACTGACAAACTCTTTTCGGTTCAAAGTGGAATGAAAAAAAACAATATCAACGTAAGTCGGTTAAATAAAATAAAAAAATTAATGAAAAAAAAAAAAAAAAAAAAACGATTTCATTATTTTAATTAGTTAGTTAGTACTCGAAGATAAGAAGACGTGTTATTTGCATTGATAAATCGTAAAACGTTCGGTGTGAAGGTCGGTCATCGTAACATTTAAATGTTAGTATTTTATCGCAACGCTCTTGTTTATCTCCCGTGATGTACAAAACATATTAATATTTCAATCCAAGTGTAGAATGACAACGTGAAACCGTTACGAATAGAAGAAAAAAGAACGCTCGGAATAATAATATTATTGTCATCAAACGTCATTGGGGATTTGGAACAGCGATCTATAAATAAACGTTATTTCGTAATCGAATTTATGAGATGTCTATAGACGATTATCTAATTTTCAAGTGACACGAGACGGTAGTATTATAATATTTTCGAAAAAGGTCCGAGGGCGGTCTGAGCGACTTTTGAGAAAGCTTTTCGGTTCACTTTAGATATAACGTGTATAGAGCAGTGGTTCCCAACCTTTTTGGTACTGCGGACCACTATGAGAACTTTCGATACGTCACGGACCACCTCAATTTTATACCTAAATTTTTCTTACAAATAAGAATCAATTTTTTTTCACATATTTCAGAATTTTGATAATATTATTATATGAATAAAAAACAATGAAATTCTTTATAATAGGCTTAAATGGTAGGAGGAGTATTGTTATTGCTTTTCGACTCGAATTATCAAAACTTGTATTTTTCAAATTTTAGCCGAAATTCAACATAAGAATTGCTACTGAAGGTGGATTGAAATGTTGAGCCTGAAGTAATATCGATCAAACTGTCATATTCGATTGAAGACAAGCTCGAGGGTTTTCCACAGACTGAAAACGGATTAACTACCCATTCACGGTCTTTTAAAAACACCTCTCGATCTGTAGGAATAAATTTATTAAATTAATTTTTCAGATTTGTTTGAGATGTTTCAGAAATCTCGTTAACAATGCTAACGGGAGTTTGCAATTCGTGCCTATGCCATTTATTTTAAATCTTAGGCCCTCCGCACACTACGCGATTGACATGCGACGCAATTGACCAACGATAAGTGCGATAAGTGCAATTCATGCGATTTGTGCGACATGAGGTCCACCAACGCGAAACGATATTCAGTCGATCATACTGTGTCAATCGCGTGACTAGTTTTCATCCGTTTTCAATTTTCAAAAAAAAAAAATGTCTAGTTCGAGTGATGAAAAACATATTGTCATGTACTATTGGTACACAAAAGGAGGCTAACGAAAAAAAGAATAGGATCAAAACCATCAAATCTTTCCTACAATAATCGGGAATTGTATAATTATATAGGGGTGGGTGTTTTTCAACCTCGCCGACGAATTTTATGTTGAACTATGTCAAAATATTAACAAATTTCAATAAAATCGCATGCAATACGCGCGATACGACTACTAGGCGACTAGCACTGTCGGTCGCGCGGGTCGCCGGTCGCTCGCGTCGCAATCGCGTCGTTATCAAATTGCAGTGTTAATCGATACCAATTAGAAACACTGTATTAAATATATCGAGTGTACTAAGTAATTTCATACGTAAAACAATTTTTTTTAACTACAATAAATTGTAAATATTTTTTTTCACTCTCGAGCCGCGGTGCACAGGTTGGGAACCTATGGTGTAGTAGAGAAACGAACGACCGGACGAGTGACTTTTTTAGTGCAACTGCTCGGACGGCCCCGCGGCTATTTTATATGGTTTTCGTTTCGAAGCGAAAAATTACGCCAACGACTGCTACGGCGGCGCGACGATTGAACGCCGGATTTACATTAATTTATTCGTGGTGCGCGGCGATACGTGCTATATTAATCCCGGAAGCGAGTACTTACGCCGAAACGGTTGCGCCGCGTTGATTCGGCTCCACGAACGATTTGACGGTTGTGTGTGATATTGCGCCGCGCGTATAGTGTTATCGAAATATGTATTATTATTATCTACACCTCTCCGAAAAGCGCGACGGACTGAAACGATAATCGTCGTCGTCGTCGTCGAGTTTCACTCGGTTATTATAACGCGTACTCGACACGGCGGCGGCGTTCGTATGTATTACGACGACGACGGCGCGTTGTCGCGAAAAAATATTTCAAAAAACCAAGGTCGACGAGTTTAATTCGAGTTTGAAGACTTTGATTTGAATTTTGAAAACTGAAACTCAAATCGACCGCCGATCGTGTCAGGTTTCGCATAGATATAATTGCTATGTGAAATTGTATAGTTTAATATTTATAGTATTGTTAATTATTATTACTAGGGCTCGGAAGTTGCATATTGTTCTGTATGATCTCAATTTATAGCAGAACTAGCTAGGAATTTCAAGTATACAATTGCGAGTTAATAAATTGAAAATTGAAAATGCATATTTTGCATATTTTACCAATTTTAGTTAAAAAAGTGCATATTTCATTGATTTTATACGCATACTATGCATATTTCATATTTTTCCAAAAAAATTGATTTTTTTCTTTCTTAACCTGTATATTATGAGTTGACAGGCAATGATTTTTAAAATTTTATAAATATGCTCCGATGACTTCAACTGACGTTGAAAGATCGTTTTCCAAAATCTTCTATCGAATAATCGTCGTTCATTTGAAATAGAAAATCTTAAGAAAGTATTGGTGGTTCAATGCAATAACTTAACAGGTACTTATTAGAAAACATGTATTTTTTTCGTAAATTAAAATAAATACTTGTATATTTTTTTAATTTTATTTTAAGCTCAATAAGATGTCAAAATGCCAACCAGTTATAATTTTTTTTTAGTTATTAATAGTTTGTATGTATATTAACAACATCTGATGTATTTTATTTTTGGAATTCAGAATAATTTTTTTGCATATTTAACATTTTTAATGCATATTTTGCAATTTTTTCGTGCATATTTTACCTTTTTTAGCTCCTACAACTTCCGAGCCCTAATTATTACCGTTCGTGTCATTCTGTATTATAGTTTTTTTTTTTATTATTAATTCGATTCGAAATCAACGTGAATTTTCTTCGGCGCCCGTCGGATCGTTATTGATTTCGAGTTTTTTTATTGCTCTCGAAATATTATTATGTCGTACGAAATCAACATTTTCCGTATATTTCCAAATCGATCGAATTGCATAATAGTCGGTTTCAAAATCAACAGTCTAATAATAATTTATACTATTACAACTGCCACGAGTTATGAAATCAAAATTTTTCGGGTAAAATTTCGAAAACCGTTTTTTGATAACTGCTCGCGCGTATAGTGTTATCGAAATATGTATTATTATTATCTACACCTCTCCGGAAAGCGCGACGGACTGAAACGATAATCGTCGTCGTCGTCGAGTTTCACTTGGTTATTATAACGCGTACTTGACACGGCGCGTTGTCGCGAAAAAATATTTCAAAAAACCAAGGTCGACGATTTTAATTCGAGTTGAAAAGTCGACGGTTTTTATTTCTCTTGACGAGCCTTTTGAAGTCGCACGCTGAGAAACCGCCGCCGATCGTGTCAGGTTTCGCATAGATATAATTGCTATGTGAAATTTTATAGTTTTATATTTTATAGATAGTTTTGTTAATCAGTGCATTTTTAAAACTAGTAAACTAGGCGACACAATTTTCAAAAGAAGAATTTTTTAATTATTTAAAAAATAATCAGGTAATAATAAATGATCGAAAAATTAGTATTTTTATTAATTCGATTCGAAATCAACGTGAATTTTCTTCGGCGCCCGTCGGATCGTTATTGATTTCGAGTTTTTTTATTGCTCTCGAAATATTATGTCGTACGAAATCGACATTTTCCGTATATTTCCAAATCGATCGAATTGCACAATAGTCGGTTTCAAAATCAACAGTCTAATAATAATTTATACTATTACAACTGCCACGAGTTATGAAATCAAAATTTTTCGGGTAATTATTATTACGCTATGCTTTTGCTCTGTTGAATTTTTTTTTTCCGATAAAAACAACATTGCTCGATTCGACCTTGTCCGCGCGCGCGCGCGCGCTAGTCAAAGGACGCGTAAGAGTACACAGTCTTATCTTAGATAATGCATGATTATTCGTTTCGACCGAGCAATATTTTTCAGTCCGTCACAAGTTCACAACACGCGCGTCCACCGGTAGGCGTCGGTAGACGAGCAATAATTATTTCGTTTGCGCTGCGCGATAAAATTATTATAATTCATACAGAAACGAATGCATAATCTCCCGGGGCCCCGGTTTGATTTCAAATCGACAAATAACGAAATAACGAAATTCTCGAAACTGCGAAACAAACATAATACACTCTTGTTGGAGACGTCGTTCTATTGTTATATATATAGGGCTGGGATTTCGACGCACTTTGCATTGTTTTCCAAAGCTTTACTGTGCAATGCTCGTCTTGTCACAAATTCGTTTTATGTACATTTAAATGAGAATAAGAAAGCATTTATTTTGCATTTTTTGTCATTTTTTGGCATTTTTTAGTTTTTAGGTCATTTTCTTAATTTTTTAGGGCATTTTAAAGTTTTTGGAGCATTTTTTGAGTTTTTTTAAACCAAGTGTATGAATTTGAAATTTTATTTTAAGATTTTTACACCAACATGGTTTTTAAATAAATATAACAGATTATAAGTAGGTATTCGTAATTCGTATTATATAATAATTGGCTTATCGACGATAAGTTATCTTTTTTTTAGATTTATATTACTAAAACTATGTATTTACAGTTTACACTTGTAATAGATTTTTATAATGCATTTTTAAAACTTTTTATTGTAATTTATACTAAAATTATTAAAAAAAAAAAAATTTTTAGATAATAAAAGCATTTTTTTAGGGCATTTTTCGGGGTTTTTCAGGGCATTAAATTCCCAGCCCTAGTTATATATTATGCTTTTATACTCGTATTAAAAATTAAGAATTTCGACGTGAAAAATCAAATGTCTAATGACTAATCGGTCGGTTGAAAAAAAAAACTCTCGAACTCGACCCGAGTAAGCACCACCGAGTAAACGGTCGAGTTTTTGATAACTATCGCTTTGAATTAAAATTACATAAATACGACCGCTTGAAAATATAGAACGTTATAGTATGACTTTTTTATAACAACACATAACCTTCGGTGAAATTGTTTGCGCTTAATGGCCTTCGCGCGATGTACAAAAAGGTTGCCGCCGATCCACGATAACACGTGCGCACCCGACGACGCGCGACGTGACGCACCACCACCACACGATAAAATATAAAAAACGTCGGCCGCGAACGAATAATTAAAAACTTTGATACTACTCGCGTGCACATAACGGCCGACGAAACGATACTTTCGAGATAATTTACGATATTGTTTCGTCGTTTCCCAAACGTCGGACGACAATAACATCAGTCGATTGGCAAACAACAAAAGGCTAATAAAACTCTAGGTTTATTTTTATTTAGCTCTACCAAATCGTTTGATGACATAAACTGTCTTAAAGTTCTTTTCTGTGCCCTAGTTCGTCCTGTTTTGGAATATGGGTCCACTATATGGAATCCTACTACAAAGAAAATTTATTCGTTTTATAAAGTTATAAAAGAAGGTTAATGAATAGGGCTGGGATTTTGATGCAAAGGCATCTTTTTTTCTGATGTTTTGAAACGTTGATCCGTAAGTATAAAATGTGTTTTGGGTGATACTGATTATTTTTAAGTATTATTTATTTTGCATTTTTTGACAAAATTAAACATAAATGCATTTTTAGGACATTTTTTGACGTTTTTAGTGCATTTTCTTAGTTTTTAGAGCATTTTTCACAATTTCTTCATAAAATGAACGAAAATTGTTGCGATGCACAAGAAATTTTCGGCAAACTGCTGACGGTACGAATAATAAATTATATATAGTATCATATATTCATATATTTCATCGTAGCTAGGCTTTTCCCCGAAAATTATCACCGTTATATTATACCTATTATAAATTATTATTTTTATTACACCATACATACATACATAGGTACAAGTTTTATTATTTAAATGCATTTTTTTAGTTTTTTTAGTCATTTTTGCATTTTTTTTTAAGGGCATTTTTGAAGTTTTTTAGGGCATTAAAATCCCAGCCCTATTAATGAATAATATTGATGATATTTCAGTTCAAAACCTACAATTTAATTTAAAACTTGATACGCTTTCAGCCCGTCGTAATATGTCAGATATATCCTTCTTATATAAATTAATAATTAATGGTATAATCTCTTGCCCTCCTCTTTTGGAATGTATTTCGTTTCACGTACCGCAATACAATGCCCGTTCATGTCCAACATTCCATATCAAAACACACCGCACTAACTATGGACAAAATAATCCACTTAATAGACTCCCGACATTAGGAAATACATCGAATTTCGATTTCTTCCCCGAGGTCTTCAATTACCCGTCTCGTAAAAATATTATTATCGCGCGAGAAAAACACAACGCGACAGAGCGCGCAGAAAATTTTTTTCCAATATTATAATGACTCGCCGATTAAGAAAAGGAAATTCGTTTTTTTTAAATTCCGATTTGTAAAAACAATAATTATTATACGTCGACTTTATTTCAATTGCCGACGGGACAAAAGAAAACATGAAAATTTGAAATTCCAACGGTCGTTTATTCACAAACATCATAATGTTTAAACATTTAGAATACGTAGAAAACGTAGTTTAAAAAGTTCGTATTGATTTTAAAAGTTTAAAAAGTTGAAAGAGTTAAAAAAGTTGAAAGAGTTGGATCAACTACGTATGGCGTTGTTTACCTTTGCTTTTCGTTTGCACCGAACGAGTATTTTCACACGGACGGAATACGTATTTTTCTGCTGTCCTACGAGCAAGGAGAAAACTAAAAAAAAAAAAAAAAACAGAGATTAAAAGATCTGGGTTTTCGAGACGTACACAATTTTCGGGGAAAAAATAATTCGGCAAAGACGGGAAAAAAACAGACGTGTTTTATTGCAATTAAATTTTTACACACAAATTGAGAGAATCCTCCTCGGATTCACACGCGTGCGGCGTTTGATTTCCGCACGAGCATCCAATGTATAATATTATCCTTATTAGGTATATTGAACTCGAACGGTTCGATACAATAATTGTCATTGTATACAATCACAAATACCTGTAGAAAATAAAATTTGTTTTTAATACGATTAATGTTGTGCGCGACGCGATCCCCGAATTCAGTGGCGTAACTTCAAAATTTGGGCCCGGGAGCGAAATTTTCAACGGGCCCCCCATCGTCCCAGGTATATATATTAAGAAGATCCGGGGGAGTGTATTCGCCTTACTAAAATTACTGAAAAAAATTTTTTGAAATTTGATTTTCAAACGAACGTTTAAATTGAATAATTTTGTTGACCAAATCTATTGTTAAATCGTTTTCATAATTTTTTACCAAAGAGGTAGTTAAATGTTTAAGTTCATTTTCATTCATTGAACATATATTAATTGGTAATATTGAAGAAAAACGTTTTATTACTTGGTTCATACCATTAAAACGGTGTTCGAGTTGTTTGATAATTATGTCCAGAGTACGATGGTAAATTTGTGTTTTAAAATATTGTTCAGCATCATGGAGACGACGTTACTTAATTCATCAAAATATTTAGTTGTTTTTGTTTTTCTTATTTTAGTGAACGTTGGCTCAACTCCCCACGAAATTGCTATTTGTTTAGCTTCCTCGAACACTTCTTCAAATTTATCACGCATTTCTTTTATTTTATTTAAGGCTGTTTGAAGCAGTTCAAAAGCTTTAAGTAAGTCTATATCCGATTTTTGTAGCAATAGTGATACAATTTGTAATGAGTTGAGAATTTTGGCAAACTTTTGAAAATAGTTTTGAAGACCTGACGCTTTACCTTTTTCATCTTTATTTCTACCCATAAGGTAGAAATAAATGCTAAAATAATGTAATACGTTGATATAATAATTATTCATACCCATATCGCCTACCGCAGCGAAAAATGTCGTATCTAACAATTTTGAATTAATAAAAAAAAAATGATTTGTTTAATAGTATATTATAATAGAAAAATATAGGTAGTTTTAAATTTTTATTAATAATTAATAGAAAAATTTTTTTATTTCTTCGGGCCCCTATAGGTCCCTCTTAGTTACGCCACTGCCCGAATTGTCAAATTCACTAGTTTTCTTTTTCTGAATGTAAATAATTCTTATTCGAATCGTACACACACGTCACACACACACACGTCTAATTTCGTCGACGAACGCGCAAACACGTCACGGTATTTGTGCTCGTACTTACAACGGAGACGGACCAAGTTTGAAATATGCCGCGAGGACCACGCGAGTTTCAACAGTGCCGAAAGTGTTGCGACCTGCTCCAGTTCGGACGTTTCCACGTCGTTGTGCGGCTGTTATGGTCAACGTAGTAAACGTTGCCGCGCCAGTCGCTCCTCGATTCCCAACCGGCCGGCAACGGCGGCGGCGGTCGTTTCCACGACGTCGTCCCGGTATTGTGGTCCACGTAATATTGACGTCCGTACGTTTCGTACCTCATTTCCCAGCTGTGAAATGCAATCGATATAACGTCGCGCGGATTAGCGAAACACTTAAGGCGGAGACACACTATTATCACGTCACGTTACGTGAGTATGTATGATAATAGCCACACTAATATCACGCTATCACGTCATATCACTCAGTGTATGACACAACATGGAGTCTGATACTTCAACTAGTTCTTCCGATTGGGAAAACGATCTAGAGAATGCTGCTGCTTTTATAATTACAAGTGAACAAAGGAAAAATCGATCAAAATGGGTTCACACGACTAACACAAAACGGATATTTTGGTCCCTATAGCTGGTCAATTTACAATTATATAAAATTTCATGCCTTCTAACTCTTTTACCAAAATAAACATCCCCGATGGGATGGGATGAATTTGTAAGTCGATAAAAAATCGTTTTTACAAAAAAAACCAACTACACATGAAGTAAACGTTTTGTTTATAACACAGCCATGTTGTGTTTTTTTGTTTTTCAGAAAATTAATCTCTGTTGAAAATCGATGGGAATCATATTTGTATTTGATCATTTGAAGAAAATCATCGTTTTTCAAAATTATCCGTGTTATACTATTGAAATATTTATTGTTATACTTTTGTTTATTATTGTTATACTTTTATATATTATTGTTATTATTACTTTTATATCATTGAAATATTATCGTCTAGTTTATTACTACCCAACCTACCCAATTTAGACTTAAATCGTATCAAAATAAACATCAGCGATGGGTAAACGGTTGTTGAAATCGAACGAAACTTGGTCGTAAAAGTGTGAAAAAAAAATCACATTAATGTAATATTATTATAATCAGGGTTCGGATTTTATAGCATTTGCTACTTATTATAGGATGGAGATAAAAATAGCAGAGTGCGCTATAAATTCGTTTTATGCACCAGGGTCTCTAAATATGAAATTTTATTTTGCAATTTTTTGCATATTTGAAGAATTTTAGAATTCTAGTGCTATTTTTAAAGTTTTGGTGCTATGTTCTGCTGATATTCAACACTTTATTTTATATTTTTCATAAATCTCGTTTATATCGAATGACAAATAGTATTCATTAATGCGAATCAATAAGAAAAATTCCCACATTTTCGTTTCATATTATATAACATGTAATAAATCTATTTTTAAACAGTCCGACGATGTCGAATCTTATCAAATTTTTTTAAACCGTAAACGGAGATTTTATTTTTTTTTTTTTTATAAATAAATGATTTGATAAAAAGTTCTATGATAAATTTAATAAAATTTTGATTTGTATTTATTTTTGATGATGTTTTTAGGGCATATTTATAGAGCATATTTTAAGGTTTTTTTGGTCATATTATAGCGCATATTTGGTGCTATAAAATCCGAACCCTGATCATAATAAATAAATGTAATACGATTTTTCAGCGCACCTCACTATTTTTCCCCCTCGAACACTCCTCTACTATAAAATATAATATCGAATCGTACCCGGCGGGCAACGGGTCGGACGGCCGCGGCATCGCGACGTTTCGTCGACGTTGAAAATCTTCGGCCGGTCCTGTTGTCGACGAGCAGCAACGATTATTAATTCGTCCGCGAGTCCGAGCCGACACGCACACCGCTCGTCGGAAATCTTCCGAAAGTAAATCGATTGAACGCGACGCGGCGGCGGGGGCTGTCGTCCAAACGCGATCGTCCGCCCTGAACTCGTAGCCCGAGCGTAGTCCGTTCGGGAATCCTATTGGAAAACGCAACACTCGATGATCATCGCGATCGGGTTTGTGATTTTTCGGGATCACGGCGGAGCATAATAATAATACCTTGGTCGTTGTTCGCGCCGGTTTCACTGTGCGGATTCAAAGCTCGATGGTACATATCGCGGTGGCTTCGAACTAAAGTGTAGCGAATTTCGTCGGCGAGAGCTAAACTCGTCGTGATGAGTAGGTAATCATGGTGACGAGCTGGAAACAAATCGATCGTCATCATAGTTACCGCGCCGTGACCGCGAGAGGACGGATACTTTTTCTATTTTTTTCGCCCCAAGTCAAAAGTACTTTTATTGTTGACATTCACCGTAATCGATACAACGACGAAACGTCGCGCGTCGTGTATGGAAAAACAAGCCTGGAGACAAAATCAAGTTCAATGAAATTAATCGACTGAAAAGAAAAGAGCGAGGTAAAAGTACCTCGTAAATATTAAAAAATTCGGATATCGGTGCAGGTTTTTGTCTTTTCGTAGCAATTCTTTCACAACGGTTGTATCGAGGCCGTACCGAAATTTCTTCGCGTTTTATCATGTCGTAGTAAAATAACTAGAACGTAAATTTCATCGATAAATATTAGTACTTACGATATTATGAATTTTAAATTACCCATACAATTTAATATTATCTATTATAATATCTCGTATAAAAGAACAGGCCTTTTCTATGTTCCCGTTTCGACGCTATTTAACTTTTTTCCAATTTCTTTTCACAAAATCGTTCCTTTCTGAGTGTCGTCACGTCGCCCGATTTTCAAAATTCCACCCCTAAAGGGGTCAAAAGGGGTAATAATGTAAAAAAATAGAAAGTTGCACACGGCCGAAGCCGGGTTATTCAGCTAGTACATAATAATTAGAGTTCGGATGATTTGTGTGCATTTTCATATTTGTAATGAGTGTATGCATTTCGATGGGAGTAAGAAACGTGGACGATTTGTGTCACAGATAATGCATAGAAAAAAGTTTATTTTGCATATTTTAGAGATGACTGCATATTTGAACATTTTTGCATATTCAAGCATATTTCGTATAAAAGTTTATGAAGCCTATTATTATTTTGTTTCAATTTCGTCGTAGAAATTATTAGTTCATTACGTATTGTTGGGAAATAAAAATGTTATTCTCCGTATGTTATATTTTTGGACAGTTTATGATATAATGCTGACTGGTTTTATTATTAGATTTATATTTTGTAAAGTATTTGTTTTATTTGTCGAATATATATTTTTAAATATTTAGTAGTTCTTTAATAAATGTTTAAAGTCGATGTGTATAGTTAAAAAATTAAGTTTTTCAACAATTTTGAATAATTATTATTTATGGAAGAAATCAAAAAATAAAATATTAAAATGCATATATTTTGGGTATAAGAGCATAATATTTTTGCATATTATTAAAAAAAAAATAAGAGCATATCAAGTGCATATTTTGAAGTTTTTTTGATGCATAAATGCATATTATTTTGGCCTTTTTGAGTGCATACAAATCCGGACTTTAATAATAATATAAATCGGAACACAGATTTTTTGTTTTTAAACTAAGAATATAATATTACGATTACGCTTAAATGTATAATCACCCTCGTCTCATTGTTATAAATTACGTGTTATTCAAACCGTCGTCGAGTAGGTGTTTTTTATTTTTTATTTTTTTTTTTTTAATGACGTAATATCGTAACAAACGTATCGTACACCTCGCAGTACATCGGCGCGGTACAGCGGGACGAAATATTTTCATATTGGATGTAATTATTGTTTGTCGGACTGATTAAATTACCATGGGAGACCGCGGTGTCGCGCGTTGTATTATTCGCGTCGCCGCCGCGCGCACACGGGCGTCACAATAATAATATCTCGTCTCAATTGAAAGCGGTACCACTCGCCACGAGTGATTACTAGAGCTAGGATTTTGGTGACTTTTGCATTTTTTTTCTTTAAGTGCTATACAATTCTGACCGAAAACTAAATTTGTTTCGTGATATAACAATGTAGAATATGTAATTTTTATTTTGCATTTTTTTGCATTAAATGCATTTTATTGCATTTCTAAGGTCATTTTTACGTAATATTACTAATATTACAAATATTACGTTCATTTTGTGTATTTTTTAGGTCATTAAAATCCTAGCTCTAATGATTACATTACGCGGTTTGAAGAATATTCCGCTCGCGCCCGACGTACGCGAGCGAGTAAATAATAATAATGAAAAAAAAGCGTTCGAGATTAAAACATAATATACGTATAATATCTAACCGCCTCGACTGACCCGTAGCCTCTCGCGTCCTAATTGGAAACGCTTCGCACCTCGTGCCGTTATTAGTACGATATGTGTGTGTGTTTGTTCAAATACGTAATAATCGATTCTCTCGTGTTTTTTTTTTTTTGCGATCCGATGACGCGCGTCTTAACCTACACATCACGTGGTGTTTTCGAATTCCTTTTATGCGCGTCTATTAAGTATATTCAGAGGTGTTCCCAATATTTTTTTTGAGAGTATACTAAGACTCTAGTCAAGGTGAAGATCCATGATTTAAACAAGGGAGGGTAGAATGATAAAAATAGAACCTTTTTTTAAGTATTTAAAAATACTCATAAATCTTTTTAAAATAAAAGTAATAAACATGAATATTTAATAATATAGAAATATTTTTACTGTGGTCTATAATTATAAAGGATGTGTTAAAAATATGAAAAAAAAAATCAAACTTTTAAAAAAAAGCTTGAAATTACCTTTATAAGTCAATAAAATATGAAAATATACAAATACTAAAAAATTTAATTAAATAAATTGTTAAAAAATAATTTAAAATATAATTTGAGAGTATACGCAGTATACCCATAGTTCTGACAAAATATCTTGAGAGTATACGGCGTATATGTAGTATACCCTATGGGAACACCCCTGAGTATATTATATTAATAATTTTTTTTTACGTTACGCGTTAAAATGCAAAACAAGCTCGGGTCCTCCTAGCATCCTAGCACTCCTAGCTACTAAATACTTCCTTTTCTCCGAGTAGAAACGTGAAAACGGACAACGACGACGTTCGAAACGGTTTATGTCGTCGTCTAACGAAGTAATAATCTGTTGACGCAACAACAAAAACAATATTGTTTTAACGAAATGAATTCAATATTATTTCATAACTCTTCGGTTATTATAAATATATATTTTATATTTTTCGTCTACAAGTGTGCGTGAAAAACGCACGACGACGACGGATTTTACACGCGCGCGTAATGACTAGTAGTAGCTTATGGCTAGAGCCCGGGACCACTTGTTATATGCAAATGTAATAAATTTCGTATCGTGTGCGCGGAGAAACGGCCTCGGGCGAATGATTATCGGGATGGTTTATTAAAACGCGAACCCGGGCGCGCGCGCGCGCGCATGCGATCGAATTATTATTATAATCCGTACCCTCTAATTATAAATTATTACAAACGGCTCGTTTTTTTTTTTTCGTTCCCCACGCCGAGATGTGAATAATATTTTTTTTCACTCTGACGCCTAATTTATTTCGATTGAACGCGCACGTAATAACATAACATACGGTCAACTCGCGGCCGAAAGAAACTGCGGTTTAGTTTTATTATTACGGCACAAGCGCGGCGTGTCTGATATTATATATTATTAAATGCGCTTTTTTTCTAAACGAGTGAACGGCGACGATGAAAAAAAAAACAAACAAACAAACAAACACAATAACGATGAAACGGTGGTGAGCTCGGAAGAGTTGGCCTACGCGATTCGTGACGATTAGAAAACGCGAACGGCGTTATAAAAATCGCGATAAACCGCTCCCGACGACGGCTGTATTATTATAATAATAGTTTGGATTTATATTGTGTCGTATGTGCGTTTCGGATAAACGTGAGAAAACGTGCTCAGACGAGATTTGAAACGAGTAAAAAAAACAAAAAACAATTCGATTTCAACGCAGTCGCGGTATTAAAAATTATTATAAATTATAGATTGTCGTCGAATGTCTGTGAAATAAAAACAAACAAAAAAAAAATGTTACTTAACAGACCGAAAGACACGAAAAGACCGTAAGAAATACACACACACACACACACACACACACACACCTATTTATATATTATTACGACGTGATTAATTGACTCGCGTTTGTCGAAAAAGTAGTAAAAATAGAAATTAACTTTGAAAGAGTAGAAAAACTCGTACGCAAAAGACCGAAGAAAACATTAACGAATATTAATTATTAATCGTTAAGGTTTTGAAATGAAAGATTTTTTTCATTTAGAAAAACATTAACGTTTTAAGAGTATTTATAATAATGTTGAAATCGATTTCACCCCGGACCGACGATTCTACTGATCGATTAATAATTAATTGATAATTACCGATTTTTTTTCCGTCCATTTCGTGTTTGTATTGATCACTCGGACGCTTTTTTTAGATTTAATATATTATGCTTTCTGAAAACCTAGTCATCGTAAAATACTAAAATCAAACTTTTAACAAAAACAATACGATTCGAAAACTGATATTACGTATTTTATTACTATCTGCCCTGTTTGACTGTAACGTACGAGTTGTGATTTAAAAAACAAATGTAGAAAAAATGTTCGTTTATTACGCAACCCGCAGCAGTCGGAACGATATTATATAAAAATGAATCGCAAAATGTGTCGTAAGCGCATAACTCAACAACCCCTGAACCGATTTCGCTAATTCTTTTTTTATAATATTCCTCAAAGTACGAGAATGGTCTTTACGGAGAGAATTATTAAAAAAACTTTAACCCTAAGGGGGTTAAAAGGGGTAAAAATGGAAAAAATCCCGAGTCACTGGAGCTTTGTGGTATTGAATTTTGTCAATGGTTTCATTTAATATAGCAGAGGCCCCTAAAGAAAGGATTTTCCAAAATTCGACCCCTAAGGGGGTTAAAAGGGGTAAAAAATATAATATGATCCGCCGCCGCCGCCGCGCCGCGCCGTGGACCGTTGACCCACAATAACGCGTCCGTCGTCGCCGGGCCATGAATAATTCACGAGCGGGACAACAACATACTTATGATGATAATTATTAATTTATCAACGTACGCGCGATGTTAGGTATACGTAAGGTAAACGTCGTCGTCGATGGCGCGGACGAGGACGAGGGAAAAAAATAAATAACTACACGTCGTCGTCCGGAGAAGAAAAATACGCGACGAATTATATATTGTATTATTTCGTCGGATACGCAAACAACACGCGGAGACCACGTTTGATCGGTGACCGACGACTAATGTCATGTTATAACATTGTTGTAAAATTACGTATTTTTCCGTCCGACACGTAGTTGTTTCGATTTAAACGACGACGACGACGACAACAGTATAAATGTGACGCGTCACGAGCAGGACGGTCGTGTGTACCAGACGAAACGTTTCGCGCCCGAAACTCACTCGATCGTTTCGAAAATGTTCTAACTAATATTGTTATAATAATATTATCATTATTAATTTATTAAAACGAAGTTGGTTTTCACGTCACTAACGTAATGACAACGTCCATATAGGCACTATATAATACGAGTGTTGTAATTTTATTTTCTTCAATTTCGAGTACAACAAAAAATACTTTATAACGACATCTTACTGGCAGTGGCGTACTTTCAAATTTGCTCTGGGAGGGGTTTAAAAAAATAACTAACACTAAAACCTTCTCTTTAAAACTACCCATTTTCCATAAACTTCTCCAACGGCAGAATAAAACAGAATGAACGAAAAATTCATAATTTTATTTAACGAAAATGTTTAACATGATCATTTACGATAGTGCTATAGAAATAGAATCCATTTTATCGTATAATTGTTCACACGAACTTTGACGATTATAACGTAATCGGTTTTTTCTCCGTTGTCCGATCGAGTCGGTCGAGATAACGACAATATTAATATGTATTTTTGTCTGCACGCAACTAACTGACTGTATACAATCAAAATTTTATGACATTTAATGCCTATTTTGATTGATATATTATGGCACCCATAATTTCGTTATAAAATCTTTTTTCGTTGTTGGTAAAGTATAGTGTATACTCAATAGTCATATTATTATGACGTATGTTTGTGTATACACGGATAATTAATAATAAAAAATTCATCAATAATATCAATTTTTTTTTGGTCCTGGGGGGGGTTTGAACCCGAAAACCCCCCCCGTATGTACGCCATTGCTTACTGGTGACTATTATTTGGGCGAACTTTTACAAGTATATAATATAAAATACGTCTTTGGAACACTGCACTTTGGGATAATTCCCCGAATCGCGACCGAATCGATATTGGATCTCTGCAACACCTGTGACTTAAAATATTTGTGCCACGAAAAGCCTCGCAAACACTCGTGTATGCCGAAAATATAATAAAGATCCGTTTCTCGGCGGTCTCTTCGCAACATTTCACCCAACATCGGCCGAGCACGCACATTTCGCAGACGATAATGAACCATTATGTGTATGACAACAATACAGCATTATATTGTGTATGTTTCGTACGGTCCCGCGCAAAATCCCATACAAACGAAATGCACGATTCGCCCACGCCGGGACGTGAATAAAACCGCCGAGCGGCGGCACTCGAACTCTGTGAAAAAATCCACGGAATCGGTACGACGACGTTTGCACTCTCGCGGCTGCCCACCGTGCGACTATTTGCGCCGCCGCCGCGCGTAAGCAATAATATTTATAATAATATAATATACGACGTATATCTCGTTATCTCCTCTCGGAATAGCGATGTCAAACGACGCGCGGGCGTCGATCTAATAACCCTTATTATTATTAATATCTACTCTCTCACGCTCTCGACAATCGATCGGCCGTCCGAATCTAAAACCAATACATATTATTATTACATAAATTACATTATTTATTATATAAATTAATTAACGGTATAATCTCTTGCCCTCCTCTTTTGGAATGTATTTCGTTGCACGTACCGCAATACAATACCCGCTCATGTCCAACATTCCATATCAAAACACACCGCACTAACTATGGACAAAATAATCCACTTAATAGACTCCCGACATTAGGAAATACATCGAATTTCGATTTCTTTTTTGACAATCTGTCAAATCTAAAACGTCATTATTTCAATCATTAATTCAGTCCAAAATGTTAATAATTATAAATTCACTTATTTATGTTTTTCTTTTTCTTTTCGATCCTATGTACCACCACATTATAATATGTTCTTATCACACAAATTATTTTTGTAATTCAAAATTCTGTAAACTTTATTATTAATCTGTACTTGAGCCTACGAGGCTAGGAAATTGTTTTGGGTGAAAAGGCCTCAATAAAAGTAATAGCCCCCCTTAAATTATGACCATAATCCGGCCCTGCGGACAACGCGTTTTTTCTACCGTCTTTATTTTACAAACGGCCGGTTTTCAACAACAAAAAATCACAACAGATCGTTTCTTATATTACGTAATCAAGAGGCGTTAAATAGTTTATAAATTATCGTACGGTAATCGATCGATTTCTGGTGGACCCACTCGGAAAATCGAGACGAGCGTCGTAAACGATTACGAAAAACCCGATCGAAAGACGTATAAAACTCGTCTGTTGGCTCGAAAACTGTTTTACGGGGCGGCGGCGGCCTCGTCTTGTGACGGACTGTCGAACGGAAAGTTATTATAAATGCGTATATGCAACGCACAATAATATAATAATATGTTATTCTAACGTACCCGCTTGACCGTCGTCGTCGTCACGTGCGTTTGGCAAACAATAAAACGTGCGTAATGTTTTTGTTTGGCAACGTTGCGCCCGTTTATTCTTTATTTTTTTTTTTTTTCCTTTTGTCGTTTTTTTGTTCCTTCCTAGAATCGTGTTCTATTTCGTTTTAAGACTGCGTTTCCTTTTGACTCGCCGCCGCCGCCGCCGCCGCCGCCGCCAGTACGAAGAATCCGCGTTGCCTAAAGGGACAAACTATAGCGGAATCAGGTTCCACCCAAACTAGTTACATCTCGTGCGAGCGGTGATAACGAAAATGCTCTTTTTACACGGATAGGTACATAAATCTATTATTATTATTATTATTATTATTATTACTACGGATAGGTAATAATTACGATTATAATATTATAATAATAATATACGCGCGTATTATACATAATATTATAATATCACGTCCGTAATAAATATGAATAATAATAATAACATAATGACGGGATCAAACCAAATAAATCGTTTTTTTTTTTTTCCCGACAAATATTATTCCGACGACGACGACCAGAGTGTATAGTGATTTTACCACTCACGTGACCGCGTCGTCTATAATACGTATTTATTATTGACTATTGTGGTGTTTGTTTTTTCGTGTCGGAGCGATTAGTACGCGGTTATAATCGTCGGGCCAGACACGGTTAAAAAGTGTTGAGACGGACGCGCGACGGACCCTGCAACTAGAGAAACGGCCGATTTTCACACTGTCGTTCTCTATGGATTTTCAACAACTGGTCGCGGTACTCGAATCTACTCGTCGGTCTAGTCCAGTGTTTCCCAAACTTTTTATCTTTACCGCCCACTTCCAAAAAAAAATATTGTTACAAAAGTATGCAATGAAAAACGAAATGTATTGTTTATAAATATTCATATAATGTATATAGGTACAAATGAAAATAAATATCTCAATGAGATGGATGCGGTCGGTGTCTTCGATTCAGCCATGATGTGAAAAACGTTTAAAATTTAAATAAAATAATACACAACAAATTACGTTTCTCAACAGATTTAGATCGCGTACGGTGGTGTTTCTGTTATTGCGATAACGATAGACGAAACTGTCACCGGCCCCTTTTTGTAATGAAATGCCCCCCGATTAAACTTGTAACTTCCCTGGATATCGCCCGCTTTGGGAAACACTGGTCTAGTCCTTTGTGGATCGCCGAGGACTCGCAGCACCCTCGCGCCCAGCCTGTCTATTATCCACTGGAAAACGGTGCAGTGCACTGCAACGTCGTAAACGTCGTGAACGGTATCTCGGACGACGACCGCGACGTGGTTAAAAACTGTAAAAACAGACGACGGACCCAAAAACTGGAAACGGCCGATTTTCACTATGGTTCTCTACGAGTGTTCGCGATTAGCTTCTTTTCGCTCTCGTCCAGACAGTTTCGCAAAACAAAAACGCGTCGACAACACGTTTTTCTTCCGATCTACCGATACACTTTTTAATCGTGTTTGTATAATAATACGGCGGCGCAACGTGTCGGTCTAGTCCAGGGGTCGGCAACTGGCGGACCGCGGAAGACAAAACTCTGGACCCTGTCAACACATTGTACTTATTTCATTATATTATTATATTCTATATTATATGATATCATTATATTTTATTAATATTAATATAATTATTGCTTATCGTTATCGTTATAGTTATATTATTTGTCTGTAATCCGTATTTTCTAAATAACAATTTAGTTAACGTGTACATTCGCCGGTGGATACAGTGCGTGTTTCGTTTTATATAATTATTATTTAATCTTTCAAATTCAAAACTTCAAATGGAAATAATAGACCTACAGGAAGATGTTTCTTTGAAACAGTACATAAGTGCGTCAACTGAAGAACTCTGGGCTAAGGATGGGATTGACAAGTATTCAAACTGTAAGCAACTGGCAATCAACTTGGCTTCGACGTTTGGTTCAACATACATTTGTGAAGCATCATTTTGAAAAATTAATTTTTTGAAAAACAAATATCGGACAAAATTAACGGACTCTCACGTCCTCGAGGACACTTTACGCGTAAGCTGTTCGACGCGAGTTCCTGATTTCAAAAAGCTGGCCAAGGAGAACAAATAATGCAATTTTTCCCATTAAATTTCATGGTAAATTATTACTAATATTATTGTAATTTTATAATCTAAAATCTAAATTTAATGTAATAATTAGATCATTTTTTTTATTGTTATACTGATATTTTTAAAATATAAAGATTTGAAAAATGTTTTTTTCACCGGACCTCATTGATTTATTTTTTTAATATTTAGGACTCCAATAGAAATTACTTGCCGACCCCTGGTCTAGTCCGTCGCAGCACCCCCCCCCCCTCGTGCCCCGCCCGTCTATCTAGAAAACAGTGCGTTAGACCGCGGAGAGTCACGAACTGCAGTCTCGTGTCTTTATTATAAAAATAATATGGCCACGGCGATTTACATAGAATTCGTCGACCGTATTAAATTACTCATTTCCCCCCCCCCCCCCCATTTGCAAGACACCCGATACACTGAAATCGGAAGATGGATAGAAAAAACCACTGAATATTAAATTATTTTATTCGAGCCACGTCGCCGCTTTGAAATTTATGTTAATAAATTAAAAGAGTATATATACGAGAGTATATAGATATTATTAAATAATCAAACGGACGAAAAAAAAAAAACATAATAATATAGAATTAAAGAAACTGGTTAAAATCTCTTTTAAACTGTAACAGAACTCGGTTACTATATGTTTTCCCCAAAAAAAAAAAAAAAAAACCGAATGTACATGCATAGTCCGCGTCACGGTCACTTAGACACTGTCTTATCGTAAACGGATTGCGTTTCTCCGTCGTTAAATTTTACCAAATCCCGGCGAATAACTGACTACTATGTAAATTTCACAAATAATAATCGATACCGAGTAATAATCGTTATTTTGCGTTTGAAAAATTATCATTCCCGATGGTTTCGTAAAAACGCTACGACGGCGACGCGGCGACGACTAGTTCTCGAAAACGAATACGATATACTCTCTGTCGGTCGAAATATCTCGGGCTTAAAACGTTGTGTTTTTCTAAGGAGAACGAGGGAAACACGTTCGTTTCGAGCACGTATTACAGTAGTATAGCGTTTTCGATAAATACGAATAGAGTTTTACAGAACAAATGGACTACATTTTTAGAGACGGATTTTGAATTTTGCGCCGCAAACAGCGTCGTCGAGCGTTATTATTAGGGCTAGGATTTATATGTTTTTTTTGCGACTTCTGATTACTTATTTTGTAAGTAATGTCCACGAATTAGCTCTAGCTGAGGTAAACGGTGGTATTTTTGCATATTTCGAACGAAATGCATATTTTTATACATTTCGACTACCTACAAAAAACACAAAAAGTGCATGTTTTATAGTATATATTTTCATTACAATTCATTTTATCGCAGTACAAAAATACCCAAATGGTATATTTTATCTTATCTTATCTTACTGTCGCATACTCGTACGCCCAAAACAAAGGACCGATCGCTGAAAAAACCGACAAAAAATATTATAAAAATGTGTTAGAAAAAAATACCGGGCTAAAAGCTATGTCTACGATGCGTAATATTTTAAATGGCAACAATGTAGATGAAGATTTTCCAAATCTAACTTCCCTGGGGAAGTTACAAAATTTAAATATGCAAAAATTACGTCATGTGATGTCGAACGGAGTTTTAGCAAATATAAACACATACTAAGGTCAAACGGAAGATCGTTCATTTTTGAAAATTTAAAACATCATGACGTAATTGTTTCATGTAATTCATTCGAGTAGCTTTATCAATTTTATATCGATTAATGTTTTAGAGATTTTTTTAATGTTTTTTATATTTAAATGTGTTTAACATATTTATTTTTATTAATTGGTATTTAAAAAAAAATTTATAGAAAATGTGTTTTTTAAATAATATTTATTTGGTTTATTTAAGCATATTTTTAATAAACCAAATGCATATTTAATCATTTTTTATTGCATATAAATCCTAGCCCTAGTTATTATTGTGTATCGCGCGAAACGTGATTCCGATCTCTTTGTTATTTGTGTTTGTCCCGCGTGGAAACGACACAGAGCGCGGAAAACAAACGTAGGAAATATCGACGACCGCTCGGATTTATATTTCGAATATTATGATTATAATATTATGCAGTTTTCGAATTCAACGGATACGATCAAACGGCGCGAAACACGTTTGTCTCGCCGCCGCCGCCGCCGTTTATACGTCGATAAAACTCTAAAAGAAGTTTTCGATAATTTATGTGTGAATATTAATATGAGGAATAAAAAAAAAACTATTTATTATAATTTTAAGTTTTTTACAACCAATTAAATTATTTTTCACTTTGAATAAAACGTATTACTGTCGTTAAAAATTAAAACCACTCGCCTCGTCGTCGTCGCGGGTACCACTCGCGTGCGACTACTCGTACATTTACATTTTCGCGAGACGTCGCGTTTATCGAGTGAATACGAATCGTTCGGATGTTAAAATATGAAATTACCTCTCGGCGGCGTCGACGGAGCGAGTGCCGCGTGTAAACAGTCTTTGAATTTCGTTCACTTCCGTGCACGACGAAATGGCGCGATAAGATGTTCAAACAGACGTAGCGAAAGCGACGACGTCTCTACAAAAAAAAAAAAAAACGCGAATCTTCTAAAGAGCTGGTCGTTTACTACCGCGATGTCGCGTTGGACAGTGGCGGAACTACATGAAGATAAGATTTCACACGGGCGTATGAGGGAGGCCTCCGACGACGACGACGATTCAACTTGGAAAATTACAATATCGTAAAAATTAAACTAAAAACCTCATGAAAGTTTATTTTCATAAAAAATAGAAAATAAATAAACATAGTAATTTTATATTAATATTTAACGGTTGATAAATAATGACAAAATTTCATTAAATATATTAATTTAAACGATAATAAAATAAAATAAAGGTTCGAGTATTATAATCAAGTGTGCGAAAAAAGTCACGACCGGTTTCGATTGAAAATCATCGTCGATGACAAAGACCTTTATTTTATTTTTATTATTGTTTAAAATATATATTTAATAGTTTGCATTGAAATAATTTAATAATAAATTTTGTTTATTTTTAGTTTTTCATAATAATATGTTTACGTAGATAAACCGTGTTGCATAATTACGTAGTTATGGAAGTCGAGAATAATAGTAATCTTGCATGATCAATATTATATAGTTATTAGATCTCAACTTGGTATAATATATGAAGGTAGGTGGGTAAGTATTATGCATTTATTCGTATTAAATAATTATTAATTAAAATTTTTAATTTTTAAATACCTAATATTATTTTAAATAAAATAGTAAATTATAATATTTAAACAAATAAATAATATGTTATTTTACTCGATAAAGTCGAGTTGGGAGTCGAATTTTCAACTCGAAATGCGTATAAAATAAACATTTTTACCGGGCACAGAATTTAAATTATGTAATTCTGTTTCGATTGAATTGACGTCCTAATTTTACAATGTTATTGATTTAATTTTAAAAAAAAAATTCTTCAACGTTTATAAAAAATTCCAGCACTGCTCGTGGGGATATGGCCTACCGACCGAAATGAAAAGTCGAAAAAATCAGTCGCTCGCTCGAAGGAAAACACGCGGCCGAGACACAGCTGGTAGATAAATGATATTTTACTGCGCGCGCGGTGCCCGCGGGTTATCGGCGTTCGGCTAACGACGAACGAGTACGCTTATCCGATTACATAATAAAAAACATTATAGGTAAATCGTGTTTCGCCGCGAAATCGAATAATAACGTTTTCACCTAATTAGGAAAAAAGTGATAAATAAAAAAAATTAAATCACTCTCGTTTCTTTGTACAATACCGGCGGCGCGGGCGGCATTGTATTCTTTCGAGATTAGAGACGACGACGACGCCGATCGAATCGACTTTTGTGCAAACAACACGACGACGATAAGACGTATAAAATAATCGCGTTTTACTCGGATAAGACAAAAAACGACCATTGTCTTGGTAAGAGTATTATTCTAGTATTATTATAGTATAATATTTCAATTCGAGTATGTAATACGATTTGATTAGAAAAATCGACCGAGTATGCGTTTTTATGCACGAAAAGAGCGTTAAACGTGCGAAAATATGCAAAAAAAAACCGACAAAAACGAACTGGCCAGGTTGAATGAAACGTAGGCTTACGAATAGACGAAAATGTGCGAGTCCTTTGACTTTTCATCCCTAATTTCATCCTTGGACGTCGTCGTAACGATCGTGTGATTACGATACCACCGTAGTGGTATGATAATTATAACCGACACGCGTTCGCGGTGCCTATTATCGTGTAAAACCGAATTGAATAAAGAAAATCTTAAGGAGAAGACAACAAAAAAAAAACAGTACCCGGTGTATAATTATATACGACTTACACGCGCTTATCTATTGTCCGACTATTTCGAAACACGCGTATTATACGTCTATTATACGACACACGTGTGTCTCGAAATCGTCTAGTAGTGTGCGTGCGGTGTCGTAGTTTTTTGTTGTGAAAAACGAAAAGCGAGTGAGAAAAAAAAAACAACAACAACAACAACAGCGCGGCGAGAAATGCCCCCGGTATATAACGTATAATTTACTATTAAGTCGTTGATATTTTCCGTTCTCGTCAATCTCTCTTTCTGAAGTTGAAGTTTTAAACGATAGTTTAATTGGTACGTTTGGAGGATACGCGCGAGCCTGTGCGGTCTGTTTTTGTCTCGGTCGCCCGCGCAAAACCGCACGTTCGCGAGTCGCTCGAGAAATAACTACGCCATTATGAAATCGACCGCGTGTTCGTACTTTTCGTTTTTTATGATAATGGAAAAAAAGAAAAGGACCACTAGTTTTTCGGGAGTTTGCCGAGTGCGTCCCGAAATGACGTCCCTTTTTTAATGTTTCTAGTGCGTCCATAATAATAAGGTATCATCCTAAGAAAAAGCGTCCCGAGAAAAAAAGGTCATATTTTTTACACGGCCCGAATGCGTCCAGTTCATTTAGAATTACCCAGGGTGCACCACGAGGAGGTGAACTGGCTTACACCCCGAAAATATTATTTTTATTATTAATGTTATTATTATTATTAGAACTAGCCTTACACCGTTATGTTTAGGTGAGCGTACAAAATTTATTAAAACGTTTTTTGCTATTACAGTAGTCACTCGATAATTCGAAATGTCTGTCGGTTAGGCACACTCTACAATTCGAATTTCTTTAAACGCGAATAATCGTGGGAATAGTAAAAAATTTTAAAACGATGTATCGGAAGGAAATTGTTCGATAAGTGTTGGCGTTCGTGGGTGACGTTCCATGTAAAACTTCTATACTCACTGCCATGGAAATGGTACACAAAGCAAGGGAAAATGTTAGTGCACAAACCATCGCGAATTGCTTCAGAACTCGCGGTTTTATTAAGGACGGACAGACAATTGGTGAAGGTATATTCCTGTTCAATGTGAGGAGGTTGAAAGCACATGGAACAGACTAGAAGTTCCTGTATCATTTGAAGAATTTGTTCACTTTGACGATAACGTCGCAACTGCTGGTACTTTTACTGACGAATTAATTTTTTTTTCCCTCGATTATTCGAACACTCGGTAAATCGAAAACCTCTATAAATCGAATTTTTAACTCGGTCCCCTGAACTATCGAGTGACTACTGTATTATATATTTATATAGGCTGGTGTTTAAATGCCATTTCTTTTGACAAAATCGAATCTTGATATTTCATTATTATTAAATTGTTTTATATCGTCTTCGATGTATAATATTTTCTTGCGCGTACTTTGTTTTGGTTTTTTTTTGTTGTTTGTGTGGCCGATCGGATTGCTAGTATTTTAGTATCGATTTTAATTTTTTTTTTCAATATTTCCAAAAAAATCGTCGATAAGACGGCGGACGCACTCGGGATATCCCCAGTTTTTCTCTAATTTCAAAACTACACGAGGAGAAGAGAAAACGTTTCTCACGTTTTGAGAAAACCTTGGAAAATATCGATTATTATTTTACCGCCTCCTCGTTCCGACGATATACCGGGTCTTTCAATAAGGATGCTCGTGATCTTTGAATGTTGAAAAAACAAGTTGTGTGTGAGATATCCACTCATTTTTTTATTTTTATATGTATGAAATATAAACATCGTTTTGAAAAAAGTACGGACGACGATTGTTCCGGCAGACCAAAATCCGCACCAAACAGCGACTTTCTCGGGTTGCGTTTTCTTCCGGTGTATCATCTCGTGTGGATGATTGGTATCATCGCCCTGCAAATCCGACAATTTCGTTTGTTGACATATATTATCCATTCGTCCGAAAATAGGCCTCGTGTCGCTAGTGATGATTTTTTTTTTTTGCGAAATTTGGATCAACTGCCCCAGAGCCCTATTATCAGCGAATACACGGCGTTGTGGATGGTCGCATAATCACGTATAATGCGCTGAACGTTTCTCTGACAGAGCACTGATTTTGATGGTAAATTTTAATTATAAACCTTATATTATCCTGTCGATCAGGAAAACCGAGCAATTTTGAAGAGATCTCGCGCGGGACGAGAGCACGACGAGAGCCCCGCGCGATTATGCAAAACAGCGTACGCCGAGGACCCGCGATCCCTTTGGGCTTCTCTTAAGGCGCAACACGTAAATCTTGTCCGACGCGGTCCGGTCTAATTTTCAATGAGATCTGAAAACAGTAGTTCAAATCGTCCAAATCGCGCGAGAAGCGTTTTCGTTTTAGTTATAAATGAATCCCCCGTTTTTGGGCGTTTTCGGCTTCAAACGGTAAAGTTATCACGACGACGTTTCTTCCGATTTTCAATTAAAACCTACTATGGGAATTATTCTAAAAGAAAAATCGTCGCTAAACGTTTTCGACGCGATTTTTCAATAGATAAACTACTAGAAAGTAGCTTTCTACCGCTGTGTAGCGGTTTTCTTTTCGACGATAGAAAATGACGTTTTCCGCGAGGAGAGCCGTCTGTTAAAATCGCTATACACCGGAGTTTCTGACGCCGCCCTGTCGCCGAGGAGGTTTCGCGACTTCTAGGAAGTCGGCGCACGTGTTTTACATGCGAATTATTCTAAAAGAAAAATCGTCGCTAAACGTTTTCGACGCGATTTTTCAATAGATAAACTACTAGAAAGTAGCTTTCTACCGCCGTGTAGCGGTGGGTTTCTTTTCGACGACGATAGAAAATGGCGTTTTCCGCGAGGAGAGCCGTCTGTTGAAATCGCTATACACCGCGGACGTTCTGACGCCGCCGCCCTGTCGCCGAGGAGGTTTCGCGACTTCTAGGAAGTCGGCGCACGTGTTTTACATGCGAATTTCGCGACAAGTTTCCGCGCGCGGCCCCGTATTATTATTATTACTCGCCCCCCCCCCCCGCCTTTTACGTACTCTCCGCGGGCGTAAACGCTACGGAATTAAATTGCCCCGTCGAAATTTCACCCCCCGCGCCGTCCGAGTCGTCTCCGTCACAAAGGGGTCTCATTGCCGACGACGACGGTTCAAAGGGCTCCACGCACCGCGCGTACGTATTAATTAACTCGATATACGCGCAGATCAAATTATACGTCTGTTCGCGCGTTCCCTACCCGCGAACAATACGTCGTATTATGACTTCGCGCCCCCCCCCCCCCCACACACGTGAAACGATATAATAATAATACCATAGGCGGATCTACAGGGTGTGCCTAATGTACAAAAAAAAAAAATGAATTAATAACATAACACATTAATTGAATTTCAGTTTTTTGTAAATTAAACTACGAGTGTTCAGAATAAGTCTCTAAAATATTAACTATACTACCGACACCGCGCTGACAACGACGTCGACGTCTCGACAATTAACAAATAATAAAAATTGAAGAAGAAAAAATTGTATATTGTATATCGCCAATATTTACCAATAGGTAAATATTATACAATAAAATATAGTATTGGTTAGTAATCAAGAGTCGAATATTTGAAATATTTTATTTTTACATTAATTTTGTTTACACGTATAGATAAAAAAATAACTACAAAAAAAAGGCCGGGCACACTCAAATGTAAAACTCTGGGTTACTAAGAGCTAGTACGGAAATATATGCGCTAAAAACTATCGAACGCACGAGTGGCGCTCAAACGTTTTTATTTAAATTATTTTATTTAAATAAGAGGATCGTGCGGTTAAACCCTATTGCCTGTTTAGTTGTCGATCCCGTTGTGATTTGACTACGATAACGATTAATTAAGACGATTTTTTTGTAAGTGTCGAACAACAAGACGTCTGAAGTTGCTGTTGTTCTACGCGACTTTAAAATAAAAATAAACGTTTTAAATTACGTAATTATCTTATGACTAGGGATGAAAAGTTATGGGATTTGCATATTTTTTTCCGTATCTTCAGCTAGGTGAGCTAAAAATCTCTTCTATATAACCTAATGAATTGAAATTTTACATATTTTTCCATATATTGGTAGTTTTCTTAAAAGTTGCATATTCGTGTGTTTTTTTTTGTGCATAAAAATGCATATTTAGTAAAATTATGTTGATTTTAATACGATCGACACGAAAAAATGTATTATTTTATGCAATTTTTATATGTTTGTAGTGAATAATCAATAAAATAAAAATGCAGATGGCAAATTTGACAATATTTTGTATAGTTGTCAATGTAAAATATAATATATTATGTAAAATAATTATTAAATATATTACAAAACTTATAAAATCGTATTTTTATTTTTTTACATTAAATCACCTACCAATCATTTATCATCTCGTATTATTTATACCTAGTATTAATTTTTTATCGCTCGGTTAAAAATTATTCATATTTGAATGGAATCAAATTTAACGAAATATTATTAATTTGTTGTAAACATGTTTTTTTTTATTTATAGAGAAAAATTGCATATTATAATATTATATTTTTTGCATATTTCCAAATTTTTCCTTGCATATTTTGTCTGTTTTAGCTCCTATAACTCTTCTCATCGATTGATTATCGAGTAGATCGTATAGAAAGCGGGGAGCTTATTTTCTTGTTATTTACGACGTGTCGAGAGTTTATTAGTCGATCACTCGGTCGTCGAGGAAAATACACTCCGGTCCGATTCAAAAAGCTTTTGGTTCGAAACGATTCTATTTTTAAAAAAAATTCCATTTTGAAAACACGTTCGAGGGGATACTAGCGGTGTAAGTCATAATAAAAACGTTATATTTTAGAGAAACAAAACGGTTCGACTCGAAAATAAATTCCCCGATGAAATCATTATCCTCGAGAGATTGTTATTTCATTCATTCTGAGAAAAACAAATCCTTTCGATAAATCGACTTTCAAAGACATAACTCGTTTTTACAACGAAAAACATATGACTCTCACCACTATGGCGGCGGCGGCGGCGGCTTTAACCCACTCGTATCGTTGGTTTTTTTTTTTTTTTTTCGTGATTTATTTTCCATCGGTAACGAGATATTATTATTTTCGAGATTATTTTTTTCATCTCGCTCTCGTTTCGGCGTATTTCATAAATGCTCGTTCGAGTCCGAGAGAGTCACGGTATAGGTACTCACGGCGCGGCGGCGGCGCGGCGGAGACTTTAACCGTTTCGGTTTTTATTTTATTTTTTCTCCAAACGATCGTTTTGACGATTTCGAGTGTTATTAACGGACGCGCGTATAGTATACGTATATTGTTACACGTGCGGGGCACCACACAATACCCGAATAAAGAGAGAGAGAGAGAAAACTAGAAGAATGAAAACAAAAAAAAAAAAAAGTAATAATAATAATGAAATGCTACACGTGCGTGCGTGATACCTATTATTGCGTTTATATGGGTAAACGTACTCTTCTCGCGCGCGGGGAATAAATGTCGAAATCACTTCTGTGATGCATAATTTAAAGCCATTCAGGGTTAAACGTCATCATTGTTAGTTATCTCTCTCTCTCTCTCTCGTTATTTTTATTTTATTTTTTTCTCAGTCGTTTTTCTGTTCGTTCGTGTGCGCGCGACGACGACGACGACGATATAATATTATATTATTATAACGCGCGCGAGCTATAGACGAACGCGGCGGGAGGTATTATCGCCGTACGGCGGCGGCGGAAAAAAATAGAAAAAATAATCTAATATAAAATATAATTGTAATATCAAAAACGATCGAGGAGAGTTCGTAATCTGGCCGTGTCGTATAGTTATTATTAGGGCAGAGGACTTGTAGCTCTAAAAAAGCTCTAAATATGCAAGCACTTATGCACTAAAAAACCCCATAATATGCACTTAAAATATGCACTTAAAATTTTTCCGCAGAACTGACTGAGACTAAATACTAAAATATTGATTCTTGTCGTGTCTAGAAACGTTTTATAAATAAATCCTAATCGAATAAAAGCCCACATGGTGCGTACACGTCTGTAGTGGTGATGTCGTAGGTATAGTTTACGTTAGATAGTTATCGCTTCTAGAAAAAATTTGTGTCCGAGCACAGTAAAAAACCATATTATACGACAAAAATTAAAAATAAATACATTTTTATTCAAACATTTTGACTGTATTGTTTGAAATAAAAATGTCACTGAGGAAAAAATCGATTTAAGTTAAATATGTCTCAAAAAGTATAAAATAGCGTATAAAAGTGTAAAATATGCCCTAAAAACCAAAAAAACGCAAAATATGCATTTATATGCACAATAAAATTTCAAAACTAGCTTTGTGGAAGAATGAAACGTATTTGTTTCACACTCTGCTATTTTTGTGACTGTCCAAAAAAAAATATGCAAATGCTACAAGTCCTCTGCCCTAGACTTATTATGAAACGCGAACTCAAAACAAAAAACGATCGAGGTCCTGACACAGTAATGTATAATATGTTTCGCGGCGGCGGTTACGTTTTACTCGCGACGACATGAAGGGATTCGTTTTCGATAATTTTAGGCGGCATCTCGCGGCCGGGATTTCGACGAAAGGCGTCTTTTCACATGCAGCGGGCCAAGTATTGTTTTTCAAAAGTCTAGCGTTTGTAGTAAAAGCATGCATTTTATTATTACAATTATTTTGTTTTATTATTACAATAATTTTTACGATTACAATTTCAAATTGAATCGGTTATTGCAGAAACCCCATAAGTGACACATAAGTTTAAAACTTTCGAGAAATTAATAAAACAACAACAATGTCACCGACAGAATTTAAAAACAGGCGCGTCCACACCAAAGTAACATATTATTTGCTAAACATTTGCGAATTGACACGTGCGAATTAGTTTTACATTCCCGATAAAATTGACCGATCAATTTTTCGCATTTTTTTTTCGACTTTTAATTTTTCAATATTAAGAATTTTTGAAATTTCACACCACGCATCATTTTTTTTTTTCATTTTTTTTTCTACTCGGCTCGAGTTTGGTCCCGTAAAATTTGTTTTTCATGGTATAAATCAATCATGACGACAAACGCTTTCTTCCGACCATTCCATTTTATTTGATTGCAATAAAATTAAAAAAAAATATCCGTTCAAAAGAAATGTACAGGTTAAAATATGCGATACATACAGACGGACGAGGTGAACACTGAACGGATAACCAAAAATTTTACCGGTCTGGACGTGTCAATGCATTGTCAGTGACCATGTTTATAAACATTGTCGCATTTCTCCCGAGTCGAATGGAAAACGAAAAAATTTGTCGGAGACGTTGTCGCCGACACGATGATTTTTGTCACAAATTTCAGAAACATTTCTAATTTTTGTCACCGACACACCGTCGTCGGCTCGATATAATAATATGATCGCCGGGGTTCTGCGGGCCGGTGTTAAAAATCCCGCCGCGCGCTCCGTGAAAAGGTTGAGAACCGCTGTGTGCGCGCGCGCGCGCATATTATGTATAAAATACTAATAGAGTAGGCGCGCGCGCGCACATGATATAATAATAATATGATATTCGGGCGGCAGGACGAGAGTGCGTATTATAATAATAAACACACGCGTGTGCGCGTACGTAGATAGATAGAAAGATGGACGGATAGATAGATAGAGAGAGAGCGAGCGAGCGTGTGTGTGCTGACCGGGGGTATACGTGCAACACGCGCAGGAAATAACGAGAACTGCTGCAGGACGGAGAGAGAGAGAGATGATGTTTTATAGCTAATAATACGTATAGTTGGCTAATAATAATTCAGCAGTTTAAACGCAAGTAATCGGCCGACGAGTAATGCTATTTGACATGTCAGGCACCTAACCGGCGCGCGTGCGTGCGTGCGTGCGTGCGTATAAGGAATATTTTATATGTATTATTACGCGCAGAGGTCCTCACGTGTACTCGTCGCGGTCATCCTTCTAGGTTTTCTTATATTATTCTCCGGACCGGACACACCGCGCGCGCGCGCGCGCGTCGTCGCCGTTTCAAATAATTTATATCGTATAGTATAATAATAACGCGGGTAATATAATTCCACGTCGATAGCGCCGAAAAAGTCGTTTATACGCGTATGTTTATTATTATATTTATATATATATATATTAGATTATAATTATTCAGAAAGATTTTCTTTTCTTTTCTCTCTCTCTCTCTCTCTCTGTCCGTCCGTTATATAAAATGTTTAATATTATAATATCAGGTGTACGTACGAGTATATTATAATATACTACACGACGTGTACACGAGCGCGCACGCGCGCTGTGTGCGTAGGTTCACGTAACTCTGCGGGTTAACGATACTTAAATATATTCCCATGGCCCGTACACGCGCGTACGAGAGTACCGCGCGCGTAGGTACATTAAAAAAATAAAATAAAAATAAACCGTCCGCGTCATATAAATACATATAATATTGTTATTAAAAAAAAAAAAAACGGACCGATCGTAAAACGGAATATTTTTATATCGTTTTTCAAGTCGCGTTCGGAATCGACCGAAACGGCCGCGCGAGTACCTCGTACTCTCTCGTGCGAGAGAAAAATACAAATTTTATAGATATACGGTTTTTTTGTTTTTGTTGCTTTTCTCGAATCGATAAACAAAGATAACGCCGCTAATTTTTGAACGTCGCGCGTCGTCCGCCGGCGGCGATCGAGTTTGTTTTTTTCGTCGATAATTCCCTCGGAAACAAAACGTCCGAGGATAGGTTCAATAAAATGAAATAAAATTCAATTGATTTTTTAGTCGGAATGCGATGACTATAATTCAAGTAAATCGTGATATTAAATTGTAAAAGGTAATTGCAATGGTGTTGTACGTAAAGTCTCAAGTGTTAAATCAAATAATTTTCAAACAAAATCGAAAAGTAAGTACAGTGGGACGTCGATTATCCGTGACTCGATTTTGGTTTGAATATTTATGTAAACGGCGACAATGTGCGTCGACCGCCAGACTTTTGAAAAGTTCTCGAACGTAAAAATATCGCCTGCGATTTTTCGAACGCGCGCTCGCCAATCGATCGTTTTCGACCGGAACAGGAGACAACTCCTATATTATATAAATACATATAATATTGTTATTAAAAGAAAAAACGGACCGATCGTAAAACGGAATATTTTCATATCGTTTTTCAAGTCGCGTTCGGAATCGACCGAAACGGCCGCGCGAGTACCTCGTACTCTCTCGTATGAGAGAAAAATACGGTTTTTTTGTTTTTGTTGCTTTTCTCGAATCGATAAACAAAGATAACGCCGCTAATTTTTGTACGTCGCGCGTCGTCCGCCGGCGGCGATCGAGTTTGTTTTTTTCGTCGATAATTCCCTCGGAAAACGTCCGAGGGTAGGTTCAATAAAATGAAATAAAATTTAATTGATTTTTTAGTCGGAATGCGATGACTATAATTCAAGTAAATCGTGATATTAAATTGTAAAAGGTAATTGCAATGGTGTTGTACGTAAAGTCTCAAGTGTTAAATCAAATAATTTTCAAACAAAATCGAAAAGTAAGTACAGTGGAACGTCGATTATCCGTGCTCACTCTTCCGAAAATTTAAATTTTAATTAATTTAAATTTATAATTTTAAATTTTCAAAATTCGATCCCTAAGGGGGGTAAAAGGGGTAAAAGGGGTAAAAATTAAAAAAACTGATAAAATAAAAAGTTATACTGCACACGGGCGAAGCCGGGTTATTCAGCTAGTTTAATTTTAAAAAGGTATGTAAATGAGGTTAGAAAATATTATTCGAAAAAGGTATTTAATTACCTAATTTAAAGGTTTTAATGACCTTATTTACGATATTAAAATATATCTCGTAAATGTAAGTGCACGATGGCAATTTTACACGGTTTTATAATATTACTGAAAACTTCGAGTTCGACAGTACACTGACGCGGCGGAATGTGAATACAATTTAAAATAACGCGCTCGTAAAATGATCGGTTTTATGTGGGGCGCGTTTGCGAAAAAAAAAAAATAAAAAATAGTTTCGTTCTATCTGTCGTGGTAATCGTCGTCGTCGTCGGAATAGAGTGTTTTGTTATTATCGAACGCATAATACTGCACCGCGAGCGTCTAATGAGCGACGAAAATCGTTTTCGCGACCGTGTCGTCTCGGCGGCGGCGGCGGCGGTGTTTGTCGTTGTTCAATTTGGTTCGCGCGGTGCCGCCGCCGCCGCCGGAGGGTAATTTTTTACGACCGTCGGATGTGAAAAAAAAAACAACATAAACGACGTTATTCTCGAGCCGTGCGAACCACGCGCGTCCGCGTCGTCGTCGTATTGTTTTCCGTTTTACGGATTAGATTTGTCGACGCCGCCGCAGCACGAGATCGATTAATAAAACGAATAATAATATTATTTATTATTATAATTATTATGCTCTACGTTTTTTTTTTTTTATGCGCGTAGAATCGTTGAAAAAAATATACGTATCGCGCGATAACCATCGGCAGCGGTTAGGTAGGTACAATGTTAGTGTGGTTGTAAGATATTGTAAAAGGCGTGTTTTTATTTACATTTTAACCGCGCGCGCGTCAACAGATTTTCCAACCGTCTAATACGTATGTTTTATATAATTACCGTTGACAAATCCAACGTCCTTCGGGTGTGCTGCTACTGTATTGGACCCGAAAACCCGAATTATCGACGGCAATCAAAAAGTAAATAAAAATAATATGATGACAACGTGTGACGTGTAACGTCCAACTCGATACGTTTTACTTTTTACGATGTGATATCGTCAGATATTCGAAAAAAAGTTCGCAGAGTTACCGAAAAGCCGACAATTTATTATCCGACGATCCACCCCAAACACATGGCGAAACGAATTGAATTTTTGATTTTTATGATAGAAAAAAAAAAAAAACTATCGACACGTTTCTATCGAACGTCCTTCGCCGAGTAGGGGTGAAACGCATTTAACGGGTGAATCGGTTCGATTCGGAGTAGTCGTTGTAAAATAAAAAAAATAGGACGCGTATATTTACAGGCGCATTAGCGATCACAGGTCGGGCACTCGTCGATCAATAACCACCGTTATATTATTAGTCGATATCGCGAAAATATTATTTGGACTTTTGGTTTGTTTTTTCGGGGAAAAACGTCAGATTCGAAGCGTTCCACGTGCAGACGTATAATACCACCCACCCTTTGCGCCGCGCCACTCACTCGGAGAGACGATGACGATGGCGTCGCGCGTTCGTCGTTTTCGTGTTTTTATCGCGACGACGATTCGAAATCAATAATAAATCGTGACTTTCGAAAAAAAAAAAAAAAACAAAACATATTCGGCCGGTTTTCGGTTCGGTGTTTGGTCGAGTCATTTTCGATATTCTGACCCGAACGCATTGATGATTTTTTTTTATAACGACGTGATTTTTATTCTCTTTTTTTTTCTCCTTTCGAGAGTGGTGTAACGAGTTCTCGTCGCGGTACACAATACTGCCGTAGTGGTTTTACAGATTCCTCGACAAAAATATAATATAATATAACTGTTTACAAAACGTTCGCTGCAGTTGTTTCAAAAAAAAAACCGTACGATAAAAAGAAAAGAAAAGAAAACACGTGTCATTAGTGTGTGTGTGTGCAAACCCGTTTTCGATCGTTTTTATCGAAATATCAAGTAAAGCTTTTACGCGAATTCATTAGCGACGACTCCGATTCGCGCGAGGTATATGATTTTCAAACGCGATACTAGGCCACGATGTGCCGTAGAGGAGTCTAACTCGTTTTTCGACAAATTCCGTTTCACCTGTTACGACGAGCGGGGCGAAATAAAGCTCCGAGAACGCATACCAAACTTTCTAACCAACGATTACCATATAATAATATTGTAACCGTTATAAAACGGTCGGATATTTTTTTTATTACCGCCAGTAAGCGCGGAAAAACGACAAAATATCAATCCATAAACGCGTCGCGGTATAATAATAATGATAAATATTAATCGTTATAACTGTAGGGCTCGGATTTTGTAGCAAAATAAATCCTCAAAAAAAGCATATTTTGAAGTAGCCGAAAAAAGCAAAAAGAAGCATGTTTTATTAAATTCAATTCTAAAAAAAAACAAATTTCAATTACACATATTAAATTAAATATTAAAAAAGGAATTTACGACCACATGTTTGGCCGAGATACTTTCGTTAAAACTCATTCTATTGGGTGCCGCTAATATATTATATTTATACGTAGAAAAAGACCTTTCCACATCGACCGATGTAATCCATGCATATTTCATATTTTAAACTAAATCATTTAAATCATACTGTTATGATTATTCATTACAATTTCATACGTTTATTACTGGTTTTTTCACTGGTTTTATTAATTTCTGGCAATAATGATTTATAGTCCAAGTATAATATACATAAAAAAAAAGGGGAAAAAGCGATGAAAAGCAAGTTTTGTGGAAAAAAGCGAAAAAAAGTTTACTTCATTGAAATCAGAACGATTCAAAACGTATTTATCTATGAGAATTATCTTCCTACCACACACCTCTCAAAAGAAGCATTTGCTACAAAATCCGAGCCCTAGTTATAAGTGTCGCGAACGTCAACGGAGTTGGTCGACCGTAGAAAATTGTCATTCAGGATTATCCTTTTACTTTTGTTGTTACATTTTCGATAAAAAAACGATCGATAAACGACGACGGATCGTATTAACCCTACTGTCAACAACCAAAATGTTCTACGTTGTTCAACAACCGGGGTACCCACCATATTATTTTCATTGAAATATGTGTACATTATTGAATTTTGGTTTGAATGTGAAGGATGAACTAAGTTATTTTCGTCACCGAGCGAAAATAATCGACTATGAGGAATAGTTCTTATGTTTTTAACTTTTATTGGGTACATAATAATCTTTATTATAGATAGAGTATATTCGTGTTTGTTCATCAGTAATCAATCACCAGCGTGTTTACGAATAGTGTGGACATTTCCAATACGTCTTTGTAAAAATTTGATTTCTACAGTTTTGTTTTATAATTATGTTATTTATATATTTATAAATACTACAATGGCTTTATATATTTTTGTTTTATTGACGGAACAGTCATGAACACTTGACATTTTAACGCTATGGGTACCCGGGTACCTGGTTGTTGAACAACCAGTGTTGTTAAATTCAACCTGGAAAAATAGACACTAGATATCAATAGAATTGTACTTATTTGCACAATTGAGTATAAATATATCTATAAGATGAGGATCCAGAAGGATATAGGCATACACTTTCGGAAAAATTAAAAAATCTTGTTTGAAATTGAAATGGGTACCCGGGTACCCGGTTGTTGACAGTAGGGTTAAACGATAAACGACGCGTTTTCGGTGATTTTCATTCCTTTTCAAATGGTAAAGTATAAGCATAAATCACAACGGTTCGAAACGGCGGGCGGCGGTCACCGTTTCCGAGAAACGAAAGTTATAAACGCATAAATAATAATATTATGGTCGACTCATAATATAAAATATCCGCTGCAGCTGTATGATAATAAGTGCCTTATTTCGTGTAACGTGACGTGTGTGCGGACGGCTATTACTGTATAAAGCGGTTGATATCAAAAATTAATAAACCCCCCCCCCCCAGTAATTATATGGTACTAGAATTTACCAACGGAGAAATGATACGTTACGAGAATAATGCGACGAGGGGGAGTCGGCGGGCGCCACCGAGCGCGCGCGCGCGGCACACACGGAAAATATAAGACGGTCGAAAACGAAAACGATACCGTATGTTTATTTGTTAATGATAAACATAACAAGACAAACACACGAAAGAGCGTATAATATTATATACGTGTACGTACGTGTCCATAACGGTCGCGCAGTACTTATATAATATGTGGACGGCGAATTATTATTATTCGATGAAAAGTTTTCGAATAAGAAAACTGTATTTGTGTAGCCGATATTCCCTCACCGAAAGCGGACGAAATACGACCAAATGTAAACCACTAATACGTATATTATTAAGACGACACGAAACGTACAAACATTTTCGACATACAGTCGACTCTCGATAATTCAAACCTTCGATAATTCGAAACCTTCGGTAATTCGAAGTAAATACTCGGTTCCTTGAAAACCACGCGGTAATTCGAACAAAAACAATGCATTTAAGTATGCACTTGGTAATTCGAAATTAAATTTTGGGAAAACTGGCCACTAACACTTGACAATTCGAAGTATCATTCGTTTAATGCTCGGAAATTCGAAGTATATTCACCAAATGTATTTTATCTGTATTCTTATAATCTTTTTATTAATAAATACTATAAAATCGTGTAGAAATTTAAATTATTATTGTCGATAACTATAGAATATTATTGTAAGAACCTTATCGTTTTATTTCTTAATAAATTTTTCGCTCCAGTCAGAAGTCACTGTTGAGGTTTTTGATGCTTTATTTACTATAGAAAACACTATTGAAAAAATGAAACTAAATTCAATGAAGCAGAAAACCATTACAGATTTTTTTAAAAAATAATAATCTTTTATAATAATAATAAATAATTAAAAATGTTAAAATTAACAATAAATAACTCTAATGTGTATGTCGTATCACCTAATTTACTGAAATAATTAATATGTATGTATGTATGTACAATAATAAAAAACAACATTTTTTTCTTAACTCTCTATAATTCGAATTTTTTTTTTTGCCCTCTCGTTATTTCGAACTACTCAACAATTCGAACTCTCGGTAATTCGAAGTTTTTCAGCAGTCCCGTCAATTTCGAATTATCGAGAGTCGACTGTAATCTTAAAAATAATTAACATTACCTATTGTTGTGATTTTTTTTTTTTTTTATTGCGTGTCAAAAAGTATGAAATATTATAATAGTTTGCGGCCGTTAGGTTGCTCTCTAAAAGACCGGAATAGAAGACGATTGTCCGCGGGGGCGTTGAAATTACCGGAAACTCGCCGAATCGTCATTATCAGGGCTCGGGACTTAAAGCATTTGCTTATTTTTCTGGATTGACTTGAAATGTAGCAGAGTGCTATAGAAGTGTATGTCATGTTACAACACGTTCAATTTTGAAATTTGAGAGTGCTTTTTTTTTTGCTTTTTTCAGTGATTTTTCAAAAATATGCTTATTTCCAGTTTTTCTGATAATTATTGCTTTTCTGACCAGTTTTTATACTTTTTTATGAAACTTTCTCCTGCAAACTTTTTGTCGCCACTTTATCTTTGCTCTTGATTCTTAATTTAGTTATTTATAGTAATATTTCTCAATAGGTAGGTTAAAAACTTGGCCGAGATCGAAAATGGGCCAGGATCGGCTTACAGGGATTGGTAACATTACTCAACATTCATAGAGAAATTAATTTAAATGTTGATGATGTGATCGATAGATTGACAAATATTAAAAAAAGAAATATAGATTTTGTTTTGTAAAATATAAAAAAGTCCTTTGTTTTTTCAATGTGTAAAAACTGTTTGGGATGGGAGGGGGGCGGTTGACCCCTCTTAATATCGCCCCCCCACCCCCGAGGTGAAGTCTCAAATACGCGACTGACGTCGTTTCGAAAGGACGAGAATTAAGGACGCGGCGGTCGGGCGGTGTACGTATCGAACACACGATGTTACAAAATAGCGTCTCGGCGAGGGACGATGCGAAAGCATTCGCCCGGGCGGTACGCAAACACGCGCGCACGCAGCAACGAGTAGGTGTATAGTTATTGTATATTATATAATATAATGGTACCGGATATTTAAATAATTTCGGGTTTTCGGTGGCCGAAAAAATAAAATAAAATAGGGGACCGTCGAAACGAAAGTTCGATATGTATAATTTGGCACGCACGGTCGCACGCGCTCGGAACGGAAGACTATATAATTCACGAAAAATGATAATACACCCGCGCGCGATACCGAATTTCTGGCGGTTATTTTCGTCGGGACTCTTAAAATATTTAACTACACGCCCGCACACTGGCGATAGTAATAACATGTATTGTACACACACGACCAAAAACGATTTCCACGACGACGACGACGACGACGTACGTCCCGGTAAGCCAAGGTTAGGTTAGTACAAACGCGTCGAACGTTTTTCGAAAATCGCAATGCCGACTAGGGTAAATACCCTCGTCTCGGGCGATTATTATATCAATTATTATGCATGACGATGCCGCGAGACTTTTCTCAACTTTCGGCATTTTATAAATCGTATTTGCTAATAAAACGTAATCGCTAGATGGTTTGGAAATCATGTTGATCAAAACGAACGCGTGCCGAAATTATTCGTTTTCGTCAAAATGATTTCAATAAATACTACGTATTAGCTAATTTGTGGTTTAGCCTCTTTAGGGGTTGGAAAATCACATTTATCGCGAAGAATAAACACACGTGTCTCAGTGGCGTAGCCGGGGGGGGGGGCTGAGAGGGCTGCAGCCCCCCCCCCCGAAATGTTAAGGAAATTTAAAAATTATTTTAATGGTCTATGTGCATAGGTCGGTTTCATGATAAAAAATTCCATTTTTACATAATTTATGGATGCCTGATATAAATTATAAATTTCCAGCTCAAGATAATGGCAAGTTTAAACGAACTTTTCAGTTGAAATGGCTAAACACATTTAATTGGTTGGCTTATTCAAAACTGAAAGAAGGGGCCTTTTGTATGTATTGTGTACTTTTCTTGCATCAAACAAAATATGTCGGTAAAGGTATTCTCACGTAGGACTAGGCAAACTTGTAACCAAACCTCTTGTTAAATTATTAAAAGATGCATTAGAATGTTTAAAAAATCACGCCAACTTCAATTTCCATAAAACTGCCATGTGAAATGCCGATAATGTAATTAAAATTCATAACAAGGAACAGGATAATGTATAATGTGTGCGATTAAATACTGAGAAAAAGCAAGAAATTTTTAAAAATCGTTCATCTTTGAAACCTATATTATTCGATTGTGCGGAAGGCAACGGATTGCATTAAGAGGGCATAAAGACTCTAAAATTTCGGTATTTGCATGTTCGAATTATGGAAGAACCTAGGTAAACCACCACTGAGTAAAAAATTGATCAGCCCCCCCCCCCCGAAGGAAAATCCTGGCTACGCCACTGACGTGTCTACATAAGACGAGACGACCGAACTTCATGTACTCGAAACTCGGGCGGCGGACAGCAAGACGTACACGCGCGATATTTTTCCGCGTACGTCCAGAAAGTAATATTTCAACACAAAACTCGGTGTTTTCACCACGTTGTTTGAAAACGAATACGTTTTTGAGTTTTTTTTCTCGTGAAAAAAAAGGATCGCCGCGCCGTGGTACATATTGTAATACTCGTATAGGCGTATTATTATAACGTTGTGCACCTCGCGTGCGCCTCCGCAGCAGCAGCATGAAATAACAAAACGAAAAGAAGGAAAGGAACGAGAAATCGCGTGATTTATAATATACACCTCCCGGAATCCGACCAGTAGATGTTGTAGATATTATATTGTGACGACGACGACGACGACGAGAACGACGAACCGCCGCGCCGCCGCGGTGGTTTTTAAATAATATATTTCCTAGCTGGTTTTTATTTTCGTTTCGACGGAAGTGCAATAATAACGTAATAATATTTACGTGACAGTTATTTTCACGTGGGCGTCTCGAGTTGTGCAGATGTCCGTCGACACAATGCGTTGTTATTATTATTATTATTATTATTACTATCAACTACGCGTATTATGTAATACGTGCGCGCGCATATATGGCGAATAACGCGCGCGTCGCGTCGTGTCGGCCGCGAAGAAAATTAAATTCTCACCGAACAATGGTGTAATGTACACATTATCGCGGCGGACGTAAGGTGAATATTAAATTTAACACGTGTATTCGGCACGGTATTCGTCGTTATTGTTGGCGCACGCTCGCCTCTACCTTTTTTCGTTTTTACTAAAGAAAACGGAATAAAAATCCGTACGTTTTACCGTTTCGACGCTCGGAAAACGATCGAAACCAACACTCGTCGTCGGCAATGACAGTACAAGTCGACGGGACTGTTGAAAAACTTTGGAATTACAGAGAGTCGAGGGAAAAAATTCAAGTTTTTTTTATTATTTTATACATAATAAATTAAACTATAATATATATTATGTAAAATACATTCGGTAAATATACTTGGAATCGTCGCGTGTGGCGCCAGTTTTCCTGAAATTTAATTTCGAATAACCGAGTGCAGTTTTTCATTCGAATTGCCGCGCGAGATTTCCAAGAGCACGAGCGTTTACTTCGAATGTAATAATAATAATAATACGCGACACGTCGGGGAAAAAAAGGGAGAAATTAAAAACCAACATTGATATTTCCGAATCACTGTTGTTTTTGGACGGATCGAAAACGACTTTTCTCGCGGAAAGTTCGCGGAAAACGCTAAAAGCTTTTCGAGTTCTCTTTGGAAAAACAATAAACGCTTTCGATCGAAACGCGCTGTGTCGGCGTTATTGGTACCGGCCGAACCATAGTGGTGTACACGTCATTCTTATATAAATGTAAATTTGTATTATTTTTAGTTTTTTAGTTTTTTTTGTATAATATTGATAAACTCTCCATGTCTAACTCGAGCTATGCCTCAAAGTAGAATGATAGATAATACTATGGTATTGTAATTTATGATGATTTGAATAATAATAATAAAGAAAAAGGTTTCGAAGATTAGAAGGATTAATCCGTCATAGGCCGAGAGGATTTTCGCGAAAGGACCTCCGAACGGTTTTATCGGTATAGTATAGTGTTGGCCAACGATATCGATAAAAAATATTTCACATGTTTGTATAACAATTGATTTTTGGACGTCACTGGCAAATCATAGTTATTTAGGCGTAACTTGTCGTTATTTAGAAAAGTGGTGTTTACGTACACGCATTTTAGAAACAGTAGAAGTCCCACACTTCAATAAATATCGTCAACAATTTAAAATCTATTCTTAAATTTTTTGAAAAATTGAAAATAAAGTTAGTGCTGTTGTATGTGATAATGCTTTGTGAATATGCTTCGATATCGATATTGAAAATTATATCGTTGGCCAACACTAGTATATTATTATGATTCCGAGCGCTTTATAAAATGTTCGCACGCCGTCGTAGAAAAAATCGAATAATCTAAATAATCGAGAGCGGCTGGTCGACGGAAAAACGATAACAGCCAAAGTGTGATATCGTAAAAAAAGACGCGCGTCTGATTTATTCGTCGGATAAAAATTTGGCGTAATGTGCGCGCGCGCGTATTATTTATTTCTCCTTTTTTTTCTTTTTTTTCCCCCGTCGCGGTCGGCGGCGCGTTAATAACGCGCTCGTGGTGGTGCCCCAGATAAAAAAAAAATTTAATTTCGACCTTTCGCATATAATATTCGTATTATATTATAATACTCGCGTATTGTTCGCATTGTTTCGCGCGTTTAGGTTAGAGAATAAATCAATAACGAGACAATACGTATAGGCAAAGTATAAACAAACGGTTTTATACTTCAATAGTTATGCGATCGCGGGCGCCCACACACACTTAGCGCGCGCGCGTATTGTTACAGTTATTGCGTGCGAGTGCGGAGGGGGGGGGGAAGCGGTCGCCGGAAATGATCCCGTTTCCGGGGGGGGGGGGGGGACACACGGCGGTCATATCGTACGAGAACGTACGTCCAACGACGTCGTCGTCGATATATCGTTTGCCGAATTGCGAGAGGAAAAAGAGATTATAATGACTTTATATTATTTGTAATGAGTAGAGCTAGGTTCATTTTGGTGACTTTTGCATTTTTTTTCTTCAACTGCTATCTAACCAAAAACTAAATTTGTTTCGTGATATAACAATGTAGAATATGTAATTTTTATTTTGTATTTTTTGTGTCAAATGCATTTTTAAGGTCATTTTTACGTAATATTACAAATATTACAAATATTACGTTCATTTTGTGTATTTTAACTAATTTTTGTTTATTTTAAGCATTTTTTAAGTTCATGTTTTAGAGTTTTTAGGTAATTTTTGCATTTTTTTTTAGTGCATTTTTGCGTAATTTTTAGGACATTAAAATCCTAGCTCTAGTAATGAGTGTATGCAGTTTGATGGGAGTAAGAAACGTGGACGATTTGAAGAGAATGCATGGAAAAAAGATTATTTAAGCATAATATTTAAATTCATTAAACCGATAATAATTGTATTTCTATTTTACCGTAGAAACTAGATTGTGATTTCTGATGAAATAAATTGTATATATCTCGTGTCATATGTTTTTGAATGCTACTTCCAACTTTATTAAAAAACTGGATTTATAATTTTAAACAGAGCACACTATTTTCACCATGTGTGACGAAAAAATTGTTCGCACGAAAAGTAGCGTTTTAAAACGTCGAGCAAAAACGAAAACCAAAATCAATTATCTGTACTCGAGACGTTAAGTTTATCCGATTCAGTTGCATTGATATTTATGGGAGAAAAAATATAATATTTTGGATAAGAGCATATTTTTGCATGTTATTGTGCACATTTAAAGATTTTTTAATGCGCAAATGCATATACTATTTTAAGATTTTCGAGTGCATACACAGTGCATTTTACAGGGAAAAAAAATTACAAATTCGTTTACGACATACGAGTATGACTTGATATAGTTATAAAGACGCGTAAAACGTAAGACGAGAGGGAAAAATAATTTTCACGCCGCGAAAAAGTCTATTTTTCAACTCGTTATAGTTGCCCGATACGCACATATAAACGAGGTTAGTCTCGTTCGAGATGAAAAACTCGCAAGATATTATAATTATCGTGATAATAATATTATGCGTACGAGACAATAACATACTCGTACTAGCTCCGGCGGTCCCGGCCGGGCGAATTTTTCTAGTTTCGCCCTTTTTACCCCTTTTATAACCCCCTTAGGGGTGGGAATTTGGAAAAATCCTTTCTCGGGGCGGGTTTCTATACGCCGTAGAAGTTTAAGTTAAATACCGTCAAAGTTTCGCACTCGTAGCTTGGGCGGGCGGTTCAGGCTGGGCGATGATGAATCATCCGGGACAAGTCGTCATTATACGTATATGTACGTAGGTATACTCGTATACGTGGTATACGCGCAGAGAGAGAGAGAAACCCGTAGGTACTTTTATTATCGAAAAATAAAATGTTATAATGTTATGCTGCGCGCGCGCGCCTCCGAATATAATATGGCGCGGAATGCGTGAGTCGACGACGAGCACCGGGCTCCTTTCGTGATATTATAACTGCAACTAGGTAATAAATTAGTTTTTTTTTTTTTCCTTAAACTCTTTATCAATAATATTATACACGTATATTATATATACACACGCGCGTATATGTATTGCGATTCACGATTGTACTACCTATCTAAATAATAATAATAATAATATATACGTCACGGCCGCGATGCTGTTCGGCGGGGTAGGTGGGGGGACACGCTCGTGTGTGCGTATAATGCGTGTTATAATAATAATAATATCGCGCGGCGAGAAAGCTGTTTTACATTTTTTTTTTTTTTTTATCGATACGATAACACACACATAACGTTTTTATATACCTACGCGCGTGTACCTACACACGTGTGCAGAGGTACAATGTTATACAGGGTGTCTGCGTCGAGTCGGTCGCCGGGCGAACAACAACAACAACGACCGTTTTTCTCCGAATCTCAATCGATAAAACACGCGTTCCCGACGACGAAATCCGAATTTATCCTTCCGATAAACGATGGTTTTTTTTATTCCAGAACGACGTTGATTTTGCGCGCCTGAAACAGCCGTTTACAGGCCGACGAGGGTTCTCAAAGAGTCGAAGGAGAAAACCACAACTTTCATTCGGCCGTCGCCGGAGAGCAAGCAAACGGCAAGGCGATAAAATTTAAATCTCAAACGCGTTGCGAAATTCATCGCGCAAAGACGCAAAGACGATGATATTTTGACGAGAGAGAAAAGACTTCTCGAATACTATTTTTCGGATACGAACGCGGTGAGGAGGACGCCCTGTAGGTTAGGTCACTGCAGGTGCAGGATAATTGTAATAGTTGGGGAGTTTACCGTCGTCGTCGTCGTCGTCGCAAATGAATTATGTATGTGTAGATGCGCGGGCAATATATCGGACGCGTACCATATTATTTCCAATCTAATACTATATGATGCAACGATATTATATCACGTTCTACGAACTGCACACACACACGTGCACTCTGTTCGGATTCAAAGTGACGCGAGGAGTATACTGCAGGTGTGTCGAACAATGTCGCGAACGCGCGCGTGTTTATATAATAACGAAAACGCCGTGTAAACTAAAAGAGTCGAATCGACGGACATGAAAAACGAAAAAAAATCAAGAAATCAAAAATTAGCTTTTATATGATCGTTCGTAAGTCGATAAATTTACGTGTTATAATAATTTTGCCGATTGAAAATCATTATCAATAGAAATCCTGCGCAGAAATTCTTCTCGTTAAAGTTATAAACTATTAATTTATAACTAGGGCTGGGAATTTAATGCCCTAAAAAACCCCGAAAAATGTCCTAAAAAAATTGCTTTTATGACCTTAAAACTCTAAATAATGCCCTAAAAAACCACGAAAAATGTCCTAAAAAAATGCTTTTATTATCTAAAAAATTTTTTTTTTTAATAATTTTAGTATAAATTACAATAAAAAGTTTTAAAAATGCATTATAAAAATCTATTACAAGTGTAAACTGTAAATACATAGTTTTAGTATAAATCTAAAAAAAAGTTACTACTACTAATAATCAGTTATATTTATTTAAAAACCATGTTGGTGTAAAAATCTTAAAATAAAATTTCAAATTCATACACTTAGTTTAAAAAAACTCAAAAAATGCTCCAAAAACTCTAAAATGCCCTAAAAAATTAAGAAAATGACCTAAAAATTAAAAAATGCCAAAAAATGACAAAAAATGCAAAAAAATGCAAAATAAACTTTCTTATTCTCATTCAAATGTACATAAAACGAATTTGTGACAAGACGAGCATTGCACAGTAAGCTTTGGAAAACAATGCAAAGTGCATCGAAATCCCAGCCCTATTTATATAACACTATTGAAACGATATATTATTAATGAAAAAAAAAAAGCAACGATCCAATGCGGCGGTGAAAAACGTGCCGAAATAATGGAGCTGACTTAATGATTTGACAAACCTTTAGTTTTTTAATGAAAATTTAATTTTTCACTTTTATCGTTCTTAAATGACCAACGATTGGTTGGTTAGACGCAAGCGCAGCGGCGAAAGAAATGGACAAAAACGTTTCGGACGACTATTCGAACGAGACTGAAATGACAAAGATCGACTAGAGGAAAGTCGACGCGTTTCGCGTCCTGTTAGAATTCACCTCGTCGTCGTCACGATATCGTCCGTTTGTAAATTCAGAAAAAAATCTATTCGAGTAATATATTTCTCATACCTCGTAAGAGTGTTTATCGCGAAAACTCGACTTTATTTTTAGAGCGCGTTCGCGTACATAATATTATAATAGTATATTTAAACGGTTTTTTTTTTCAGAATTTTTATTTTCAAGTTCGACCAGCCACCGAAATCGGTTGTAATCGAAACGATAGATAATAAATATGTGTGTTGTAATATTATTAAAACAATAACGGAGACGGTTTTTTTTTTCCTACTCGTTCGACGACGACGACGCGCGCATAATTAATAATTTTATTTTCGTTTCGATAAATCGCTACACGCGAACGATGGAAAAAAAAAAAAAACACAATAATAATAAAAAAAATACCACGCGGTTACTCGCCGCAGATCAAAGACAAGTCCCGCTCGCGCGCCGCAGCGGCGGCGTCGTAAACGTTATGGGGCCGTTTTCTAATAATTATTATTATTGTGAAATACGATTTCGAACGCAGCGCCGAAAACCGCGCGGCCGACACGACCGTATTGAAACGTACAAATACATAATATTATTACGACGACGCGACGGCGGCGGCGTAAACTCCGACGAGGTGTCCCTCCGCGTTTTTCCAGAGGGAGACGAAGAAATATTTACGGGCCGATCGAGTGTTGCTGCCGAAATATATACGTAGTGGTCAATAATTGAGGCGTTGACATGGAAAAGGTACCAAGTCGAAAAAATTCAATTTTTTGTTTTTTCGTTGAAAAGTTACTAAATAATACATATGCCAATGACCTGGAAAAAGAACTAACTCAAATTTCTTTAAATATTAGTAATTACGTTGAACACGAGATTTTTTGGACGAAAAATACCATGCATTCTATCGAGATGTTTGTAAATAAAAAATAATAAATAAAGAATACACGTCATATTATTTATAAATATCAATTATTATTATATTTTCATTTTTAATTGAAATTAAGTTGTAAGTATTTAAGCGAGAAATTTGTGTTAAAAAAAGTTTTTTTTCGAATAAAAGGTTTACAATATGCTAAAATCAGTTTTTTCCTTCTCCTGTAAAATTTGGTTTTTATGACTTGGTACCTGTCGGCGGATTTGGGAGGAAAAAAGCTATATTTATGGCAGCATGACGACGACGTGTCGTCAACCGAAAGGACTTTCGAGTGGATGTAGAAATCGATATCGTAAGAAAGACGAGAAAATACAATAAATAATTATAATATAGTTCGTGAAGGACTCGAAACGCGGCAGAACACGTCCACGGTAAGTCGTTAGAACCGATTTTCGACGATCGTGTCGTCTTAAAAAGAGCGTTTATGGTTATCGCGCGTTTATTGTTTATTTGCACGCCTGTTCGGTAAACTAGCCGACGCGCGATTCCGAACACCTCGCATAATATTATAAAATTATTCAATTTTTTACTAGGAATAAAACCTCTCTCTACTCTCGTTCTGTTCTCGTTATTCGAAAGCAAAAAAAAAACCACCGCCGCGACAGCGTTTTTTCGTCGCGGCGGCGATACGAACCGGCGATTTATTATTTTCCCTGAGCAATCTAATATGAATAATATTTGCCCGTCCACTTTCTTGAAATCCGACAAAAACCAAGTGACACGCCGCGTGTAATCGCTTTTCGTCGATTGTTGTTATTACTCGTATGCGCGACTCGTACACTCGAACAATAGTCGAGATATAAATATCGATTACAAAACGATCGATTTTATCGTCGACTGTATTCGAACGCATCCGAATCGGTGCAAAAACAACGAACGTTCAATTATCGGTGGAAAAAAAGGACGCGACGACCGCTTTTCGATACAATATGTAAACTATTCGCAAAGACAAAGCGCGCCACCGAAAAATAGTCGGAGGAAAAAAAAAACAACGACCACGTAATACCACATTTAATCGCGAACAATAGCAACGACGCGACGTCGCTGTTTGTCTTCTATCTAACACAGTTTTAGTACTCGTATTAGTTGTCCTACCAGCGTCGTCGGTGAATTTTAACAATTCAACCGAAACGCATTCAATTGTTAGACCAGCGTTTCCCAAAGTGTGTTCCGCGGAACCTTAGGGTCAGTCACTAGCACAATATCGTTGTAATGTATTTGTTGTACTTGAAACTGAACAAAATAAAAAATTACAACACTCAGAGTACTTATAGACGTTGTCATTGCGTTAATGACGTAAAAGCGAACTAATTTTAGTAAATAATAATCGATAACATTTTTCGGAGTATTGGTTTTTCCCTTTTTTTTTTTTTAGAAAAATCATGGTTGAGTTGGAATCAAAGACATCGGGGTTCCGCGAAACACAAAATATGTCTTAAGGGTTCCGTGGTTGTAAAAAATTGGGAACCACTGTGTTAGACTACCGCGCGTTTTGAAAATGAGTATTATATACAAGTGGTGGTTGAAAAAGGAAAAAAAATCGCCAAATCGAACGAAAACGACGATTAACACGTACGCCCAAGTATTATTATTATTATTTTTTTTTTTTTTTTTTTGGTAATTGGTGGGTGTTTTTTTGAAACGAGTACTCTCGGGCCTCTGCCGCCGTATAGTCACGCCTATTATTATTATTATTATTACGTTCGTTTAGCCACTAATGGCACGTTTTAGTATAGTCATTATATTATTGTTAATCGTTTTAAGTTAGTGGGTCCTTAACCAGTGGTCCAAGGCTCCCGAGGCGGTGGCGTGAATAAGAACGATTTTCACTATTTTCGGTGGAACCTGAAGAGTGTCTTTTTTCTTTTTTTTCCACGCGATAAAGGTATCGTTTATACTATGTTTTTTTAATCATACGAATGATATCGTTCATAAATCGACACGTATAATAAGGATTTTATCGTAAAAAAACTGTTTAACACCGCGCGAACGTACGGTTACTTTTAAGTTTTTCAATAACCGGCAGTTTTCTCAAAAATTTCTAATACAAATACACCGTTCCGCGTTTAAAACACTTAGATTTCCGTGCGAGTAGAAGAACATATTATTTTTATAAGACGCTTATAGTTGTAAAATAATCTCTCGAAAGTCGCTTCAGAGCGACGAAAACTCTGAACGTAATTTTCAAATTAAAAACACACCCCGTCAGACGACTGCTCTTTTATCGTACGTGGATTTTTGAGTTTTCGAGTGATAGTAATTTTGGAAACGACTTTTAAATAAAACAAAAAAAAACCAAATTCCTATATTATCGTGTTGTTTTCGTATTTTTAGAAATTCAAGTTTCGCCGAGCCTTTCAAATTTTAATTTTATCGCGAGTCTTATAATATAAAAAGCGACGAAATCGGATCTCTCGACGGAAACTTGCAATTAATATCATAACATTTGACTGACACACGTGCATAATACGCGTATCAGTGCCGCAATTATGAATTCTGAGGCCCGTGTGCAAGGATTTATTTAGAGGCCCCAAATTAATAATATATTTGTTACTTGATCTTTGTATTACTACAGAGATTTTTTAGTATTTTTTAGTACTATAACTTAAATATTTGACGGGTTCGCGGAACCGATGAGAAGAATAAATTATGTAAATTTATAAAAATTTGCGCTTCTAAATACCTCCTCTATAAATTAGTATAACGAATAATCAAAAAAAAATAACGAACAACTTAATTCAGTGATCCAAGTCTAGTATCCATACAATAATTATTTGAGAAATATTTCGCAATAACAGAGAGGGGCCCCTGCGATAATGACTGTTATTCTACAAAATATTATGTCATACTTTATAATATCATTTTCGTAATTTTATTCCTATAATAATTTGTACGTTTTACTATAAAACCGAATTATTTACAGATCCAATGAAAACAATTACAAAAAAATCAAAAAACTTTCGAGGTACGAGCCACGAGGAGGTAAAGAATACCAAAATATAGGCTAAATTCATTTTGAAACGGACAATCTTCAATTTTTAGCTTATGGTTTGGGAGGCCCCTAAGAACCGGAGGCCCGTGTGCATCGCACACCTTGCACACCCAATTGTTGCGGCACTGACGCGTATAATGCATGTGCATAATGCACGCATGCATTTCCGAGATGTCGAGATGACATCGCGTTGTCGAGATTTCTCGTTCGCCCTATGGTTTGGTGAAAATCGATCGGAACGTTTTTTTTTTTTTTTTCGTTTTAGAATACGATAATTATTACACGGGTATGTGTGTGGGGGGGGGGGGGGGGTAATGAATAATTTATCAACCGTACGGGACGTCGATTACTCGAAATCGAACGATACGTATGCACGGCGGTGTGTGCCCACCGCCGCGAAACGAAATATTTGATATTCGTCAAACGAAATGACAAACAGTCATTGTTGAACGGTCGAGGCAACCCGTGTGTGTATAATAATATATACAATAATATTATATAATATATAGTATTTAATCATTTTTCACGTACAATCGTAATAATATTATGTTTACCGAGACCGTTCGTGTTCTGAATCGAGAAAAGAAAAAAAAAACGTAAATTTCCGAAACCGATTTTGAAATTACGCACGCACACGCGTAAAGAAGCTCGATAATTTATTATTATTGTTGTTGTTTTCGAAACGAGAAAATTCAACGAAATTCAATATTTTACTGCAAACACAAGCTATTTATACCTGCAGTTATGTCCGACCTTTATTTACTGCGGGCCAAAGTCGAGGCGTACGGATATTTATTTATTAATGATATTTAATTATTACGTACTCGTGTATAATATACGTAGTAAAATGATATTTTCATCTTATATATTATAAAAATGAATCGCAAAATGTGTTGTAAGCGCATAACTCAACAACCCCTGAACCGATTTCGCTAATTCTTTTTTCATAATATTCCTCAAAGTACGAGGATGGTCTTTACGGAGAGAATTATTAAGAAAACTTTAACCCTAAGGGGGTTAAAAGGGGTAAAAATGGAAAAAATCCTGAGTCACTGGAGTTTTTTGTGGTATTAAATTTTGTCAACAGTTTCGTTTAATATAGCAGAGGCCCCTAAAGAAAGGATTTTCCAAAATTCGACCCCTACCGGAGTTAAAAGGGGTAAAAGGGGTAAAAATGACAAAAAACTGATGAAATAAAAAGTTATACCGCACACGGGCGAAGCCGGGTTATTCAGCTGGTTATAAATATAAAATAACTTGACGCGATTATGATTATTGACTCTTAAACAGCCGGCCGGAAAAAATCCACGCCACTGCGCTTTGCCGTCGCGAGCCGAAATCGTTTGGAGAAAACTAGAGAAATCCAACACGGACTGCACGTTATATTTTACGACTATAATTTGTAGAAATTATTCGACTGTAAATTTACAACGAAACGCCATGGCCATGACGAATACGTCATCAATGAGGTTTATTCTATGCGGAATAGTTCGTAAACCGAAAATATGTTTCCTCGACGGGCCCGCGTTATATTATTATTTTTAATCAATACACGCCCGACGTCGTCGTCGTTTGAAATTTGAAATTACGACCACGTTCTTATCGAGTTGAACAATAATAATTGGAAAACACACAGACATAAGTCCCACAGACCTAATAAACACACGAATATGCGCTAAAAATAGTGCGAAAACGGCCTGAAAACTTCAAAAAATTACCTTAAAAATGATCTAAAAAACCAATTGAGTGAAAAAAATAATAATTTTTATTATGGGTGTGACGACATGTAACACTCAAAGTCTCAAACAGTAAATCCAAATCCAAAGTTTGATTTTAAATAAATTAAATTCGTTTCCAAAACTTGGGTTTAATACACTACACTTGAAAAATTACGTTAAAAAAACAGAAAAAAAAATGCCTACAAACGCAAAATAATGCAAAATAAAATTTGAATATTCTGTACGAAACAAATTTTTAGCCAAAGTCATCAACATCCTATAACTACGTAGTTATCAGGATGCGAAAACGTCGAATTTTTTTTTCAAATCTATTAGTTTTTCTACGAGATTTACAAGAAAAGTCGACCCTCTACCCTCGCCCTCTACCGAATCGATTCGCGTTCGATAAACAACAACCGACTCTGCCGAAACGTTTGCTCCGTACACGACGCGCAGTCGTGTCGTGCGTGCATCAATTGAAATCTAAATACCCGCTTGATTTATCTATATTATTTCGCAAACCCGTTTTCGATTTAGAGAAGAGAAGAGAAGTAGAAGAAAAAAACGAAACGCTCGGGCCGCGCGCCTCTCAAAGAGTAAACGTTTTAAATTATTAATGCTCCGAGTTTATATAAATATATATCGTATACACTCTGCTGCGAGTGCGATCAAACAACACAACAGTACGGATAATAATGAAGTTTATACGCATAAGAATTTGAATTATTTTCGTTTGTTTTGTTTTTTTTTTTTATAGAAATACTCGTATTCCGATAATATTGAATATCATAGGAATCGTCTCTCTCTCTGTGTGTTTATATGGTCTTCTGAATATATTCCAAGCGCAACCGGTCGGTCGGTTTTTAATCGATATCGTGATATTTTTTTTTTTATTTTTTTCTACTCGACTATTTTTATATACCGTATAATATAATAGACGCCGAAACTAACAATACAAATACTTTTCGTCCGTGCGCACTACTAATGAACGTCTAGGTATTTTTGCGGCCGCGGACTCCTCGCTAGCCTCTATATTCAATGGGTCCCCGTTCAATAGAAAAACAACTATTTCGTGCAATATAATATAATAATAATATGCATTATACCGGTCGTCGTTTTTATTGCGTCCGACCCGCGTGTCGGATGATATACAGGCCCGGGCCGGGCATCACACACATATACACTCGCGCTAATCGGCCATTGTACGGATTTTTCCACTCGCACACGTGTACGCCACCTCCTACCTAACCCCGGTAGTCGTCGATTTATATTGTCGATTGTCCCGCGGGGTCGCGTGTGCCAGTTGAACGCGCGTCCGCCGCCGCGCCGAAATAATATCATCGAAAATTGGTCGAAAATACCAATTAATAGCGTTTTATTGCAAAGTGCAGTGCACATTGTCAGCGCGAATATTTTGGGGAGAAAAACGACAATAAAGATTTTTAATTTTTTCAAGTCTGTAAATGGAAAGGAAAACGTTGTCGGTTGGGAGGGGCGCGCAAATAAAAAAACTCTAATCACACGCAGTTATGAGTGACGTGTGTACTAAAAGCTCGGCGCGAGCGTGGCACATCCTAGTCGAACTCTACTCGTGTTTGAAAAAATATATAATCCCGCCCCGTCGATATGAATTAAACGGCTGTAAGAATATTTCAAAAAAATCGAGAATGAAATACAGCGCACGATATTATCTGTAAGTGGTTTTTATTTTCAAAGCAATGATTTATAATACGCTCGACTTTATAATAATAAACTTCTGTAAGTTATAGGTACACGTATTTTTACGATATTGATACGTATACCCGTGTATAATAGCTATTATTATAATTTATTAACGTTTGAACTCAATGTAAACATTATTTAGGTAATAAAAATAAATCATCGTTACGTTATTGATATGTGATTTTGTTTTTTTTTTACAAACGGAATGCAACTACACTGGTTTTCAAACGATATTCGGTCATGTGTTTTCGTTCGAAACACACACTCGGGCGAAAACGGAAATCACCGAACCGATTTCGTGTGTCTACTAAGAGATGGGAAAAAAAGGCGATAGACATTCGGGATTTAATTAGTCCTTTTCGCTCAGAGACTTTCAAATATACTTTTAGAACTGCGAAATCGAGAAAAACCAAACTTTCAAACGCTTTTTTCGCTACTCGGCCGAATAATATTTTAACGAAACGATACCAGAGTACTCGTACAACACGCGTTATTACAATATTAGACAATAAAATTATTTTGTTTTCAATTGTGTCGGACGAACTTATTAAATTTGATAATTACGTATTTGAACGTCATATTATTAAATTATGGTGGTAATATCTTCTTTAGTGTTTTTCGACGTGTAATCAAAGTTTACGAAACGTCGTCGTCGTGTAGAAAAATACCAAAAAAACTATTAGGAAACTTAATTCGTAGAAATACTATGTACGACTTCTTCTATCGCGTTTTTTTTTTCAATCGAACGCCGCGTGTCGTCGAAAATCGTCTCGACAAAAGAAAATGGGGTGCCAGACTTTTCAATAAGTCTCCGCGAAAACGGAAAAAATATCATCGCGTTTGCGAAATGAGAAAATCGACGGCGCCGACAGTTTAAATTACTCAAAATCATGACTCTCGACCACCAGCTAGACCATGGATGTCCAAACTGCGGCACGCGTGCCATTTGTGGCACATTTGTTGTTATGGAATGGCACACTAGAGTCAGATAAAATAATATATAATTTTTAAAAATAAGTATTATTAAATTAAATTATACTACATACGTATATATATGTGAGAAAAGTTTTTCGCGGATGACTTTCATTAAAAATAAGTATAGAAGCAAACTAACAAATTCTCATTTGAAAAATTTAATGCTTCTATCTTCAACTAAACTTAAACCAAATTATGAAGAGATAATATCCATGAAGCAAATTCAACATACCTAATCGTTAAAAAAAACATTGCAATTGAACTGTAATAAAAATAGTACCTATGAAAAAAATCTGAAATTTATATTTATGTAAACTTTGTAAACTGTAAAGAAATAAATATTTTTTAAGGCACATTCTCAATTTTGTATACATTATTTGGCACAATATAAAAAAAGGTTGGCCACCCCTGAGCTAGACCGAATTTTGAGTATGAGCTAATAACGTTTATAACTCGAAATCGCGACGCGCGCGTCGTGTTATTTTCAAAAACGTAAACGCAGTTCAGAGAGGTTTTTCCAAAGTTAATATCGGAATCGTTGTTCTTAGAAGAAGAAAAAAAAAAATCAGTTATCCGGTAGTCTCTTTTGAACTTTTAAACTTTGAAACGACCGGAACAAAAAAAAGATAAAAATAAGTGGTGTATTTTTAAAAACGAGTTTCACGAGCCGGCACCTGCTTTATAAAAGTTTATGGTAAAAAAAAAACCCTCACAGGCCAAATCATGCGGATTTTTTTCTATTTATATTTTTACATTATACGTTACACGTTTTTTTTTTTTACATAAATTTACTCGTTCTATTAGAAAGAAACGACGCGCTTCTCGAGAAAAAGGAAAAAAAAAGTTTCAAAGGCGTCTGATATTTATTTTTATTTTTTTTTTTTTCAAAGTTTTCTCTCTTTCGGGGTTTTGTAGTAAAAGGACACTACACGTTTTGGCCAATTACCGAGAGAAAGAGCAAAACTACAAAAATTGTTAAATTAATATTTTTTTAAACTACTTGTGTGATGTCTTTCGTTTTGCCGGGTAATCGACTAACCGGGTGCCGCGAACGTTTCCTAGTTTGACGAGAATCATCGCGTTTATTATAGATTTTCGTCGGTTTTCGATCGTATACGATATTTTAACTATTTAGAAATACGCGACATTTGCAGGAAAACGCACATTACCACAATGCCGAAACCGCGCGCGTGACGGCCGAGCGAAAATAACGCAATCACGGTCTCGTTTCGGACCGCGGTCACAATATTATTATTATTACTGTGACGGGCACAGGCGGCGGCAATCGGATTTCGCGAATAATGTTGATAATAATAATTACACCGCGTAATATTCGCGAACATATAATATAACGTCCGTCGATAAATTAAAACGCCCGACGCGTCTGCAACAACACAACAGTGCGCGCCGTTATTAAAGTCTCGACAACGCGCAATTATTGATTGTTATCGTTCGCGGTGACGAATAAATTATCGGCATCAGTCGAAATCGGCCAGGTACGCCACCAGACGAAAAAAGACGGTCAAATCGATATTTTCATCATAGTATATAGTTTAGTCTAAAAAATATTTCATAACGACGTTTTAATAATAATTGTATTTCCTAAACTTTTCAAATATTCATAAGAGTACGACGACTCGCTAATCCGGGTCAGTGATGATATCGCGGGCGCCGATCGTTAAAATGGGTTGTTTTTTTTTTTTTTTCAATATACATAACTAAAGACCGGATTTAATTGATATTGCAACTTTTTTTGTAGTTAAGATAAATCAAATCTGATCAAATATGTACACGATTTGTATTAATTACTGTCTTTCTGTTTAATTTTATGTTGCAATTTATTGCAATTTTTAATGTTTTTGCAATTTTTTTCAATTTTGTGTATTTCACGTTCAACGCTGCACTTTTCTATGCAAATAATTTTGAAAAGTTTAAAAACGTGATTGAAAGTTTAACAGATGATGCTTTAAGTGTCGAAAAGCTGAAACTGCTTGTACAAGATAATGCAGTCAAATGTGGTTTAGCATTCATAAAATTACACTTATCCGAGTTATGCACGAATCTCAAAAATTTGGAAGAATCTAATAGTGAACTACTGAAAAGTATGGATATTTTTAGAAAAATTGAAGATATTTTAACAAATATTCCTGGTCCAGAAGGGGAAAAAATTAAGGAAAAATGTATGTATGTAATTGAAAAAAATGAAGGGTATAAAACTTTAAAGTGTTACTATGAAGTCATGTCAGGTAAAGCAAATGTTAATTTAGATATAACGCCTACTTTATTAAATTGTTTTAAATATGCACCAATAACGAGTGTTGACGTAGAACGTAGTTTCTCGTTGTACAAACATATTTTAAGTAATAGAAGATTTAATTTTAATGAAAATAATTTAGAAATGTATTTAATCATCAATTTTAATTCAAAAATGTAAAATTAATATTAAATGTAATTAATGTAATATTAATGAATAATATTAATGAATATATAAATACGACTTGCATTTTTATAGTGCAATTTATTTTGCAATTTTTATGGGATTTTTGGTGCAATTATACAATTTTATTATGCAATTTTTGAGTGTTTTTAATGCAATTAAATCCGGTCTTTATACATAACTAAGGTCTTCGGATTCGTGTGCATTTACATATTGTTTGTAACGAGTGTATGCGGTTTGATGGGAGTAAGGACGATTTGAAGAGCATAGAATGCACGGAAAACAGTTTATTTTGCATATTTAAGCACATATTTCGTATGAAAATTCCAATAATTTTATTTCTATTTGACCGTAGAAACTAGATAATGAAGTTCATGATGAAATAAAAATTGTTAAAATCTCGTTAAAATGCCGAAAAGTCGTGACGCAGTGTTTTTATTAAAAAAACTGGATTGCATTTTATAACTAAACAGACCGCACTATTTATACCATGGACGTGGTTAGGTAGTGTTTTGAAAAAATTTCAATTACAACGACACGTTGATACCGCTTTACATGGTAATGCTTTAAAACGTAGAGCAAAAAATATGAAAACAAAAATCAATATTATCTGTACTCGAGATATTGAGTTTATCTAATTCAGTTGCATTGATATTTGTGGGAGAAAAAATATAATATTTTGGATAAGAGCATATTTGTGCACGTTATATAGTGCACATTTAAAGATTTTTTAATGCACAAATGCATATAGTATTTTAAGTGCATACAAATCCGGACCTTAAATTATATATAACGTTTTTTTTTACGCGTACGAGGATAGTCCGATAAGTTTTGAGCCTGAAACGAAAAGGAGCGTTTTTTTTCGGCCTACGAGCGAAATTTCGAGTTTAGGAAAACGTCGTCGGCGCCAGATCTGGTGGGAATACGGATTGGGATCTCGCCATGGCAACCGCCACACAAAGTGTGTGAGCAGGTGCTCGATTTTTCCATTTTTACAACCAAAAAAAAACCGATATCAAACGTGACAGACGACTGTAAAATAACGACCGAGCGTCTGAAATAGACAAAATTATCACGGGATTTTCGATTACGAATTCGAAAGTGATAATTTTTTTTTTACGGTCAAATCGCTTTTTAAACATTTTACCCGAAATCGATAAAGTTGAAAAATCGTCGCGTATGACATAAACCCGTTTTAATCGAATATAATATTTTAGAAATAACAACGGCGGCGCATAGTCTAGAAAAAGAAAACGACTCGTCTTAAAAATTCATTGTTACTCTGTTGATTACAAATCAATACGATGACCCGTGAGGACGTGAGGACGACACGATTTTTTTATTTAAATTTTTCCATCAGAGTTATTTCGTACGATTATTATATAATTTTCGCTATCCAAATCGGTCGATCGAAATTTGTTTTTTTAACGATAAAACGTAACGCGTAGATAATAACATGTGCTACTAATACTCTCATAGTATTTTACACTGGCGCGTTTTTTTTTTTATTGTATTTCTCTACAACGAGGAAAACCAAATCGAAACGGTATAAACAAATCGTCGTCGGTTTTGTGAAAGTCTCCATTAAATGTTTGTTTAAAACATGTTTATTGTTCCGAATTAATGAGCCGAAAACTGGCCCCGAAATAATAACAACACGAGCAGCTCTCATTGTGTTTAATTCTCTACTGCGCTCGAGACGATCGTATATAAAACGCGACCCATAAAAAAAGAAAAAGAAAAAGAGAATCGGAGATTTATTATTTACAGTGCCCGCGGCGGGCGCTTGTAAGTATAATATATAAATAAACATACAAAAACAAACGACGAGATAATATAGAGCGATAGGGACACGTTTTTATGGTGACCGATATCGAGAGACGTTATTCGGCGCGCGAAAAGGGAAAAAATAATTAATAAACGTTCGCGCGCGGCCAAAAGAAAAGCCAAGAGAGTAATAAGCACAGCGACGCGCCGGAATTCTATAAAATACAAATCGTCCGGTCATCAATATGCAGTATAGGGTAGGGTGACCCCATACGTCCTGTTTTATACAGGATCGTCCTTTATTTCGGCTTCGTGTCCTGTTGTCCTGACAAACGTCACTAAGAGACGGCGCAAAGAGACTATTACTCGACGATTTCGATCGCTTTCGCCAACTACGTACGTATAAACCGGTATAAAAAGCTCGATTCAGAGATTTCCGACGACGAATATTACAACAACAATAATAATAATTTGTCGCGTAAAAATAGGTGTTTATTATTGCAAGAGACTCGAATGTGCGAGATCGATTTCAAATTAGAAACGTTTCGTAACGTCAAAACGGAAATCATCTCGCGGTCAGGTGTTTAGGTCGAGAAAGTTTTGGAGAAAAAAATTCGCCAGCGTCGAATAAAAAAAAATCCGTCCGGTCCCGCTCGAGAGAGAAAAAACCCGCTCGCCCGACTCGAGGCAAACCGTCGGAGATAATAATAACCAGGGCTAGGATTTGTATGCAATAATATGCATTTTAATTTTCATAAGATAAACACAAAAATATAGTTCGAAAAAAATTAATATTTATTTATTGAAATACATCGGTGGTTTGGCTGTTTGTCTTAATATAATATTGAGAAATTAAATAAAACTAGCTGAATAACCCGGCTTCGCCCGTGTGCAGTATAACTTTTTATTTTATCAGTTTTTTTTCATTTTTACCCCTTTTACCCCTTTTAACCCCCTTAGGGGTCGAATTTCGAAAAATCCTTTCCAATGGGGTCTCCACTATATAAAACGAAACTATTGACAAAATTTAATACTCAAAGCATACCAGCAGTTCCGGCCAGGCGAATTTTTCTAGTTTCACCTTTTTTACCCCTTTTAACCCCCTTAGGGTTAATTTTCTCCATAATTTATGCTATAAACCCGCTCCCCGACATTCTCTATCATTTAAAAAAAATTTGAGCCAAATCGGCCCAGCCGTTCTCAACTGATTCAATTTCCAATTTTTTGTCTCCATTTTTATATATATAGATAATTTAGAAATAAAATTTATAATTCACATTCACTACGTGTGTTACACGCTACGACCACATGTTTTTTTTAAATTTTCGAAAACGAACGATCGGCCATCGGATCGTAGTCACATGATGACGAAATATACTATAAAACATGCTTTTTTCGCATTCTCATAATCTAAACGTGCAATAATATGCATTTTATTCAATATATGCATTAATATGCATTTTATCCAAAATATGCAAAAACATGCAAAATAAAAACACCGCCATTTATCTCTCATCATGAGGACATTCCATCATTCGTGGACATTACTGTCAAAATCAATAATCAAAAGTCGCAAAAAAAACATGCTGTTGCATACAAATCCTAGCCCTGATAATAACTAAAGGACGCGCGACGGACGAATATTGGAAATCAAACTATAATAATATAATAATACGTAATATGAAACACGACGACGCGCAACAATAATAAAAAAAAGAAGCGAAAAGCAATCGTTGGCGCCATCTGTGCACCGGCCGTCGATTCCGGCACACTCGAGTACTGGTTCGACGCGGAGCCGCCAGGTCGCCCCGTCCAATTGAATATCGCGCGCACACGCGCTCTACGATTTCGTTAATATTATTGTTTTATTACTTGTCGATTAAAAAACTTCAACGAAACGAAAGTATAAAAATCGAGTCATTGGAAACAATGTAAATTTCACAAACCTAAAAGTTTTTTTTTTATAGAGAAAAGAGTTTGGTCTACAATTTAAAATCCAAACGGAAAGAAAGAAAAACGCGCGACGATAAATTTTTGACGTTTTGTATTACGTTTCGAAAACCATTTACGAAAAACAATTTCATTTTTCTAATGAAAATCAAACGAGAACGCGCGTGTTTTTTTTTTAATTTTTGTTTTTATCGCGTAAAGATACTTTTTAATTCGTTTAAATCGACGACTAGACGTCTAGAGATTGGCACTTTTAAATTTAGAACGGATTTAAACTTGAAAACGACGAGCGACGTGGATTTTCTTGGAAAATTAAATAAAAATTAAAAAAAAAACAACAGTATTAAAGGCTCGTAATATTTTATATTCAATTCCGTTTACGGTATAAATTTAAATTTTATGAAACTCGGGCAAGTCAATCGTTTTGATATCGGAGCTCAAACAAGAGATCAGGTTTTGAGTGATATTCGGAGACGAGAAAGACACAAAGTCTTTTTTATAAATTTTTCACAAATGCGTCGAAATACTAGTCGTAAAAATATTGTTTAATCAATTATAATTCAAAATGATGTAATGGTTATGTTATACAATATGTTGTGATTGTAAAAAACGCACAGATAAACCAATACTTTTTATCCAAATAATTAAAAACAAATCAGTTCGGTACGGCGCGTGTCACACGTGGAAGGGGCGTCGTTAAAAGAAAATTTCTAGTATTCTAGTAGTCTATTTTTTAAAAATTAAAAATATAATTCCAATAAAGTTTATAATTTAGACGGACTTATTGACGAGAGCCAAAATCAAATAAAACCGTACGCACGGCGGCGGTCGAGGAAAGTCTAAATAATTTTTTTTTAGATACTTAAGTTTCGTATCGAAAAAATCAATCTATTACTACCATTGCGATTCGTAAACTCGATCGCTCCGTCGTCGTCGTACAGAGTTTTAAGAAAAATCCAAAAGTTTACAAAACGAAACGCGTCCGTAAACAATACTAACGCTATGTCCTACGTGAACGCGGCGAACGCAAACGGCGAACGCGTCTTATCGCATCTTATCTTATCTTAATCGCTTAAACGCGCGACCAAAAACAAAACGATTTGATTTTCAAACCGTGCGGCGAACGCGAGCGAATGAATTCGCTCGCGTCGCCCGCGTTTATCGCGTACGTTGGACAATCCAATCTATTTTTATATGTTTGATAATTTTTTTCGCCGCGTCGCCCGCACCGCAACGCGTTTGCCGCGTTCGCCGCGTTCACGTAGGACATAGCGTAACTCGTCGTTTTACACGAAAAATAATAAAATCGCCATTTCGTAAATTAAATATACAATAATCGGTACTACTCACGTGATTGGGTTTCGCTGCTGAGGAGGAGGTTCGACGACGGCTGCTGTTGTGGTGTTTGCGCGTTGAACTCGCGCACAAAGTGAGTAAACGAAACGGATAAAAAAAAGTCACGCACTCGATGAAAACGAAATTTGATTTCGACGGCGGCGTTATCTCGACCGTCACACGGAGAGAAAAATAAAAACCACCGCGACGAGACCGAACCGAACTCTCCGAACGACACTAGTAGACTGATCGCGCGCAAGCTCGGCTTTGGGCCAGCTGGTGTGTGTTTCTCTGATCGGTTGCGCGCGCGCGCCCGTCGTCAGCCGGGCGGCGGCGGCGCGCTCGAGAAGCTCGGCTGCTCTCATTGGCCGTGGCGCCCGCCCGTTATTGAACCGGAAGGCGAGCTTTCACTTCCGGTCTCTCGCAAACACGCCCATCCGCTTTATTGCTATTGTTACGTCATAACATTAAAGACGATTATATATTTTGTACGATGTTGTTACATAATTACGTAAAATAGAAGCCCCTTTTTTTTTTTTGTATACCTCGAAAAGTACTACAATGGATTGGCCGAGTCTCGGGGGGGGGGGGGGGGAAGTTTAAAGCTAAAGTAGGTCTCGAAAATTCAACCTCGAGGGGGTAAAAAGGGGTGAAAAGATAAAATTTTGTAAAACGTTGTTTTTCGATCGGAAATCATCTTATATATAAAAATGAATCGCAAAATGTGTTGTAAGCGCATAACTCAACAACCCCTGAACCGATTTCGCTAATTCTTTTTTCATAATATTCCTCGAAGTACGAGGATGGTTTTTACGGAGAGAATTATTAAGAAAACTTTAACCCTAAGGGGGTTAAAAGGGGTAAAAAAGGTGAAACTAGAAAAATTCGCCTGGCCGGAACTGCCGGTATGCTTTAAGTATGAAATTTGGTCAACAGTTTCGTTTTATATGGTGGAGACCCCATGGGAAAGGATTTTTCGAAATTCGACCCCTACCGGGGTTCAAAGGGGTAAAAGGGGTAAAAGGGGTAAAAATGAAAAAAACTGATAAAATAAAAAGTTACTATACTGCACACGGGCGAAGCCGGGTTATTCAGCTAGTACACAATATAAATGTTATAATAAAATGTGATAAATATCAGTCCCGTCTTTGTTTTATCCATTTGTTCGACCATCGATAAGGCACGGGGTCAAACGTTGCACGTTCAGACGGTTTTAATTAGATTTAGAAACGGAAAAAAAAAATCGAAACGCATAAATCTATTGTAATAAAACCAAACGATTCCAAATATCGCTTTAAACGTTAAAAATATTTTCGTTTGATTTAAAAAGCTCAGTGTGTAACAAAGCTGTATGTAATTAAACGCGCGTTCGATTGTTATCCCGTAACAGCTTTATGATTTTGAAATTCAATCAAATATGTTACGATAATATTACATTTTGTTTCCTACGAAGGGAAAACAACAAATGTGGTGGTTTCTTTTCATGGAAAATTCTATATTGAACAATTTTGTATTTCAAAAAAAAATTATTTCTATTTATTATGAACACTGAATATTATGATTTTTACTCGTGATTAAAAAAAAAAAAAAACAATACAAATACATACACAATATCTTTGGCAAAATAACATACGACGATTTTTCCTTTTATATAATCAAATAATATTTGTCAGCGTCTAAACATATGTTTATGTTGACTCTATGTGAAAAGAATTATTATTACAATGCGGAAATCAGTTTGAATGAAACACAATGTAAAATAGCAAAACTTAATGTCTATTGATAATTTCACGCGAACAATATATAAATACAGACTTATTTCTAACATGATTTATATAATTCACCAGAAAACAATATAATAACTCAAACCCAACGCAGGACACATAAACAATATCGCGCGCGGTCTTCTTAATGTTTTTGTAATGACAATGTCAATTTTAAAATTAAATTATTTCCATGTTCAAAAGTGACTTGTATATCTTAATAATATTATAATATAATATATCGTATTTAAAACACGCAGCCGCCCGAACGGCATTGGATAACAGTGTAAATAAAAATTAAAAAAAAAAAAATTCCAAAATCTATAGTTACAATACACACACACATACACACACACGGTGAATAAAATGTTGACTAACAGCTAATAGTTTAAACAAATAAATGCCCGAGAACATTTTTGTAAGATTAATAAATATTATATTACAACATTTGAATTTCATTATCTCGACGACGCGACGGTGCGTTTTTCTCGGAGAGGTCGCTTCACAACCAACAATATCGTCTTGCAAAGTAAGGTTTTAATCGACCGTTTCGTGTAAACACGCGTGTGTCACCGTCGTCGTCGCGAGTTGTACGCGAAAATATTTGTCTGTCGACCGAAAACATTATTATTAAATAATACACTAAAAACACACTGATCCACGTACCTTAACTAACCGTATAAAAATCATACACAAACGTGTGGAAATCAATCAATGTGCACGGTGTTTTTTTTTTTATTTTACTTTTCTTTTTTCTAAAAAAATTACGCTGCCCATAACATGTAGGAAAGTAGGTAATTAAACAAGCTGGCGACAGTGGGAAAAATATTCACGTGCTTTGCAACGCACGAGTTTATCAGACATGGCACACGCTTAATTAATATAAACAAAAATAATTTAGGACTAGTGAAATCTTAACAACAACAATAATAATAACTAGCACACTGCTTATTCTATTCCTATATCTGATAAAAAATAAAAAAAAAAAAAACTAATTCCGACCGACGGCGGCGGACGTGTGGAAATCATCGCTTAGAAACTTTAAAACACACTCACACACACCATTTGATTGTGAGGAATAGGTACTCCGAGCGACGACGAATCCGTACACCGCACACGACAATATTATAAATAGGTAGTAGTATAAATCCGTGGAAAAAATAAAATGATTTTCAAAAAAACAATAACTTAACAGTCAAAGGATTGTTAGAAAATCGCGTGGACACGACAACAAAAAAAGCCAGGAATGTGTGTTAAAAACGACCGGGGAAAAACGAAAAACGTTAAAAGAATAATTGATTTTTTTTCAAACACCCGACGGGTGGTAATTTGTGGACGGTTTGTGGTAACTACTAAAACAGATGACGATTTTAAAAATGGGGGTTTCGATTCGACTTCTAGTGAACACATGGTTTTGTACGGGGAAAAAAAAGGGAAAGAAATTTACGTCTACGCGAGAATAAAATACGTATAATATAACTGTGCGATTGTTTTTCGATCGCGGTCGCGCGTTAACGTTGCGTTTTTTTTTTACACTCTTATAATAATATTATTATTTACACACTTAATATTTACACACAGTTTACGTCTATACGCTTCGTATACGCTTTATATGTAAATAAAATTCTCATAATCGTTGTCTTCTTGGCGACGATGAGTGGTCCAGACCGGCGGCACCTGAAAGATAAAAAAAAACCGTATTACAAAACCGCACGCGCGCGTCGAGACATCGGGTCTCTCGCTTCGCTCACTCACCTGTTTCGGCTTGTAGTTCGGGTTCCTCTTGAGCAGGAAGATAAAGTCACTGCACACGGGCCTGCAGCATTGCACCGTGAGCGGCAAGTCGTCGTGATGCAGTTTGCGTTCGTAATCGGTAGACTTTGATACCTGTAAAACGAAGAAATCGGTTTAAAATAATGAAAAAAAAAAACAAACAAACACGTGTACGGAGAAGAAGAAAAAAGGGCAAAACCAAACTCTTCGGCATTTACCTCGTACAGAGAAAACTGTTCGACTTGCTCTTTGCTGTTGTAGCAGTTCAGCAATATCTTGATCAACCCGTCCACCGTGGTGCGTTCGGAAATCAATAGGCTTTTGTACATCGACTGGAAAAAAACAAACGGTTTTCGTTGTTGTGATTTTCGAAACGGTGAAAAAACAACAATCAACACTTACCCCTGGCATCAATTCGCCGTCGTATATCTTTACGAGACCGCCTTTTTTCGTTTGCAAGCAAAACCTATACGAATCGAATAAACACTTTGAATATTAATAACACGAAAACAACACACGTTTTCGGACAACGATTATTTCGATAGAAAAAGGGCGTTTTTTTTTTTTAAACTTGCGAGTAGAATGTTTTCATATACTTTTCAAATACTACTCGTAAAGTTGACTTTATCGTTGACACTGTTAGTTATACAGAAATATTAAAACACTCGATTTTTTTTTTTTACACGTTACCCCGCCGCCGACTCAATAAAAAAGCGTTTCAGATATTTTTTTCAATGGTACTTGTGTATAGTTGAAATTCGTTTTTAAAAGGAAAATAAATATCAAAAGGATGCTTTTGATTATCGAGATGAAAGTATACGGCGAAGGATTCGAGTCGGTTGTTATTTTTTATATGCATTAAACTGGCCTAAAAAAAACAAACGCCATCAAAGAGGCGTTCTTGGGAACCAAAATATTTAATTTAATGCCTAGGGATGTGTCCCTACCCGTTTTCAAAAAATATATATATATCTCACTGGTGTAATTTTTAATTACTATTTAAAGTTAAAGTGTGAATTTATAATAAAAAAATTGTAAACCAGTAATCTGATGATAAATAAAATAGAAATACACTAGAAAATCTTTAACAATAATCGCGTATAAGGATACACACCTGGATTCTCCTTTGGGATGGCACGACTGTAACATCGCAGGACACGAGTCGTCCTCCAGCTCAAGCACGGTTTTGATTCCTAAACAAAGTGATAACAAATGAGATTTTGCACATTCGCACGCGGACGACGAGTGTAAATAATAATAATAATAATTATTATTATTATTATCGCTCGATTCCGGCCGGCTTTATACGACGACGACTCACCGACTTTTCTCTGCTGTATCTCCATGGTCAGATAAAACAGGTTGGGGTCCCTGTGACGCATTCGGTATTTGTTGAGCAGGATCGAGATGACTTGGCTGCAAGTGGTCGTCCAAGACAACCCCAGTGTTTTGTACTCGAGATCGGAACGCAAGCACTTTGTGTACACTTTGATCGTTTCCTGCGGACAACGGAATAACGAAAAAAAAAAAAAAATTAACGCTTTACGACTAATCGCGTTGATGATTATTATTATTTATTTACCGACGACGGTTTTTTAAAACCATAAAAAAAAAAAGTGTCCATGATATTGTTGTAAAATTATAATATTTCGGTATTTATAGACTCACCACTGGGTTCGTTATGTTCAACGAAGATATGCTCGAAGATCTACTGGATATTGGCTCGTGGTAGAAAGAACTGGTGGTAGACAAAATGCTCAGCGTGTCGGCGCTCTTCGCCCGGTGCACGTGTTTCAACATGGTCGCCTCTTTTCTTTTTTTTTTTTGAATCCTTTTATCTTTCCCCTCGCCGTGGCGACGGAAACCGACTCGTATGACAAGGCGGGCTTAATCGCTTAAAACACAACGTCCTGTAAAAAAAACATAGAGTTCCGTTTGTCAGAATGGAGAAATAAAATAAATTAAGCGTCGCCGTCGTCGTATCGATTCGAATTAATGTCAAAGGCGCGTGTGGAAAAAGATTTCGATCGAATCGACGGGCGTCGCGGTCGTCGCTAATCGAAGCAGATAATGACGACGGGAAACATGACGTATGAATCCATTTCACATCGATTGCGGTCGAAATAAAAACAGCGCACGAGAGATTATTCGCATCGTATCGGATTTCCGACTGGTTTGTTGTTCGCGAAATCGTACACCGCGACGACGACGACGCTTTTGCGACGTTGTTGTTATTATTACGTATCGCGTTAGCACGTCGATTAAGGAGTTGAGCGTATGCAACGCGCAGTGTACGTTTGATTGCATATGCTCGGCGTGTCCTGGAAACACGACGAATCCGTCGCGTTTTCGATCGAGAAATAAAAAAAACCTAGGTCGTCCCGTTAGAAGGAACACGCAGAGAACTGTCGCGAATTCGTCGTCATGTCGTCGAGAGAACAAAACGGAAAATTCAAACGATAATTAATTATTTATTAAGTATAGTCCGTATATGTTTGAAAAAGTAAAATCTCATCGGGTCTACTTGTTTAAACTATAAGGAGTTCAATGTGTTTCCGTTTGAATTGCTCTACAAAAAAAAAAAACCGCTATCAAGTTTTTAATTGAAACTTCAAGCTTTTTCTTTATCAAAACAGGCAAATCGGAGAAGATAGATTATGTAATATAAAAGTGATATATACAAATACGAAATTTGGTCAAAGGTTTATCTGGGTCCTGTTATTTTTAACTCTTTGCCTTTGTGTGTAAAAAAAAATATTTTTAACGATAATATTAACATATTTACGTCAGTTTTAATATAAGTAAAATATAATATACTAATAGTTTTTCTTTGTTTTTATATAGAGCGTTTGTAATTATTTGTTTTAATCTAAAAATCACATGTATGAACTGTTAACGAGAAGGGAAACCGTCGTTGTTTTTTTTTTATCTCTCTATCGTCACACACGAACGGTCGAAAACGTTATCCGAAGACGAATCGAATTACGTAGTGGTTGTCGTAAAAATCGGTATTATTTTGCAATCGGACACGTCGTCGTCGGCAGGTGACGGAAAACGTTTCGATAGCATCAAAACTCGTACGAGAGGTAACGGACGAGAATCGCGCGTTTTTGACCATTTGCAACGCGTCAATTATAATATAATATTATAACGTGTCGGGATTCTGACGGACGGGAATGCAATAATATTATCGTCGAATAAATTACATTTTTTCCCTTTGATTTTCAGGGTAAATATTCATCGCGTGGTTTTGCACAACTACTTGACAAATACACCGCAGCCTCGTGTGAAATGAAATGGAAAAAACATGTGGCGCACAACATTCGGGTGAAATATCGGGGCGTTCGGATAACGCATTGCGAATACTTGGAACTCGAAAACTGTAGGAATTATGCTGTGGCGACTGTGCGGCGGCGGCGGCGGCGTTCTTCGAGACAATAACTCGAGGGACAGGAGACTGCGTGCGGCAGGACCGCGGCCGCCGCGCGCAGCTGCCCTTCACATGTGCGGCCGCCGAAACGTGGTAAGGATTCAAAAGGACCCTAAAAACACAGGTGTCGGCGTTCTCGGTGTCTGTAAGCCGTCCAAATCTATATTTACACGAACCGCCGCGCCGCCGTGGTTCGTAGAAAACACGCATCGCTCGTAAATCCCGTACTAATCGTACGCATTAACACACGTGTTCCGCCGCGTAGGAGAAGTAAATAAAAAGAAAATAATAATGTGTTTCACCTAAACCGGAACACGGCGATTTATGACGTCTCGAGCAGAGTTTAACGCGGTCGGACGTTTGACAAAACGGAGATTATCGTTGTATTGCTCCCCGGCGACACACGAGAGACGTCAAATCGATATGTAAAAAACGCGTAATAATTAATTAACAAACGACTTCGAGGTTCGATGATAGCTGTACGTTTAGTAATTACGCGAAATCGGAAACGTTTCATTAGAAATCACTCGATCTTCCGAGTACGACGAGGGCGAGATTTTTCCCCTATTCTCAGTTCGTTGCGAACAGGTGATGCCAACGGGGCGTTAAAAGCGGCGCTAACAATCAAACGTCATTGTGAACGTGTGATTTGAAAATAGTTTCGATTTAACGATTCGAGAACGCGTTCGCGTCGTTGAAATTATTTAAAAACATATGTTTTCACTCGTGATAAACGCAAGTCTTTTGTTTTTATGAAATAATCGAGGTGTACGCTAAATTCACAGACGTAAGTCGGACAAATGTCGATGAAAATTGTAATTATTATCTCATTTCACGTCATTGATGCATTCACAAATGCAAAAGAAAAGTGTGACGTTTTTTTCTACTTTTCGATCGAAATTATTTCCATCGTCGTCTTTTCACTAAGCTCTTCCGCGCGCTCCGAAGCTCGTATTATATCATTTATCACACACGTCGAAGTCGCCAATTTGTTATTTAATACAGTAGTAGTACACGCACCACTCGACAGCCGCGCGCTAAAAAAAACTCTCCATAGATGGCGACGGCGTTTGAGAACGATTCGTTTTCCCGAAGATTTCATAAAACTCGGCGTGTTATTATAATAATATTTATATATTTCCGGTACTTATATAGAACCGAACATGGGGGGAGGAGGGGGTAATAATCGTTATTATATTACGCGTGTTTATTATTACAGTTCGCGTGATGCGACGCGCATATTAATAATAACAATAATACGACCGAAACGTACGTGTTTTAAAATGTATAATATTCTTATTCGACAAGCCCGTCGTTTTTTAATCGTTATTATTTTCTTCTGTAATTATACAAAGACGGCGGCGCGGTGGCGGCGGATGATTAGGGTTCCGCTGCGGTGAAAAAAATAAATAAAAAAATCTCCGCGTGTATACTCTTCACTATATACGAGTATATTAATGTTCCTCCTCCGACGACGACGACGGAGCGAACGAGGAAAAAATATTTCTCACACACAATAGACGCGCGCAAGGTCGACCGCCGCCGCCGCCGCGTACGCGGGTGGGTAAAATCGACTGCACAGGTACGCACGCGCGCGCGATCGTAACGCGGGTGTGATTTACGGGTTTTCAGAAGCGGCCGTAAAGATTTCGTGAACCGCCGCCGCAGTATAAACACGTACGCGAGCGCGTCTGATAATAAATCTTTAGAGCGACGGAATTACTATCTATCTCGTTTCGTGTCTCACAAGGGTCGTCCGATATCAGTTCGAGACAGACGACACGGAATACCGTGTTTGTCGTTTGAAACACGTCCCTCGTGCCATTGTCCTATTGCCCCTTATAAACGTCACGAAACAACTGTAAACAACGTTTTTTTTTTTTTCTCGCCGCCGAGTGTTTATAAAAATAGTCGTGTTTTCGTTCCCCTCCGAGAAAGCCGTCGTCGTACTATACGTTATTTATAGTCAACGCGTATTGTTGTTATCGACGACGAGACAGACGTATTATAAAAAATTTTAATTTATTTCGATAGTATACTCGTATTGACATCGTGGATTTTCGATCGGGCCGAGAGATATTGTATTTTGAGAGGGCATACGACGACGCCGTTGCTTGTAAACAAGAAATACCAATAACGCGAAGGCTCCGAGAATATATTATATTATTCTATCGAGTGAGCTCGAGTAAGTTCGAGTAAGTACACACGAGTGGAAATCGCATCGATCGAATGAAATATCGTCGTGGATTACCAGCGCGATTCACTTGGGAGTGAAATCGACACGATCGCGGTAGTTTCGTACCGAATTTTTCGACAAACCGAAGCGATTAGGACATGCGCCGAGAGCGCACAGGAAGTCTCGCGGGGATTTTAAGTAGAGTAATGCGCACGATTCGTCCAAATCCACTGTGCCGGAAAACTGCCCGACTTATTACCAGGGCAGAGAAGTTATAGGATTTGCATGTTTTTTTCCGAGCCTCTTATTTTATAGCAAACCAAGATATAAATGTAAGTCACAAGCTCCATAGTTGAAATATAAATTTTTTTTTTGCATATTTTTGCATATTTTAAACATTTAAAAAAAAATGTGCATATTTCGTTATTTTGCATAAATTTCTTTCACGCATTTTTTACCGAGTTCACACAAATTTAACCGAGTTTTGGAAAAAAATGATGGGTTTGCAATAATATTAGAAATTTAAAAAATTTCGAATGGAGAAAGTTCATCGATGGATGGTTTACCAGAAGATCTTAAGTTTTTCTCGTTATAAAACCATACTGGCTGACAATCGGCGTGATCATTCGACGTAGAAAATATTGAAAAAAACATTAGTAGTGCAATGCAATAATTTATCAGGTGAGAAAAAAGTTGTTTTAAAACTATTTTTATATTAATAAATTTAATATTTATTTTAAGGATAAATCCTGCAAGATTCAAGATTCGATAACTACACTGCAGGCTGCTAATAATCACCGATCATTCGATGTAGAAAATATTAAAAAAAAAAACACATTAACTGTGCAATACAATGATTTATCTTTTATAATTCATTTTTTTTATTTCACTGAAATATAATTTTTTTCTGCACGTTTTGTGCATATTTAATGGATTTAATTGCATATTTTTCCAATTTTACCTCCTATAACTTCTCTGCCTGACTTATTACAAAAGACTAATGAAAACGATTTACATAATACGTCGTCGTTAATAAACAGACGACACACGGTCGATATTATTCGTATCGTATGTTTATAATGTCGAAGAGAAGAGAGAAAAAAAAAGAGTTTTTTTGTCCAACGAAAGCACGACCGCCGCTCAAGTGGGCCTTGTTAACAGTGTACATTGTGATATTATAGCCATAAGAACCGGAAAAACGCAAGTGCGACGCGCCGGGCGAGTGTGTGTATCGTATTCGTATATTATTATGTTTTATCGACGACAAACCGAGCATGCGACACGTCATCGCGTTATTATGTGTACGCGTGTGCGATATAGACCGTATGAATCGAAACGGTAATAATATAATAAAAAAAAAAAAAAACCAACGCTAACCTCTCGACGACGCGACGACGTTCGAATTGGGTTTGAAAATCTGGCGCGTGTGACGTGTTCGTCGCGTTTGCGTTATGATTTCTCAATAGATTACAGTATAATACTCGTATATTACGTATTATAACGCGTGTTATTTTAACGCGAGCGTTTCAAGGGTTTCGTCGCGTTCATATGAATACGGTTTTTTTCGTCCTTTTCAAACAGACACGATACGAGTGGACAGTTACGACGTGTTGGCTCGTTTATATACTGCGAGAGTTGTAAACAGTGAGATCGGGGTCAAGGATATGACGACGCAGGGATGGCGGGGGGGGGGGGGGGGGTCAACCGAGAGAGCCCATTTCGCTATTGACATTTAGCAGTGTTTTTCTTAAAAATCCCAAGTCATATATCATGCTGTTTGGAACTTTTGAAAAACTTGTAATACGGTCTCGCCTCGACCGGCGGCGCCGCCGCCGAAAAAAAACACCCGCGGCGGTATTTTTCTTCGACCTTGCGGTCGTCGTCCGAGAGTTTCCGACCTTCGGATTCCCGTTGGACGAAACGTTTCTCCGATCGTAACGTCACAAATGACTACTCGAGATCCTTCATACGCGCGTTTCTATTGTCACAACACGGTCCGGCGGCGGCGGCGGTCTGTACACGTATGCGTGCCGACCGGAGAGGAGAGCTGCGGTTTCGGCGCCGCCGCCCGATATACTGTATGATAATATTATTACACGCCGTTTTCTCATATTTATCATACGAGACTCGTACACAACTTCGACGCCCGACCACAAATATGCGTGTAACGTAGTATCCGTGTATAATAATCTAATAGATATCGATGAATGGAATGATGGGCGCCCCGACGAGTGGGGGGGAAGAGCGAGAGGAAGACGGAAAAATGAAATAAAACGAAAACGATCAACTTTGAAAGCCGATGCTCCTGAGATTTTTCTCGTCACGCTCGTCGAGTAATTTTTTCTCATCTGACGACGACGTCCTTCCGTTTTCCGATAGCCTCGGCGCGCGCGCGCGCGTGTGCCGGAAAAAGTCGAAACCGATAATGATTTTTTCATTTCTTTCCCACAGGTTTTACCATTTCGTATCCTATTGTTGTAGTCGTGTCTCGCGAGAAAGAAAAAACACGCGCACACCGAGCACATACCTGGGCGCGCGTTTACAGTGTGTTTCACTCAAATGGTAACACGAAATATTTCCGTTCGGTGAACTTGGATTGAATTGGGGTTTTTTCGAGGAGCTAGGGAATACTAAAATACACATTCTCCGATGATTTTCGAATTTTTAAGGCCTACTAAATGGAAACACCCTTTTTTTCCTACACATTCGGATAGATTATTTTTTTTAAAACATTTTTCGTATGAACAGTTTTTTTCTATCTACAAAACTGACCAAGTTAGAGTAAGTCGAATTTTGAATTTTTGCATAATACGCGACGTGATGTCGCACTCCTAGAACAAAACTGCCACAACTCAAAATTCATCAATTTTGAGTTATGACTACTGTTGAATAGAGACAAATAAGCTCTATAAAACGCAATAACGCCACATTCAATATCATTTTTCATTTAGCCACTATAGAGATGTGTCAGTATTGAATTATTTAAATGTTTGTTAATTTTCAATGCAAGAGAGCCATATATTTACTTTATGGCTGTAAACTTATTTTAATTTATCCAAATTATCACTCAAGTCAAAATTCAAGACTGCCTTATTTCGAGTTTGTGGCGTTCTTGTACTGAATAAAAACTGATTATCGTGTGATATGTTGAGTGCAAAACAGCAATATTTAGAGTTGTGGGGCAGTATTGCATTTTATAATTTGTGATAGTTCAGCCACAACACGAAATATGACTATAAAGTGGCCATCTAAAAATCAATTTCTGTATGCAATACAGTCACATCTCAAAATATGGCAGTCTTGCATTTACTTGAAAAATTTTAAATGGCCACAAGTCTAAATTTTTGGGTTTAAGAGTGAATTTCATAATATTTTTGGAAAAATAATATTGTAAAGTATGATTGTAAGTATTTAAGTGTTAAATTTCAAACGCATAAGTAAAAAACTCATCAAAATATCCTAGGTCCAAACTTCAAATCGATTTTTCTCAAAACTATAAATTTCGAGTTGTGGCAGTCTTGTTCTAGCAATGCGATGTGTGAGCAACGAACGCGTCGAAACGAAACCGAATTCGATGGAATTTCATCGAAAGAAAAAAAACCACCGCGCGAGTTAAAGTTAAAACAATTATTCGTTGTTGTTGTGTGCGATTTCCTACTATAGTTCTCAGCGCGAAAAAAAACACACACACACACATCGACGCTGTTACGGATTTAAAACTGGGCGCGGCGGACGTCCTTCGCGCGATAGTGAAACTCGCGTCCGTTTTAATATATGTATTATACGCGCGTTACATTTTCGTTTTTCAACAGGTTTCGTCTTTTATTTTAACAAGCGCTCGCGTTTTGATATTACGTATAGATAAATTAACGGTTGGCACATATCTCGGCGGCGGCGTAACGGAACTGGGTTAGTATAATAACACAATCGGTCGGCCCGGCAGGTACGATTATCGTCACTGACCACTGACAAATCGCTACTGCTTTTTCCGCACGTTATAAGAATATAATAATATGTGTTGTACTCTGCGTGCCGATTGCATTACGCGCGCGCGCGCGTTTTTGTCTACGCTAATTGTCACTTAATCGCCGTTGTTATTGCAGTCGAAATAATGAACGCGCGTTGCGCTCCGGCGGCGGAAGTAAGAATACGCCGAAAAAAACCGCTTTACAACACGAGAGTTTTCGATTTATATTTTTAGATTTATATGCCAACATAAATTTGAAACGTAACTTAACTTAATATATTAAGGCAAATTTTAGTACTTTGGCAACATCTATTACCTATTCAATTATAGAAACTTCTGGATTAGCTTTCATTGGATCCATTATTAACATTGTTAATAAAATTAAAGATGAAATTCGAAAAGCGCCAAATGAAATTGGAAAAATCGTTTATCAAAAGCATTTTTCGCGATTTTTAAGGATATTATAATCCCAGCCCTGTTTATGACTGTGGACAGTGTGACTTATCGATCGAACGATCACATTTCAGTAGGTATTTGACGACCCTCCCTACCTGGACCGCCGCGAGAAGTAAACGAAAAAGCTCGATGGCAGTAATTAAGATCGCGGCGGCGACTCGACGGATATAATAATAATAATACGTATATAGTTTAGTGTAACGCGCGTGTGAGTCGGCGAGAAAACGTTTCGATGTGAACTGGTGCGCGCGCACGAGACACCATTATTATATTATTACTAGAACGATATCGTTAAAGTCGTTGTATTGTTTTATTGGCTCGAAATTATATCCCACGCGAACATCTCGACGATTTAATACGTCGTCGTCGGCGGCTTTGAGGTAATAAACGCGCGGAATACAACACGGTTATTCGACGTTTAATAACGTTAAACAAATCATCATCGTCACATCGGCGGTATATTATACTACTACCGGGTAAGTGGTAAAAAATGTGTACGGTCGTGCGAACCCGACTCCATTGTTTGACGTTTTCGAACGTATATTTCGCGACGCTTTTCGCGCACACCCGGATATTCGTCGATTTGCATACGCGCGTTCTCTAACGAATGTTGTCAAGTCGGCAAACGACGAGCGTGCGTATTATTTCGTTTAGCGTTAACAATATTTTAAACGCCAAATCGGCTGTTCACACCTCGAAATGCAAATCGAAACGGACCGCGTGTGGTTTCGAAACACTACTCGCAAATTCCAAAGACTTGCGACGATGACTATTATTATACGAGTCAAAGAGACGCTGCGTAGAATTTACGGAACTCTATACGATGCGTTCTCGTCGTTTTATCGACATGTATAGTAATAAAGTACAAAGCGGAATATTTCTAGATCGCGAAAATAACATATTTGACGATTTCACAATACGTCGATCGTTCGTAATCGCGCGCGTTAAAAAATTATCGAATAAAACGTTACCTACACGATTGTCGTCAATCCGGTATATAATAATATACGTTTTCGACGTTTACAGTAATCAAGTTGCTCCGCGAGTATTTGTAATTAGCGACAAGTATGCTAGATAGATTTCATTTCGAAATAATAATAATAATAATCGCCCAAAGACTTGATTTGAAATATTATAATTATTACACTATAGAGCGTCGATAGACGACAAATATTCGGATAATCTAATGGAAACGACACGTGAAAGCGATTCCCACAGATATGCGAATGAAAAAAATATTTAAATTAATATGGAATATAATATAGGATTAAACGAACGCGCGCGCGCGAAACGATCCGTTATCGCCACGATAATATTGATCGCGCGGTAGAAAAAAAAAAACTCGAAAACGGCCCGAAATACGTATTTTCTACCCGTAACGACGACGAGACGTCGTGGTCGTATTGTTCCGTTATATAATATATGACGTAGTATCGAATTGTATATGATGTTCTCGTCAGAGCCGCGTTTAACGGGGGGCAAGGGGGGGCAATTGCCCCGGGGCGGCAAATTTTTGAGGATCAACATAAAATAAAAAATATATAATTATAATTTTTCTTGTATGACTGTATACTATACTATAGTGTATATATCTATCATACACAATATTATTTCGTTCTTTTTTTCAACACAGGAAAAATCATCGTTCATTAACCTATTAAAAAACCTCTCGCCGAATCTCCACACTATTGTCATCGTTCCCTAACATCGAAATAGCAATGCGGACATTTTGTTGTATGGCTTCAACAAATGCAAGTGGGGGAACGATCATTTTCTGTGTTGAAAAGAATTAAAAATTATGCATATAGATCCAACTAAACGGATGAAAAAATGTCATCGCTTTCGATTTTTTATAACATTGAAGATGATCTTTTAAAACAGACGGATTGGTCGGAGATTATCCACCGGTTTGCGACCATTAAATCGAGAAAAAAAATATAAATATAAAAGAAAAGTAATAAAAAAATAAAAATGAATTATTTTATTAGTTTGTCACGTTTGGTATTTTTTTTAAATGAAAAGAATTTGCTATTTAAAATATAGACATGAGTTATTTGTAAATGTATTGCTATTGCATATAGTACCCTTGTATCCTCCCCGTTAATACGCCACTGACTGTAATAATAAATATAGTGTGGTAAACTTTATTTTTAATATAGAAAAAAAAATTCTCGGGTTCTCGTGACATTACGGTGGCGGCGTTAGATAGGTCGTAGGAATTGATTTGATAATTACGAGTATTATTGTTTGTATAAAACAAACACACGTGACGCCCGCCCGCGCAATCTCCCCGGGCCAACGAACTTAATCGCCAGTTACAGTGGTTTCGATAACAATAATAATAATAATTAGTCCTTTTCGTATGTAATCCGAGGGGGCCGATTAATAATGTACAGTGACCGTCGTCGTCGTCGTGTGCGCGCAAACATTCATTACCCCAAGGCCGTTCGGTACGGCGGTAACGACATTAAAATATTTTAAAATTCATATAATAATACTCGGAATATTCGCATGATTCATTGTAGATTTTAATATTTTAAATTATCCAAGTCCGCGCGTAACCACCACGTAAGGTCGTCGAAACGTAAATAAATAACGCGCGAGTTTAAACAGAGTCACAACACGGTCGATAGTACGATTTTCGAGGTGAAACCCTCGACAAATTCCGAATCACTAATATTACATAATACGATAATAATGAATTTATATCGTTCGACAAATAAAACCATATGCGTGCATGCAAGTCTAATTTCACCGATAGTGCAAAAATATAAAAACGGGGGGGGGGGGAAGAAGGTTTTTCGAAAACGAATTATTATGAAGAAGAAGTGAAAAAACGCGTACGAGGACGAATTTCGACTGTTACTCGATTCATAGAAATTATAATGAAATCAATTCAGGCGTTCGCGACGAACGTCGTCGTCGGGTGCCCAGTGTCGAATGACGACGTCAAACTGTTTTTATTTGTAACGAATTCGTGAATACCATTAAATCGCACGGCCGCCCAAACGTTACGATGCGCACCTTTGTATCGTGTCAGAGCGCGTTTTATTTAAAGCAACGTCTTCGGAACGCTAATATACCTTCGTCGACGAATATAATAATATCATAATCGTCACACTCGAGACCGTCGATTGTTAGCCGCCGACGACGACGACGCGTCGTAATAAAACGAATATTGTCGTGCGACCACGGGCGGACAAACGAATCGCCGCCGGGTGAAAACTATCATCGTTTTCATAAACCAACAATCAGACCTATTTAATCGTCGCCGCCGCCGCCGTTTAGTTGCAATAAAGAAACTAATAGCACAATAGCAAAACGTTCGAAAAGGCCGCCGACGACGACGCGTAGAAATAAAAAAAAAACCGTATAGAATATCAAACTGTCTAAGCAGAGGGGTCGGCAAGCCGCGAAGCAATTTTTTATGGCCCGCACAAATGTGGTTAATTATTTTTGTTGGATCATATATTTTTCATATATATTATTTCATTCCTTTTTTTCTTTATAAATAAAATCGTTAATATAGTTAATTATTATCTGGTCGGAGTCGAAAAATTAACTAATAAACTGCAGGCCTATTAATAATATTTACACAATGTTTACAATATTTTTCTATTCGATTTAATTTTTTCCGGTAAAATTTTTACTTTTTTAATCAGTGGCGCAACCAAGGGGGGGGGGGTGTTTTGGGTGTCTGCACACCCCCCTTGAACCGTATAATAGGAAATTTATATTTAATTATATTCAATAACCATTATTGATAAAAAATGTTCAATATTTTTTTTAAAATCTAAATCTAGTGTTATAATTTATAACTGATAAATGTTACCAAGTCTTTTGTCCATAGTTTATTCAGAAATAATTATGGTGGTGGTTTCATTCAAATCGTTTCAATACAATAATATTATAATAGGTAAATATATTTAATAGTAGTCGCGACGACTGTCACTTGTACATAGTATACTAACAAATTTGGAAATGATACACTCACATTTCCATGTAAAATAATCAAATATTATAGCAATACGATTATTGTAAGTATTATATCGTGTGTAAAATATGATTTTTTTTTATTAACGTGGCCCCTTGATGAACAATAATTGAAAAAAAAAACTACGGCCCGCATGGTTATAAAAAGGATGCCGCCGACTCCCGCAGTATCGAGTCCCTCGATAGTCCGGACGGCACGAGTCCATATTTGTTCGTAAAAACATTTTGATGACTACTATGACACTCGAGTGTTCTATAGAATATTTTAAGTGCAATTGATATAATATAAAGGCGGGGTGGAATTAAAAACGAAAAATGTCCGGTCGGCGAATGCGTCCGGAATATCGAGGCGATTTAGTTTCCCCCCCCCCCCGATTTTATTCTAAACCGAGAGAGGTGTGAAGAGTGTACCGCGATCGAGTGTTATGTCGTCGTACACAAAAAACGCCCAGATATTCAGACGACGTGATAGATTTATGGTAATTTAAATTCCTTTTAAACGACCGGAGCGCGCGTACAATTTATATAATACTAGCTGAATAACCCGGCTTCGCCCGTGTGCAGTATAACTTTTTATTTTATCAGTTTTTTTTTTTCATTTTTACCCCTTTTACCCCTTTTAACTCCGGTAGGTGTCGAATTTCGAAAAATCCTTTCCAACGGGGTCTCCACTATATAAAACGAAACTGCTGCCCAAATTTCATACTCAAAGCTCCAGCAGTTCCGGCCAGGCGAATTTTTCTAGTTTCACCCTTTTTACCCCTTTTAACCCCCTTAGGGGTCGAATTTCGAAAAATCCTTTCCCACGGGGCCTCTGCTATATTAAATGAAACTATTGACAAAATTTAATACCACAAAGCTCCGTTGACTCGGGATTTTTTCTATTTTTACCCCTTTCAATCCCCTTAGGGTTAATTTTCTCCATAATTTATGCTATAAACCCGCTCCCCGACATTCTCTATCATTTAAAAAAAAATTTGAGCCAAATCGGCCCGGCCGTTCTCAACTGATTCAATTTCCAATTTTTTGTCTCCATTTTTATATTTATATAGATAAACGCAAACTGCAGCGGCGAGCACGGCAAATCGTAATAATATACGAGTATAATCGGTCGTTGTTGGCGCAGTTGGTCGCGGTTTTACGACTTTGACCGCACAACGCTTAGACCACTTGCGTATTGTTTCGGCGATCCGAACGCGTGACCTCGCGACGCGGATTATCGCGCGCGCGCCGGTGCGACACGGAATCGAAAAAAAAATACAAACGTATTCGTAGTCGACGAGTAGACGCTTATAGTTTCGATAGTTTGGAATAGCATTATGTAGATTTTACGCCTTGTCGCTTTCGTTCTTTATTGTTTTTCGCAATATAGCGATTTTCACGCGAAATACTTTCGGCGAGGAGTGTCGTTTGGAATATCGATGACGAATGTGCGTGTGCGGGTGTGCGGGTGTTTTTTCTGCGCCCAAAGTCTGTCTTTTATTTTTATTTTTTTTTGTGTAAAAATCCCAACGAATTTGGGACACGACAAGCCTTCAAACAATTTCCTACCGGACTTAATTTATCGCCGGTATTGTGTGTAAATATTAAAACAAAATCGGACGGCGCGCTGTGGTTCTTTGTTGAATACTAATCATAATAATTATTATGATCGTACGACATTACGACGGGTGCACATACTCGCCGCCGCCGCCGCGCCAATTGTTATCGAAAACCATAAAACGTGTGACGCGCGCGATTTATTTACGGGCATTTACGATTTTTTTTTTCATTTCCACGCGTAGTTACTGATAATCACACCACTGCTATAGTTTAATACGAGTTATAAACAACGAATGAATCGGCATAAAAATATGTAAAATGTCGACGATTATTCGGATTACGATAACATCGTATTATTATTATCGAAAAAAAAATTCGACGCGACTGGAAAATGCGATAAAAAGACCGGGCGAATGTCACTGTCGTTTCGTTATCCGTCCGTTTATTTTATAATAACACAATAATCGGGGCGCCGAATTAGTCGAAAAGAGTACAAAACGGGAAGAAAAGGAAAAATATAATCATGGCGATTCGTCCTCAACGATATTATTAAATATATTATAAAATAGAGGTATTGTAAGAGTGGAAAAATGTCGCGACCGGTTTGGATTGAAAACCATCGTCGGGTGTAAATAGTTTGTATTCAATTCTATGCCTCTGGACTTTAAAAGAATTAATATTATTACGAGTAAAAAAATTAATATTAAACGATTATTATATAAATATATATTTTTAGAATTGAATAATAATGTGTATTAATTTTATTCTTAATTGTAAATTATTGCTAAATTGTATCTTATTTATATAACAGTATATTTTGATTGCTATAATGCTGTATCGACTAAATATATTACTAATTTATTTATGTCAAAACTTTACATCACTTTGTCTTTTCTTTTCTATTATTATTATTGTTATTATATATATTTTTTTTTAAAGTGTTCATATATTCATAAGTTAATGACCAATGTACGTAATATTATAAGAAATTACCTAATTATTGTATTTTATTGGTAAATGTAATAACTCCCTACCTCCAACACAAGCTAGGTAGGTAATCAAAACTGTAACTAATTGTTAAATTTGTTTGATTTGTAACCATTTATTTTGATTTCTAAATAAAAAAAAAAAAAAACCGATTTTATATATTATATTTTGTTGTTATATTATATTTTATTGATTAAGTCCTTTTTTTTCCGCGGACGTTACGATAATAATAATTAAACGTCGGATGCGTTTCCGCCTCTGTCATAATATTCACCGAATTCCGTCTCGTTTGATATTATAATATAATATAGTAGTAGCAAACAATAAATAGCCCACAGGTACTGTTATATATTATTATTATGTACGCACCACCCGCGATACACGCCCAAGGACAGCCTCTGAACTGAACCGGATCACGCCGCAATGGTTTTTACTCTCGTGAGTATCGCGCTTTTGTTTGTTTGTAAATAAATACGAAAACAAGGGACACGCACGCCCACATTACACGACGACGGCGACGGTATCCGGTATTTTACCATTTTCAGTTTCGAGTTGCGTTATACGCGTAGTTTTTTCACCCGCTAATGGGCGCACTTCCCCCCCGCGCGACACGCACCACCGGTTAAACCGAATCGGAAGTAATGTTTTGTCGGGGTTTCGGAACACAAACGCTCTTAATTGGTCACATTATACCCGTGTTAAATGACGCGCGGACATTAGATACGGATCCGGTCGCAGGTGTGTTGCGTGTCACGGTCGCGCGCGAAAAAAAAAAATAAATCAAAACGGCGCGGCGCGGCGGCGGCGTCGATATCGAAATATCGTAAGACGAGAACAACAATGCACGCGCGCGCACGATTGAATTCAATCGACATTTTCGAGCCCGTAATTTCGTGTAAACGATCGTCGGATCTGAGAGCAGTATAATATATAATACTTTGGAGCCGAATTCGAGTCGAGTCGATCGCTTTGGCGCGTCATATTTTACGATGAAGTCGATTTCGTGGAAATCGTTAAAAAATACGAGTAATAATTACTGTTCGTTATTGTGATAAATATCATACGTGAGTCATTTTGCGTGAATAATATTATTACTGTTCGTTGCGAAAACTGTTAGTATTTTTCAAAACACATTTCTCGAATATTACGAATAGCCGAACGTGAGTGAAAAAAAAAAAAAAAACCTAATCTCCAGAACGACACGAGACTGGAAAAAGGATCGACGATATTACGTTTTACTGTAATCACATTGGTAACGGCGAGAATCGAAACGAAAACGTTTGACGGAATGTTGTCGACGGCGACACATTGCCCGAGATAAGAAGAGAGAGAAAAAAAAACGGTAATAAAATGTGTGACTGAAGATCGAAAAAATATTGTTTATAGTAGAAACACAATATGATAAAATATGTCAGAGAGCGCATTGTCTATAAGCGATTAGCCTCGATAAAATAATTATTGCATCGGCTGCATTTTACGTAACCGAATCGATGCGGTTTCGTACACGTAACCGGAGGAGGTTGTTTTGTTTTTTTTTCCACCACCAACACACGTGTGGAAAAAAACAAAAAAAAACGTGTCGGCCACACTCGAGCAGAGAACGACGAACGAAAATCGTCCAGAGTCGAAATCTCTTCTTATCCGTGATGAAAACTGAAAAACGAATCGCCTAATTTCTAAACAAACAATCGCGCGCCGCGCCGAGTTTAAACAAACGACGAAGCGTAATAAGGATTTTCCGGTTACACAGACCAGCAGCCGGAACACGACGACGACGACGACGTCGACGCCCTTGTGTTGTTTCGGCTTCAATAAAGATCTCGGGACCGAGAAAACGCCAGCTGGTGCCTTCAATTGAAAGAGTACGTCATAATATATTATAAGTCTAGAGCCCGGATTTATATGCATTTGCATGTTTGTACCAAGCGTGTGCACGTCCGCGGGGGTTTAAAATGTCCACGATTCATATCACACCGAATTCAAAGGCCAAATTTTATATTGCATATTATGCAATTGTTCATAAATGCATATAAAATGCATATTTAATTGGTTTTTAATAAATTATCTATTTGAATTTACAATCAATTTAGTAATTGCCTTACTGTGTTGTGACAAATTTTAAAATTTACATTGTAAATGTTTTAAAATATTTATATAAGGCTTGTTATTTTGATAAGTTTTCTAAACGAATTATGATTAATTTAAAAGATTTATGCAATATATAGCAGTGGATATTATAATCATTTATTTTGTTTTCGATAAAATATTTAAAATTTTCCTCGGTGTAAAAGTGTGGTTTTTAAAAAAAAAAAAAAAACACATTTGATCAAGTGTTAAACATAATGCATAATATAATTGCATATTTAACCTCTTTTTCTTTGCATATTTGCATCGTATTTGACACTAGATTTATAACATACACAGGGTCGTCGGTTTGTGTACGTCCGAAATGAAAAACACGTTTTGCTAGCGAAATAATTTTGACGAAAAAAATTTACACCGTTTATATTTTATACAAAATTATGTTTTTTTTTCGTATCATATTCTCCGATTCGCGTCATTGTTTTGAATACGTTATTATTATGATAATCCGCAGTGACCGCCGCGCCGCGCCGTCGTCGATATGATTAATATTTATAACGACTAATGACACGACGCGCAGTGGCGATAATATGTAAATATTATACGCGAGCACGATGTTTACATCAACATAATAAATATATTATTACGTGTACACGATATTCTACGAGGCATATATGTCGAATTAAAATTCAAAACACAATGTTCACACGTTGTAACCACGTAGTCCGGCGATAGTTGCGTACCACCTCGTCGGCAGACGTACTTAATTTAATAATATAATATTATTATAAAAAACCTTCCGAGTTTCGTTCGCTCCGAACGTACGCGAACGAAAAATATACCGTCTTGCGAAATAGGTTAATTATTAAACGATTTCGCTGTCGAGGTAATTTAAATTTTTGCACTCTAATTGATCGCGGCGCTGCTTTCGAATGTTAAAAAATTCAAAATACAAATGGCAAATAATATGCAGTGTACGGCGAATAATCGTGTGTGTTGACGACGTTCGTTATTTGAAACGCGCGAAAATGTTAATATTGAGAATTTCATCATAACGGTGGGTAATAATAAAACGGCGCGTAATATTATATTTGTACTTGGTTTTTCGACGGAAAAATATATACGTATCGGAGGACGGGCACATGGGTGTGATTGGATAGTCGTTACTTCCCACGAACTAGAAACGAATAGGTAACGCGTGGGCCGGTGCCGATGTTGATGAAACTCGTACGCATCGGCGGCGGCCGCGATAAAAAAATAAAATAAATAAATAAATGTGCCGCTCGAGTACGAGGCGGAAAAGTTGATTTCGACGTTACATAATAATTACAAAGTATTCGCGGTGGACGGGTGTCAGATTTTCGATAAGAAATCATAAAAACGTCGAGAAATACGACTTGTCGTGCCTGTTTTTTAACCCAATTGAAACTCAAACCGAATGATAATATTTTATATAAAACGAAAATAGTCGAGGTGCGTTTCGTTTGAAAGTGCAACGGAATCGGGTACAGTCGTCTCGAGCGGCAAATACGTAATTTCACTGAAAATAAGCGTTATCGACGGGAAAATAAAACTATAACTCGCGTTATATAATATATTATATTGTTTTCTCTCGGTAGATAATGATAATTATTATTATTATTATTTATCGATCGTCTGTGCGAAAACTCGCGGTTCCTAAAAATACGACGTTCGACCCGTATAATATATTATCAAAATATTATTATGTTCTTCGGTAGACGACGACGCGAGAGATAGCGCCGCGCCGTGACGACGACGAGACGTCATGAACGCAACAAAAACAGTACGTGTCTCATCTGTTGCATGACGTAATATTTAAAATCGTTTTTAATGAACAATTATTAAGAGATATATCCACAGCACGGTTTGAAAACAACGGCAGATGTTTCGTTAATTTCTGGTCAATTAAAACCTCGGGTACTGCCCACGCGGCGGCGTAAACACAATGCACGACGCGATACCTACAGCATCGCGTCCGCGGTGTAGGCAGAAGAGCCTCTGCCTACTAAAAATAATAATAATAATAACGTACGATTCGTCCTGACGTCCTTCTTTCATAATACTACCACGTGGTGGTGCGCGCAGGTAGACGCGCGAGATGAAATACGTATTTATAAAATATAGAAACCTAATTTCTATAGATAATAATATAAACGGACGGACGGGACGTCGTCGTCGTCGTCGCATTCCTGGCAAGGTTAAATACTCGACGTCGAGCGTGCTAATAGGAAAAAAATTACCCCGGAATCCGTACGGAGAGCTTTTCACGGCCCGGTGATTTCGAAAAGAATTTTCACAGTTCTCTTATTATTAGATAATAATAATAAAAAAAAATAAATAAATAACACTAGACGAGGAATGTGGGAAAACGCAGTAATAGTTGTGTGTGTGGAGATGGGTTGGTTTTTTTTTTTTTCGACACCATCATCATCAACGGAATGTGTCGACGGCGTCGTCGGGTACAACAACAACAACAACAATAATAGACGTTCGAAAAAAAATAATGAATTTACGTCTCATTAGGAGGGGAATCGTTTCGACAAAAATCGCACGTAATAAAATGTATGTTAACGGTGAAATAAATAACTTTTCTTTTTTTTTTTTATCGTAAAAAACAAACAGGCGAACGGCGGCGGTCGGAAAAACGGGGAAAAGTCGAAATCCTAGCGAGACGGGGGGCGGGCGCCTACTACTACGAGAAAAGTGAGAAATAAAAAAAATCGTTCTTACCTGGCCCGACGACGCGCGTTTTGCAGATTTCGTCCTCTCGAGTTTATTATTTTCCTTTTCCGTTTTCTATCCGAACGAAAATATTCTCGCGTGTCGTAATGTTTGTTGCGATGACGAACTGGCGGCGGCGGCGGAGGCGGCGGCGACGGCGACGGCGACGGCGACGGTGACGCGATGACGGCGAGAACGAACGCGGCGCGGACGACGGATCGGCGCGATGTGCGTCCGGGGGCTCTCGCACATGTCTCGGCGACGACGGCGAGAGTGGGACTGCCAGTGGTACCACGCGGGACCGCGCGAAATATTGTCGTCGTCGTACTCTCACATGGCTGATTCGTCCTTTTTTCCCGACGTAATTTATCCGACGACGCTCTAAAACAACGGTCTCCGACTCAAATAATTGTATTTGTTCGAAAAAAGTTCGCGGGCCAAATTTTAAGTTTGCTCTTGTTTTACTTGTACGCTAAAAAAAAAACCCAAGACGAAATTAATATAATATTATCAAATCACTTTTATTACAATAATTATTACTATCGCCAAAATTATTTATAAAAATATAAACAAAGCGGTTGTTTATTTCGCTTATTGTTTACTACAAAATTATCGTTGAAAAAATATGATTAACTCCGTTCACTTTAACAAAAAAATTGACATTTTTACCATTTTTTCATATAATATATTGTTTGTTTCGATTGCCAAAGTGAAATATTATTTCGACGCGTTTTTCCCCGACAAAATAATATGCTTTCGGTGTCGTTTATAAGTCGTCTGTGGGGCTCGGAAGTTGACGATCTAAAAAAAATTACTTTAAAAAATCACTTTTAAAAGTATGAATAAACGATGTGATGGAAAACGACCCGACAATTATTGTCAAATAATGGAATAAAATAACTTTGGTAGCCAAAAAAAAAATTAAAAAAACTGTAAAAAAGTGACTTGTTTTGATTTTTATTAAGAAAAAATTGTTTTATTGTTAACGATAATATGACTGTAAATTGTAAGTATACATTTTTTTTTATATATATATTATACTAGTTTAAAGGTTTAAATAAGATTGTATCTTTTATTTTTATAAAATATTTTCACATTTAATGGGAAAGAAAAAAACACGTAAACGTTAAACGTACGTATTGGAAAACTTGGCTATATTTTAGAGAGAAAAACGACGTAAATTATCAGAAAAACGATTTTAAATGTAGGAACGTGAACGAATGAGCTTCGGCTCAGAGCCGACTGAGAAATAGACAAACTGTGAAAAAAAATTACCCAAACGTTCGTCAATTTATACAATATTATCGAGTTTCGTTTTTATCACGTCCGCGTGCGTAAAAAACCGACACGAGAGTGCAGGCGTGGTAAACGCTTGTTGGATGTGACAGTGACAGCTCTCTCGAACACATACGGACATCACCCACAACGATCCGAGAATATATTCGTCTCGGATTACCATTATCTCCCAATCATCGACGAGGCCGCGCGAGAAACCTAATTCGACTTGTTAAGCAATAATTGACTATTATCGTGTACGAGAAATGGCGAACATAATATTTTATCGTTCGGACACGTAAATAATGATTTCATCAAATCCGACGAACGCGCAAATCCGCAAAACACGCGTTACACATTAATTATAAATACGTAATTTCATCTTTGTTCCGTGTTTATTGATAAGACTCGTTGAAATTACTCAAACTTGTCGATCGCCCTTCAATACTTTCGACTCGACGCGAATAAAATAATCATTTTGAAACCGCGAGACGTCGACTTGTTCATTCGACTTGTAGATCTTTGTTGAAATTGTTTTTTTTTTTCAACCATACAAGTAGCTGCTGCTGTCTATGTATTATCAGGACATGTTTTGAAAGTAATAGTATATCTCTCATTACGGTTCTGGTTCCTGCGGTCGGTCTGGAACCGGTACGGTGAAAAAAAAATCTTCGATCCCGACAGGGACGGAGTCACCTCGACGGGTTTTCACGTCGCGTCGTGCCCGCGTAGACTAACACTGCGAGTCCGGCACACGACGACGACGTGCAATACGAAATAAAACAACAACAAAAAAAAAAAACGTGTTTTGTATTCTCCTATAATATTGGACGTATTGTATTCCTCCCGGTGTTCTTTATTGACCGCACTTTTTTTTCGTGAAAATTCTATTTTGCTCGTCATCTATATATTATATAAAAATGGAGACAAAAAATTGGAAATCGAATCAGTTGAGAACGGCTGGGCCGATTTGGCTCAAATTTTTTTCATTTAATATAGCAGAGGCCCCATGGGAAAGGATGTTTCGAAATTCGACCCCTAAGGGGGTTAAAAGGGGTAAAAAGGGTGAAACTAGAAAAATTCGCCTGGCTGGAACTGCTGGAGCTTTGAGTATGAAATTTGAGCATGCAGTTTCGTTTTATATAGTGGAGACCCCATTGGAAAGGATTTTTCGAAATTCGACACCTACCGGAGTTACCGAAGGGGTAAAAGGGGTAAAAATGAAAAAAAAACTGATAAAATAAAAAGTTATACTGCACACGGGCGAAGCCGGGTTATTCAGCTAGTTAATTATAATTATATTATATATAATTATAATTATAATAACACTCAATGTATTATAAGTGTTGTTAACTCGAATATAAAATTGTGATGAATGGCTTAGTCAAAGTATATTTTTATATCTGCTATATCTGGATATTCTGGGTATTTCATGATAATTGTGTTAGTTATTAGAGAATTATAAGAGTTTACCATTAGATTATGAGTCAGACAAAAAGGCACGGAGGACGACTGGTGATTTGTTTAAAAATTGGCCTATAAAATTTGATCAAAAAATGCGACTAAATCAAAGAAATGTTTATTATTATTTATTGATAACTGTACGGCTCGTTGTCAAAATATCAATTTAAAACCTGTAAAAATCGAATTTTTACCTCCAAACACTACATCTAAACTACGACCGACGGATCGGGGAATAATACAAAATTTCAAAACATTATACCGCAAAGAAATTATTCGAAAAACTGTTTACGATATTGATGAAGGCACACCGTGTTCAATATTCAATCTATTACGATCCATGCGTGTGTGTGAAAAAGCATGGCGTAATGTACAACCAAGTACAATAATAATAATTGTCAATTGTTTCAAAAAAGCTGCATTCTATTTTAATGATGAATGATGCGTATTATATTTGTCATGACGTTTTTTATCGTAAAATTTTAAAATTATATTTCATTACATGGGTAAATCGAAGTTTTGATTTTATTTTGATAAATTCGAGTTAGGTATCTCGAATAATACTCGTAATATCTCGAGGTGAATTTTTATCCCCCTTCAACTTCGCGAGTTATCGCGACTCGACTGTATATTGTTCTCGCCGACACATGGCAAATTATTCGGTTTGAACAAAGAAACAATTATTATTATTATTTAGTAGCCGCTGAAAAATATCAAACTCGATTTGATTTCGTTCGTATTTTATAATATCAAGACTATATTATTATCATCATAATCGTTCAGATCGTTACAATTATAGACGATTTTAGATTACACGCGCGACATTGCCAAGCAAATAGGCGTCGCGCGTTTAAATCGAATACGATATTATGTAGTACGAGTAACAGTATTTACAGTAAACAAAATTATAGTTTACGAGACACTTACACGACATCGCGAACGGTAGATGATTGCCGGGCAGTAGAGCGTATATTATAAAGTATTATTACAATATACGACAATGTGTAAATTTTAATAATAATCTAAAAACAACAGTTCGTTCAAACGTTTAACAAAACCGATACTCAAAACGGTCATCATGATGGTTATTATCGATTCGGTGGGGTTTACACGATTTACGAGCACGTTTTGGACTTTTATGTTCGACTAGCTGAATATTGCCCGTCCTTGCCGGGTTTAAGTATAAAAAAATGTGTATAGGCCAAATAATAATTTGATTGAATGATTATTATTAAATAATTGACATTTTCCCGTTATCAGCTGACTGCTATTATTATTTAATATTTTATTAAACAAACACACGATATGAGTGTGTATAGTATAGTATATAGTAACGATATTTTATATGTAAAAATTTCTTTTTTCCGATTTACCCAACCGAATACCGGCTTCGGCCGTGAAAAGTTTTTCCCGGTATGATGAAGGGGTAAAAGCGTCAAGTGTTAAATGTTATTATATTTACAGTAGACCAAATTCCATACTCAAAGCTCCAGCGGTTCCGGCCAGGCGATTTTTTCTAGTTTCACCCTTATAACCCCTTTCAACCCCCTTAGGGGTGGAATTTTCAAAAATCCCTTCTCAGTGCGCGTCTACGCCATAACAGCTATCTTCGTGCCAAATTTCAACCCGATCCTTCCAGCGGTTTGGGCCGTGGGAGGATTTCAAGAAAAAGCACGTTACAGTTATATATATTCGATTTTCCCAAAGGAAACGTTATGTAAATTTAAAAATCAATCGACACCAACGAGTTTATCGAGAGTTAATAATAATTTTGTTCCTTTCGATCCTTTGTCGATAGAGAGTCGCGCGTGTAGTCGACAAACAGATATCATATACGTATTATAATAATATACGTACGCACGACCGGTTTACGAGAAAACAATACGTAACAGAAGCTATTGTAGTAGGTGCGCTCGCCGACAACAAACAGATCGCGCGAGGTTGATATCTAATATACGTATTTTCGTAACAAGATCTCGCGTTTTTTTTTTTCTTTTTCCTCTCCTTCTCGAAACATTAACTTCAAAATATGACGCGTCTGCCGCCGCGCGTCTAAACCGGCAACGATCGAGGTTCATAACAATAACGAAACAATTATTAGGCCCGACGACGCGAGTGGAAAACGATCGGTTCGAGAGCGGATAATAATATCCGAAAACGCAACACGAAATATCGTTTTACGCTTTACGACGACGGCGACGACGACGTGGCTTTTCGGATTTTCTATAAATATTCCGAAAAATATCATTTGTAAGGCCAATTATTAATGTTCTCGTCGTCGGCGCACTAATTTTTTCACGGTTATATTTGTATTGCAGTTAATTATACGAGTCGGCGGCCGAGCTCTCTATATTACACACTCGGAATCATTTTTCGACCGCTGCAGATTTATCATTACGTACTTTTGAAGAGGGCCCACCCAAGATCGTCCGACTGCCGTGTCGGCGGGCGGTGTTCTTTATTATTTTTTTTCTTCTTTCCACGTCATAACTCATGTTTTTAAACCGCGCGTATTATATTATTATCTTTTATACGATACCGTAGAGCTTCGAATCCCGGACACGGATTTCTCGTGCGCAATAAATAATAATTTAATCGTGCATAAATCGAGCGCGAACAAATCGACCGGCGGTGTTTGTATTCTTCGGCGACGGCGTTATTGAAAAACTATTGTAAATCTAAAACTCGGCGTGTTGCGACTTCCTAGAAACGTAGAAAAGCTATACCTCTACGTCGTATAATAATAATAATAATGTTACGTTTCGTACGACGGCGTGACGTGTTCGCGAGCAGTGTAAACATTGCCGTTTAGACACTTCCTACGAAATTGCAGTCGCGAGTGCATTTCAAACTAGACAAAGTCTCTATGACTTAACCGTTTTCCTGGCCTAGGAAGTATACGATAATATTGTTGTACGCCGTTTTGTCCGTCGTCGTCCGTTTATTACAAGTACATTTAAGTGCGTATAATATGTTCAATTGATTCGGCGGACAGGCCCACCGGAAAATCTGAATTAATCCAATCGTTTGTTTACGAGACCCCGCGAGTATCTCGATAAAACATTAATTGAACGATCCAAACGAACCGCGCGTACCTCGAGAACGGCCGCTAAACGATAACCATGTCGATAAAACTTTGAAATTCGTATCTCGACAATGGTAGGTAGAGTCCTTGATTTATGTAACGCCGTATGTTCAAATATCCACGCGGCGATCCGGGAGGACCTCGTCTTTTCAAAGAGTCTTTTTATTTTCCGCGTTTCGTCTGTAAAATCCTCTTTCGGACCAGAAGAGGGCACGAAAACGCGTCGTTACGACACGTTTTATGTGTTATCGACTGAATTCCTCCGACACGTCCCGCGCGAACGTTATAAACGTGTCCGAGACAATTGGAGCGTACGGAAAATAAATTAAAAATACGAAACGTCATAACGCGTTCGTGTTTGCGCGAACGTGAGTGGGCATTTATTTATTATTTTCCCTTGTCTTAGGATATAGCCGCCACTGAAATAAACTACAATCACGGCTGTAAATAAAACATATTTTGAATAACTAACTGCAATGTGGAGCGGCGGCGGGCTCGTTTCGGAGGCCCGTCGTCGTCGTGGTCGGTGCGTGGGCCCTCGGAACCGGATCGAATAAAATCGTACGAAACGCGTAAGAAAAAGTGCCCCGCGCCCAATTCGGCGCCCGCTTTAGGCAAAACCGGCTACCTACGTCGCGCCTTTATATAGGCATATATAAACGAGACGCAAAGACGACGACGACGACGACGTAACAACGCAAATATAACGTAAACGAACGGTTATGTTTTTTAATAACGCCTAATTCACGCACAAAACTCGATCCGTAGGAGAAAAAAAAAACCGAATTTGCTACGCACCACTATATTATTGTACCATCTGTTCGAATTCATTCGCGTCGATATCGGGGGAGAACGGTTATGAGCGTACGAAAATAATATCCCAACGTCTGGTCAAACGACTGACTTTCGGCCTGTTACAAAAAGTTACGAAATAAGAGTTTGTTCGCCGAAACCCATTTGGACCGTATGAAAAGGCTGCAATCTGTACGTTTAATAAATCGACCGATTTACCGGTCCCGACACGACGGGGAGTCCGGCGCGTTAAAAACGCGTTTGACATTATTTTCGTCGAAAAACGATATTAAATAAATAACAATCGTACGACGATGTTGAAACAGGGCAAACGCACACACATGGAGTGCGACCGACCTTTAGTCGAACATATGTGTTTACTTTCGTACGAATATTTCCAGTAAAACGGATCTGCGCGAAGGCCGAATGTTCCGATATGCACGTTGAAATGTCGTACGAACATATTAAATTATCAAAAGGTCTGTTTTTAAAAACGATTTCTAGTCGAAGTCGAAATTTAATTTATGACGAGAAAAACACAATTCCTGCAGAAAACGTGCTCCACAAACGCGGAAACCATATTCTATAGCAAAACACGGTGTAAATATTCGAAAATTTGTAAAACGTAAAATATTGTTCGTTTTATAATAAAAATCTCGATTTCGTTCGCGTGTAGAGAGTTGGGCGATTTCGATAATTCGACAACGAGTGCCACTCGCGCGACCTCCTCGTGCGTAGGCGATTCGATTGCGGGCCGACGACGTCGTTATATTATACGACTTTCGAAGTAGGTATCAGTACAAATAATATCACGCCGACGAGTAGGTACTGTCTGGAGAACGGCGGCGCGTGGTCGTCACCGCGTTGTTGTTGCCAAACGACAATAAACGACAAGCACGCCTTTCCGACGCGGGTCGGTATGATAATAAACCCAATGCGAGCGCGACCGATAAACGCGCGTGTGTGTTTGATCTTTTCGGCGCCACTCCTCGGAAAGAGCAGCAGCAGCAAAAAAAAAAAATAAACGAGTAAACCTTTTCGTCGCGGTAAAATTCGGGTCGAGCACGCCGCATAATATATTATAATGGTCGTGTCGCCGCGCACACGTGTAGAGACTGTTTATTTGGACGTTATATTATCGACGGGGGTCGTCATGTCTTTGTCGAGATCCGGGTCCGTCGTGAACATCAAGGGATCGGAGCACAAGCACATGTGGGGCCGCTCGGACGGTCCCTTCCAATAATAATAAACAATGATACTATTGTGGTTATAATATAGTCGTTTCTCTGGTGTGCCCCAACTCGAATTTTCGAATGACAGCGACGACCGGTGTCGTATATAATCTTATTCGACGTTTGGTGAGATTTCAAAACGGCCTGCTCGAAATCGAATCCGACGAGCGTTGTTTTAAATTTCGGACCGAACAGATGGATTTTCACGCGTATTGTTCGCGCGCGCTTTCAAAAAGTAAAAATAACACGCAGTTTAACGCGCGTTTAAGGTTGTTGGCCAAAGAGCTGGGGCGAACGAGCAAACACACAAAAGACGGGAGCCAAGTCTAATTAAGACAAGAGAGACGATAAAAAAAACGCCTCTGCCCTCTGCTGTTGTTGGCCGCGCGCGTGATTTCCAAATCCGGATCGACGATTGAATTATCGCGAGACATTATTTATGACGTATTAATAACGTTTTGATGTACCCATTAACATACGTATTATACACGTAATGGCATAAAACGACCGACGCGACGGTCGTTAAACACGACGACGACGTTTAGAGCGCGAAAATGTATATTCGTCCGAGACGACAAAATCATATTAAAATGTCAATAAACATTGTTCTTTACGATTGTTTCCTATAGGTTTTACAAAGTCGGAAAACGAAAAACAACTCGACGACGCGCGACGGTTAAAACGAAACGCGTGTGGTTTGTTTATAACTAGAGCCCGGATTTATGTGCATTTGCATGTTTGTACCAAGCGTGTGCACGTCCACGGGGGTTTAAAATGTCCACGATTCACATATCACACCGAATTCAAATACCAAATTTTATATTGCACATTTTGCATATTTCGAGGGTTATTGCATAATAATTGTTCATAAATGCATATAAAATGCATATTTAATTGGTCTTTAGTAAATTATCTATTTGAATTTACAATCAATTTAGTAATTGCCTTACTGTGTTGTGACAAATTTTAAAATTTACATTGTAAATGTTTTATAATATTTATATAAGGCTTGTTATTTTGATAAGTTTTCTAAACGAATTAGATTAATTTAAATGATTTATGCAATATATAGCAGTGGATATTATAATCATTTATTTTGTTTTTGATAAAATATTTAAAATTTTCCTCCGTGTAAAAGTGTGGTTTTTAAAAAAAAAACACGCATTTGATTAAGTGTAACGTAATGCATTTAATTGCATATTTAACCTCTTTTTCTTTGCATATTTGCATCATATTTGACGCTTTTTAAATGCATAATATAAATCCGGGCTCTATTTATAACAGTTTGTGAAATATTTGTGCCCTGCGCGCGGTCAAAGTAAATAACGTTCGAACGACATGCGTATATTGTTCGACGGCGTTATTTCGCTATCTGCCGCGATGGCGCGTCAATAATTGATTATTTCTATATCAATACTTCCGTCGTCGATATAATTCGTCAATGTTTGTTCAGAAACACAATAATGCTATAGTCGTACGGCATAAGTGTTTGCCGACGACATAACGTTATTATGTTGTTTTTATCGATTTTAGAAACGTCATATGCGTATAATTTTTCGGTGGAAATATAATAGAAAATCGTTATACTTATCGTATCGGTGAAGTGGTTTTTTTTTTTTATTTTTTTTTCAAGCGCCGATTTCACGCTCGAATCGAAACGATAATTTTAAGTAACGATAGAGACGCAGTAGTTCTAGCGAAGGCCGTGTTTTATAATAATACGATTCAGTCGAAGACAATATTATAAGGTTTCGTGTTTATACACCGAGTCTGTCGTCGTCCGTAGGAATGCGACGCGGACCGTTATTCTCGAGATAATATTCGTATGTCGTGCATTTATTATTATTTATACGAATATTGTATTTTATAAGAAGACCATTGTTTTAGCGTCTCTCCGAACCGAAAACATAAAAATCCTTTTCGACCGACACACACAAAGACGGTCGTCGCTCCTGAGCTCCTTGCGCTATCAATGACTCTCGTCTTAAACCGAATTCTTCGCGTCCGCCGACGTTAAATTATTTGTCTATATAGTGTGACAAATTTTGATCATAGTTTTTTTTACTATGCGTCTATTTTTATCAATTGTATTTTTTATTTTTTTATAAACACCGTTTTCGTTCGTTTTTTTTTTTTTTTCAAATACTCGGCCCTATTGATTTTATTTCGTTTGATTTTTACTTCGAGCTTTATATTATATTATAATAATATGTGAACGTAATTTTTTTATTTCAACTCGAAAACTTACTACGGACACGTCACGTTTACACAAATGACGCGATCCGGTCGCGGATATAATATTGTAATCGACGTCGTCGTCGTCGTTTGCAATATCCTTTTTTTTTTAGTCCTAAAACGATGACTCGTCCGAACGTTGAGCGGTTCGATTTGAACCTTTGGCCGCGACAGCAAACGAAACGGATTCCACACGTCACCGAATAATAGAAAAAAGCCGAGTTTCTATTTCATATTCCGTTATGAAATTTGTTCACAGAAACACGCGTATTCGATAGGCACGAGTGTGGTTGCCAGGGGTGGTGCTTCGAGGCTCCAAACCCCCCTCCCCATCCCCCGAAATGGCCGAATCGTTGGACGATTATTTTCAAATACTTAAACCGTCGATATACCATCGTCATTGGTCCGTCGCTAAGATTATAAACGAAATTATTCGAACACCGTCGTCGTCGAGTTTGAAAATCGATTTTCAAACTCGACGGAGTACGTTTCATATTATACGGATGACAAGACATTATTATAATTCGTAGAATTAGAATTCATAATTCGTCGGAAGAAAGAATGGAAAAAAAACGCGATTTGGTATTGTAATCGTATATGAGATTATTTGGCCTACCGGTCTCGGTGGTCTCCGGGCGATCATTATATTCACGCGACGACGACGTCGCTTCGTCGCGCGGCGATAACGGCGAAAACACCGTGTCCGAAGAAAATCGACTCCTCCGATCCGTCCTTTTCGGGAATCAAATCGCACGAGACGTCGTGCCGCGTCTATAATTTACTCGGACGACAAACGCGAGACAAAGTTACGCGAAAAAACAAAAATATAAAACACGTAAAACACGAACCAAAACAAATGAGTTTCAGCGCCGCGTCATTACGTATTGCTAACGCATCGTGTCCGCCCGAATTTCCGGTCGACCGTGCACAATATTATATAAAACATCGATTTGTCGACGCCTGCATGCGGTACGCCGCATTGTCGTTTATCTATAAAACAACACCGTGAAAGTGCGAAACGCAGTATATTGTTTTGTGTGTATTTTTTTATTTTTTTTTATACGTTTCATCGAATTCCGTTTTTTTTTTTTTTTCAATTTATTCCACGACTCTACGCGAATGTCATTGTTCCGAAACCCGTCGAGTCGAAAATGTGAGAGAACAACGACAATAATAATATTATTTCGTCGACACCGATCGTGCACAGATGACGAGGGACAACGTTTTAGGGCTGAGACGATTTTCTTTCGGCCACCACGTGACAGGATACGAGAAAATAAAAAACGTTCCGAAAACGCAGGGTTGGCGAAATTTCATCTGCTCGTAGGCGGAGTGATTTTAACCCGTCGTGACTCGCGCGTATAATTTGAACGCTAATAATTAATAAATCATAAAATAAACTAATTTTGAATGTTTTTTTTATAAATATAATATTGAAAAAAATGAAAATAATTATATGAAAAATTATTAGAGAAAAATGTAATTTTATGAACTCAATATTTCGTTCTCCAGTTATTGTATTGTCATCGTTTTCACTATCATTACTACACGAATCGTTTAGTGATTCTATATTATCTTTATTTAACCGCGAAATAATTGCCTCACTGATACTTTTGAAAAATAGAATAAACGGCGCAAAAAAAAGTGACAAGTAAAAACGAAAATATGAACGCGAAATTCAAACGCTATTACTCGCGCGCAGAGGAAATCGCTCACAAAACACGACTAGCCGATTTCAAAACGCAATAGGTTTCCTCATCGTAACGTTTAAGTACCCCTCAAATGATAAATCAATTTTTAAATACTATTTCGTCATAAGGTACTATGAATTTGGGAAAAATGTAACAACAAACAAGCCAGTGGTTACCAACTTAAAAACAATGTGAGGGAAATTCTCGCACGCGCGCAATGACGGGTTGATAATTATTGTAAAACGGTGAACGATATCCCGTGCAGGACGAGCTTGTCGAGGGATGCAGGGACGTAGCCAGAGGGGGGGGGGGTCCACGGGGTCCGGACCCCCCCCCCCCGAAATGTCATCGACGAAATTTTTTTTATACGTATACCAAATAGCTGGGTAGATGACGATAAACCCACGTATAATCGTATAAACTATAAACTCTATAATAACCATGTTGATAATAAATGACACAGTACTAATTAGTAGGTACCTAAGTTAAGATAGATTTGTAATATAATAATCATGATTGTCCTTTATCAACTGACTAGATCGTTAACTTTATCTTTTATTGTTATACTAATCGTATCGTGTATACAGCAAAATATATTATACCATACTCGTCTGTCGTCAGTCGAAAATCATTTAATAAATAGTAATAAAAATTCTACTCATCTAAGCCCATCTATTCAAAATGAAATAATAGACATTTGTGGCCAACTTATTCGAAAAAATATTGTAACTAAAATAAATAAAGCCGGTTGCTTTTCAATTCTTTGTGACGAAACTTTAGATGTATCTGGTACTGAGCAACTATCTATGTGTGTCCGTTATGTAGATCAAAATAATCGTCAAAATAATTTTTTACAATATGTACATAACATAGCTAGCATAATATAGTAACTCATAGTAAGTCATTACGAATTTAATTTTTGATCGATTAATAATAGAATGGTTAAAATTAGTTATTATTATTATTATTATTTTTTTTCTGGTTTGACCCCCTCCGAAATAAAATCCTGGCTACGTCCCTGGAGGGATGATCCTAGACCAAACGTGTTTCATAATATTTTCAGTCGATTTTACCCACGTAAACTCGCGACGATAACACATCTGATTGAGTATAGTTACAGTGTGTTTTCTCAGGCGTGAGAGCTATATGTCTTACGAGCCGGATCGAATACCTAGCCGAGTGTTTGTACTCGTCATTACTACTCGCGGTGTGTTGTATTTAAGAAATCTATTTTCCGCTTGTAATAATATCTGCACTCATCATCGCTGCAGTTTATTATCGAGCTCGAGAAAATACATTGTTGGCCGTAATTTTTTTTCATTACACGCCGAGCGTACAAGTAAGTATGTGTTTTGTATTCGATATACGTACGTATAATATTGTGTACATGCGATTTCGCAGAGCGCAGAAGAAATGACGTATAATAATAGCCTGATTATCTGCACGCGAATCGCAACTCCGGTAATCTCGCGACGACGACGAAGACTCCTCCGATAAACCAGTTGCCAGACTACCATAATATTATATTTTTAGTTCAGAGTTTTTTTTTAATAACAATAATGATGCGTTTTTTTATAATATTGTTGTGGACGGCGGCGCACGTCACGAGTGATGACGATGTCTGCTATTAAAATATGGACGTTCGGTACGGAATGTGTCCGAGAATATAATACGAGACGAACGATAATTATAATTATTTCAACGTACAAACATAATTTGGACTAAACACAGGACGTGGATTTTACGATTTCGTATTAAATATTAATTACACGCACACGCAATATTTATCGAACGGAAAGGAGAAAAAGCCGAGTTTTCCAAATCGATCGAAATGGATTTTTACTGTTTTCGATAATAACATTTAGGAACAATAACGCGACTTGTAATCACAAAAATAAAATCGCACGGTGACTCGGTGATAGATGTATCGTTATGTCGACGACGTCGCCCTTTTATTTTTACACAAATATTTCTGGTATTTTTCGCGGACGAACCCGAGAAAACAATCTACTCGCCCGATAAGCGCTCTAATCGAGCTAATCGCGCTCTTTTTCGAGTGTTTAAATCCGTTTACCAAAAATTTGAATTTGTCAAGTGACATCGAAAAGCGTTATGCTCTGACGGGGCTAATACAGTTATATTTTATAATAAATAAAACACTCGGCAATTGAGATTGAAAAAATTATTATTAAATATCACGAATTATAAAACGTCCGCTATAAAATATAATAACATGATATCGTATATGACTTTTCGTAGTCATCACGAGACATTGTTATATTTTTTTTTAATAAAATGTTTAATTATTTATCGACAGTGATAATTGTTGCAAAACGTACTTTGAATATAGTCGGAATGTGATAATTATTAATCTATTATAATATAAATTAATTATTATTAATAATAACGATTGTCTTATTTGTATTTCGTCGCAATAAATCTCCAAAATAATTAGTTTCGAATACGTGTACGAGTATTTACTACGCGACGTGATGTGATTATGGTGACCAGACGTACTTATTTTATAAGGACAGTACTGATTTTTAAATACTTGTCCTACTGTCCTACGTAAATTGATAAAGTACACTAAAATGTACTTCTTCGTAATGATGTAATAACTGTAAATGAAATAATGTTAAAGTTACCCGAATTCGTCAAAATGGTCGAAAAAAAAAGTAAAATTGATATAATGTTGTAAAAGATAAAGAACGAATGATAAGAGTTGCATTTTTTTTGTTTTTACCGCCACAGTGAAGGCACTGTCATATCGCCTTTTCAGTATTTTTACTTGTAAACTTTTATGGATCTCAAAAATATTTAAAATAGTGATATTTGTTCCTTTTTAAGTTAATTGCTTATTAATATATTAAACTTAGTTTAATATTAAGTAAATTCAATGTCTGAGTTAAAATATGTCAAAAATATGGAAGTAATAACCAGTTGTTTTTTTTTTTTGTTGTTGTTAAGAGTTTTGTTTTTTATGCTAGTCACATGGTTTAAGTTTTATAATATATATATTTTATTTTTAACTGTTAGATTAAAAATCTATGATACTTTATGTGAGTATTAAAATAAAGTAATAAAGGAGTTTAAATTTATGTTCTATTATAATTTTTATCCATTTATATAATATTATATTATACATATTATACCGATGTACTTTTTTTTTTTTTAATATCTGGTCACCATAGATATGATAGAAACCGCGCGGAATTATGACGATTTTTCCGTGAAAATCAGACATACTGTTATGGTTGGAGATTTAAAAATCGTCCGCCGAAAACTATTTCGAGACTAAACATCCAAAGTCGTTGATTTCGATCGCCGCGACGCCGCCACGCTGGACGGACGTGAATACACAAATCTATCCAACTATAATATGGGAATAGAAAAAAATGATATAATCATTTACAACAACGGTGTATGCGCGTTCGGTTTATAATAATTGACGTCGACGGATTTCCAAACGTCTAAATCAGACGCGAAAGACGAGTATACGTATTTATAGGACGAAATCTCTCGTCGCGAAAAGTATCTGTTGAAAGAAGAAAGAAAGAAAAAAACCAGTCGCTCGCCGCGTCATACTACTCTGCCACCGATGCACACGTTATAAAATATACAGTTTTCGTCGTGTGTTCTGTTGAAAACAGTATAACATGAGTGGTTTAGTATTTGTGTGACCGTGGCACAAAAAAACGATATAATAATACGAGATCGTAATCTGGTAGACACGACAAAACGAAACGGAGAGAAGAGAGGAGAAGAGAAGAGAAAAAAACAACTAATTATTACTATAATAGTATAATAGTAATAATAATCGTCGATACAACAAGTCTTATCGTACTGGCCAAACCGGGTCGTTCGTATTGTTGTTGTTATTAGTCGTAGAACAACGTTTCGATAAAGTTCTGCGACGACGAGACAAAAGAGAAATGTCGCACATATTGTGTTTGTTTCCCCGTCGTCGAAATGAAACGAAAAACACTATGTTTGTGTGTAGGTCGAAATAGACATCGGCGGGAGACCTGAAAAAAATGTCTACTCCGCCCCGACGATAATCGCATGATATTATTTTATTCGAATAACGCGCTTCGATTCGGGTGGTGACGTGGTCGTCGGAACGCGCACACCGCAAACTCGTAATCGCATTGCGTAGATATTTTCCATCCGATTCGTCTGAACGCGAGACACCGTGACGTTTGCGGATATCCGCTGAGGCCACCCCTTCGGATCGGATACGCCCGTACGTACATAGGCGTGTAGGTGGTCGACGGCGCGGCGACGACGTGCTCTTCGGGCCCCGGCGCGGCCCGGCGGATGGGGTGTCACGTCCGGATATGCGGGCCAAAATATTATGGCGCCAATTACAATAAAGCCCGTCCAGACGATTCAGATGGTATCAGAAAACGCTCCGGCGCGCGTGCGTGACACGGTATAATAATAATAAATTACGACGAAAGGAACAGAGGACGCGCGAAACGACGAATAGTTAGTTCAAAGGGAAAATAACGATATTGTCTCTCGGCTAATAATTATTGCGAATCCGAATTCGTCACGAGAATATACGTAATTTTGGAACATTTGTTTCGAAATACTCACTCGAATGCGTGTCGCAATAATGTTTCAATAGATTATATTATTATAGTTTGTAGTGTTAAATTTCTATATAACCGCGCAGACGAGTAGTAATATTGAACGTCGAGCCGATATTATTATAAATTCGTTTTTATCGACACGTACGTAATATTACTCGACGAAAACGTTTCTCGGAATATTATTTTTATTACTTGTTTTCAGTCAGTGGTACTGAATTACGAATAAAAACCAACGATGCTGTGACCGAAAATGTGACGGAAATGTCTTTGTGTTACTACGCCCTCTCCTGTGACCCTCCACCCACAACTACTACTACTTTTATTCACTGATAATGAATACCACGTGAAAACGTATGCGAGCGGACGGTTCTGAGATTTCGAAACGTGGCGAGCGAATAAAACGGAAAAATCTCACGAAAAAAGGCGTCGGAGTAGTGCGACTTTATTGAAAAAAACGAACGAACGAACGCTTCGACTAGACCGCGGATTATAACCGAATTATTTGACCCGTTAAAAAACGACCCGACTATCGAGTTTTATAAAATATTATATTATATCACTCGTCACAGTATAAATATAATAAACGAGTGTCGACTCGAGAGATACCTCAAAGTCGGTCATGCTCTCGAGCAGATAGTTGTGGAAATGTATAACGCGTTTCGCTGTAAAAACCGCGGACAAATTATTCTGAAAACTAAAAAAAAAAAAAAAAAACGATCGAATCGACTCGTCGTCGACTCGTTTTTACCACTGCGCGCTTGATATCCTACACGTTACGTCATCATTTTGTACACTTATTGCAACTAGTTTAATAATTAATGACGATCGATATACGACGAAATACCGTCGGAATGCGCGCGCGCGTTTAAAATAACTATTTATTTTTAATACAAACATAATATATATTTTCAGTTATAAATGGCTTAAACTCTAATTAAATTAACTGTTGACTAATATGAATCATATCGTCATATGCAAATATTATTACTTCGTCTAATAATAGATTATTGTCGATAGACGAAGGAAAAGACCGCTATCGTCGCCGGTTCGCGCGATGAAGAACTTTTTCGACATTAAAACGTGTCAAAAATACATTTTTACGAAACTCTACAGGACAAGAAGGACTAACTGGCCTTGCTCCGTTAAGTGCCCATAGAGATGTGTTACAGTTAATCCCGAAGAAGAAGTGTTAAACCAGTTTGCTCTTGAAAAAGATAGAAGCATTTTATTAATTTAAATTATATTGAATTTGTGTATTTGTGTTATCGATTCATTTTGTTTTTATGTTTTGTATAGCGTAAGGTGGCAAGATGTCAAAGTAATTTTGTTTATTTAATTATAATAAATTTATTAAAAGAAGATTAAAACTTTTTTTTGGTCTTATTTTTAATCAAATTTTAAAACCTTAATTCAGTAAAATTACAATAAACATATTTTGGACCCCCCCCCCCCCCGAAAAATATTTCTGGATACGGCCTTGATTACAGCGCGCGTCACGGTAGGTACTCGTACTGGTCGTACGAGTCTCGGTCGAGGAAAAACAGTGACACGCGATAGATTCGCGGGAATGTACGTTATGAATGTACATTTTATATTTAGAATTCCGAGACATAACGCTCGATGATCGTGTTCGATGCACCGAACTCACGACGATAATGTGCGCGTGCATTATTTGCATAGCGATTTTACCGAGTCGTATATTTAATGCCAAGTGCAGACGTGGAAATTCGTGTCGAGGTACCGAGTGGGTGGTCTTTTCGACTATTTGGCTTAGAATTTGGAATCGAATTCAAACGAAATCACACGACTTTTACAACAACAAAAAAACGCTTTTTTTTTAATCTGCATATTTTTTTAGTGCATATAAATGTATATTTTTCAACTTACAGCTCGAACGACAGTAACTAAAGTCGCGCGGGCGAGTATGATAATACGTAATTTACGCGCCTCGGCGTCTGAAAACGATTACTTTTGGCGATATTAATAAATATTATGTATACAACAGTCGCGTAAAACGTTTTCGCTTGTGAAAATAAGCCTAGCGGAGAAGCGGCCGCGAGCAATAAATTCGATTTATAGTCGAAAACGCAATAAATCACTGCCGCCGCCGCCGCCGCCGCCGGTTAATCGTTTTCTCGCATACCAATGCGGTAATAATATTTACGGGGACGATTTCGGATGTAATAAATAAACAGAATACGATATTCGTCTGTTTTTTTTCGAAACGGTAGAAAAACTCTCGGGCGAGTTATTTCGGTTGCGTTTCGTAATAATATTATTATTTCGTCGAGTAGAGGTATATAATACGATTCGTTTTAAAAGTAGATGTCTCTATAACGGAATAAACGGCCGGACTTACTCTTTGTATTCACAAGCACGTCGTTAAGGACACGTCGAATGATTAGTCTGCGATTAGTTTCGAACGACACGATATTATAGTTCCGCGACGAAGTACGATCGACCGCTGGAACTATATGACGAAATGATTATTATAATCGACACGTCGTCGATTCGACGACTAATGACGACGAGTATAGCTATTATCGAACGACATGGTGATTTACCTTTCGCCTCTTCGCACAAAGACGTCGGTAATTAACGTTGTAACGGGAATTCGCGAAAAACACGGTTTCAAACGAAACAATTACCCGCAAATGAATATTCGAACACACGAGTAGTAATATAATACAGTATAGGTGTACTTACCTAATATTCGAATCGGGCGTACATATTTGCTCTGGTCGGGCAGGCGCCGACGATCTGTTAAAAAAAAAAAAAAAAAATCAAAAACGCTTTTATAGAAATCGTTAGTTTATTAGTAGGCTTGGGGACTCCTAGCATTTGCATACTTTTTTTAATTATTGTTAAATATAGCAGAGTGCGAAATAAATTCGTTTCTCGGTGCCATGATATCAGATCTAAAATTTGAATGTGCATATTTTTATGCTTATTTTGCATATTTTGACAAATTTTCAAATTTCTAATTAAAAACTATAGATACATATTTCGACCGATCGAGAAAAAAAAATGTATTAAGATCAAAATTTCAAGGTAAATATTTATTTTTTCAAATTTAATTGATGCATATTCAATAATAAAAGTTGTATCTTTGATTAATAATTTTTTAAATTAAAAGTGAAATTAACCAAGATTTAGTGGTCATTTTTTTTTTAATGCATATAAATGCATATTACAATGCATATTTTAATGATTTTAGAAGCATATTTGTGTATTTTTTAGAGCTACGAGTCCATAAGCCTATTTATTACATAATATCATCAATCGTACGGCGGCGTTTACTTTTTGCGGACGTTTTCCTGCGGGTTTCGAATGCTACTCCTCGACACAATCTGCTCTCACAATCCTGCAATCAGAGCGAATCCTGTGTCTAGTCGTCGGGAACGCCCTCGGAACGAAGGAAACTGAAAATCGTAAAACGTAGTTTTTACTATATTAATATAATAAAACAATATTGAAATTCAGAACAGACGAAGCGATAATCGGTTGGATAACCGACTGTAAATTTGTTGAATTTTTTCCGGTAAGTTGTACGCGGAAAACCCGAACAGGCGAAAAGAATTCGGTGAGAGGAGATGAGAAAAAAAAAACCTATCGATACGCGACGCACACAAGGCGCGCGCGGCGGCGAACGAATACGCAGGAATAAATAATTATATAAATATTTAATTATGTTATTCAATTCGTCCGCGGCTGGAAATAATTATATACCGTAAAAATTTATCTTTTTATGTCGTAAATAATTATATAACGAGCTCGCGTATAAATTTAATAATAACGCGTTCGTAAACTGTTCATTAGTAGTTGTTCTTCTTCTCGCACGGAAAATAATCAAACCCGACCCCGATAGCGAATCCAGATGTGTTTTATTAGAGAAGAAAAAAAAAAATATACATAATACGAGTGTACATCATATTGATATGAAAACGGTTTTTATGGGTCCGAAAGTATAGAATTTTAACGATCGACGATCATAACTTATAATCAATGGGCCAATTAATACGTTGTCCTTACGGTATAGGCGACGAGAAAAAAAAACCAGAATCGTTTCTGGCGTGACTCTGCGGCCGGATAATGTTGTTCGCATTGTTTTGCAAAATTTTCCAAAAAACAACCGAATAGCCGGAGAGAGAGAGGGAGAAACGCGCGTGTTTTAAATAATAATCACACAAAAGCGATACCAACCACTACTATTAAAGCCGCGCGACAGATGTTCATCAGTCAGCCTCGTTGTATTTGTATATTATACGATAACGTGCGGATACGATGGACGGAGAAGAACGGCTTTCTTCTAGAAAACGTCGAGAAAACACACAGAGGAGGCACGAACACCTGGTCAGTGGGGCTACCGCGGCCCCGGTTTATGTTACACGGCTCCTCCGCGACAACGGACCGGCCGCGATACGATCGGAAAAACGTTACGATAAACGCGATATTATAATTAATATACGAGATGAAAAATATTCACAAAGGGAAAACGGTGCGCGATTCGATTTCGACGCGGTGAAATAAAATATAATATAAAACTTTTCTACTACTACCAAAACACGTATGAAACGTTATAGAACCGTGCGAATAGTCGCTTTTTGTGGCCCGCGGCCATCAATATTAATGTGCAAAAAATAAAAATAAAATAATTATAGTATGATTTATATTTTATTTAAATGTTAATGTTCGTTTGTTTTTTTAATTTTTTAATTTAGTTGTAATTGCTATGGGTATTCGTAAACATAAAGAATAAAATTGAAAAATGTGTATAGAAAATAATATTTGTTTTTTCGCTAAATTTTTATGTGCGGCCCAAATATAGTAGTAAACTTTTCAATAATATATTTGGCCCACCTGAAACGTTGAGTTTGACATGCCTGCTCTAGGACAACGATAACCTATGGTTTTTAAAATATTATTTTTAATCGCGAGAAGAAAACCACGTTTTGTTATACGGTTCAGACTTTTGAACCGCGTTATGGACGCGAAGAGAAAACAAAAAAAAATGTAAATACGATTACGAAAAAATAAAATATAAATACCATATCTGAATATCAACGCAATAATAATCGTTATAATTTGGGATCAAATGTGTACGTTTTTACGCTTTTCCTCCGCGCGCGTGTTATCGAACGTTAAACGAGTCTGAAATCTGTTGCAGAAGATTTTAACAGTCTATTTCATTATAAACAAATATTTTTTTAAACGATTCGTCGTACGCGCTTTTATGGAACGTATTCGCTGTCAAACGATTATTTCGTAATAATATTAAAGCACAAACGTTTTCGGTCACTTTGAGTACGCTCTGTATACTCTACTGTAACTACCCCGTGGGCCGTGTCGCGGTGAGGTAATTTCCAACAGTTTGTTGTCGAAAAATCGTCGTCTTGTAAACGCTATAACTACGTAATTGTTACTGCAATTTTTACTGCGAAATGCGTTAGAATAAATACCTAAAAACGTATTACGAGTCGTCCTCTCCGCAGCTCTCCTCGCGTATTCGCGAACGCTATAATAATAATCTGTTTTGTAATAGAACTCGAGGGGGGCGTACGGGACTCTTTCGACCGACCGACCGCGCGCGCGCGTCGGATAAAAAATAATAACAATCGACGAGGACGCGGCGGCGGCGTTCGTTTTTTTTTTTTTCGAAGAAAAGCGGGTATACGAGTGCGACGGCGGCGGCAGGCAGGTATGTTTGGGGAGAATAGCCAAGTCTCGCTCTATTGTCTCGAAAAAAATAGTAGTAAACGCGCCAACACAACGGGTTTCCGACGACGACGTAGACTTTGCGCTGCACGTGCCCGAGCAGTCCTGCGCGGAGCCTATTGTGCGAGTTATTTTTTTTTTTTTTTTTTTCATTATATTATACTATTATTAGACGTCGTCGGACGTAGTTTTCGGCGCCGCTGGTCCGTCGTACCCGCACGAGCAGGGGTAGAATAAGAAATTTCGACCGTCGCGCGTCGTCGCGTAAAACTCGTCCACCACATGTACTCGCATAACCGTGACCGACGACGACGTGTCGTTAAAATAACGATTTTATCGATCGCGAAATCTCCGAACGAACGGCTACGATGTATGTATATCGATCGACGCGTTACATCAGTGGACGTTTATTTACTGTGCGGGCCAAAACGGAGAGAAATCAAAGACGGATGTAATATTTTATACGAAATTTTATCATTCGACTAATAGATTTACCGCGGCAACGACTTGAGGCTCGCTCAACCCGCCAGCTCACTGACCAGCGCGAAATTAATACCGCGGCGAAAACGTTACCGCAAGATTGAGCGCGATATTTTTATTTTTCGCTGCAGACCCTATATTTTTCGCTAAAGTTTACACCTCGCGATTGAACGTATAACGTCGTGGTGTTCAATGTATGAACGATTCTCTTGCTTAAAATTTATTTTTTAATAATAAAATTGAACAGTTAATTGCGATTGTTAAAGAATATCCCATCATGTATAATATGACACTTCCAGAATTCAAGGACACGAGGAAAAAAGATTATATTTGGGATCACGAAATAAGGGTTAAAACGAACGGTTTATTATAAACGGTAAATTATAAAATTAAATTATTTAATAAATAATATTCGATGTACGCGCACGGGTGTCACACTAGTCGACTAGTCATTTTTGGCGAAATATTTCGCTCCGGTTTGGTTAGATCAGCGGTATTTAAAAAGCGATAAATACCGCTGAAGTTACCGCTTCGGTTTGAACGAGCCTTAAATCGAACGTGTATGGACGAATTCGGTGAGGTTTTTGCCCTTTTCACTCAGAACAACACCCCTAGCTGCTGCAGAAGGATGTCTGCTTTTATTTATTTTTATTAGTTGATCGTTTTATTTTATGCGGAAAATATATTAGCTAGCGGACTGGGGGCACATTACGTATTGTTGTCCAGACGATTTCTGTATAATAATATATTATATTTTAGTCGTTAATCAAATATTAGTTTAATTAGTCGTGTTATGGCAATGTTTTATTAGCCGAGCGTTTTTTTTCTAAAATCAAATGTTAGTTTAGTGTTTCGCACAATGAAAAACGATAAAGTCGCACGGAAAATGGGCGCTATTCGAGTGTCTGGTACATTTAAATCCTATTCAATACGTTATTAAAAGAAATTTGATTTATGTCATTGCCATCGTGACTGAAATTGTTGAAAAATAATTATATTTTATTAAAATAAATAGTATTGACGTTGACATAATAACGTTTGACAATCAGATAAACAGATAAGCCGAGGCTGACCGACACAACACGCACAATATTGTCACTATGACTAATAAAACTAATATAATAAGTATAGCCTATATTATAGACTTTCATGTTTTATATTGTAAATTTATTACCGTCACATATTTACTTTTGGGTTGTAAATAATTATAACGCGTATAATGATTGAATTTATATACGACGGCGGCGGCGTGCCATGCGGGCGACCGAGTCGATTGTTTACCGTTTATAATAATAATAATTGAGCTGTATTCGATTTATTTTTTATTTGATATGAATCATCGCGGCGTTTCCTTTGTGATCGACAATGCCTTTGACTCGCCATCATAACGATACGATAAACACGCGCGTACGACAATGATAATAATTTATTATGTTTTCTACGTTTGATGGAAGCATTCACAAATAGTACTGTTCAATATAATATTATTATCGTATAATTGAATTTACGGAACCGGGATGATATGCGTACAACGACCGTGAGTAATCGAGTGAGATTTCCAACAATTAACTCGGCAGATATAAAAGGCCCAACACGAAGCAAATAGAACGACGATAACGATAAATGCGCGGTCGGCCACAGACAAACGCACGATTTTATTTAAATTAACGTTGGTTATAAATAATATGCCTTGTACTATTTTTGAACATTTATTTTAATTTTATCATTTTTAAAGTTTTATATTTCGTAAAGAAAACTGAGGTCGATCAGAACATTTTTTTTTCAAAACAAAAACACGGGTTTATCGTTAAAAAACGAATGTTTATATTTTATATAACCCCTTACTCTCCAAAAAATTAACTTTTGAATTGGGCAGCGTAAATTAAAATTGCCTAGGGCGGCGAAAAACCTAGGTCGGCCGTGGTCGTCTCTGTTTCAAAGAGAACACAAAATAAGTAAATCACCGACGAGCGACGCTGAATTCAATTTCGGTTCAATTTGTAATAATATACGGAATATAATATAAATATACCGGTTTCTATATTAACTTGTCAAGTAGCAGGCTAATGGTCGTAATCGGTTGACTACAATAATTCTGAGAATAGTCTCACACACGTACGCGCATGCACATGTCGTCACCGGTTCAGATTTTATTTTCATTTTAAAATCAATTCGAAACTGTCAAAAGAGAAAAAAAGTTTTGAGGTACTTCCAGCGGGCCGATTTGAATTGTGAAAAAAGATCTGTATTCGTGAACCTTTTTACTAGATTCTGTAGGAAACAGAATTTCGAATTTCGAACTAGATTATAAAATATTCATGTTTAACCATGAAAAATCATTTTTTTTGTTTTTTTAAAAAAAGAAAACATGTTTTTAAACCTAATTTAATACATAAATCAAAAATCTATTTCCTACAGATTTTAGTAAAAAGGCTAACAAATTCATACATGTATTCAAAATTGAAATCGGACATCGGGAAGTACTTTAAAAACACCTACTCATATTGGTCTAAATAGCATGTAAAACACGGTTTTAGGAATCGTGCTCCAACAGCCTTAATAATATAATAAACGCAATAAAATATTTCGCCACAAAAGGATTCCGATTAATATTCCTTAGGATAGTATAACCGATCGAAAAATCGTTTGTCGATAAGGCTATTGTTAATATCATTTCGACAAAACAATTGACGAGTAAAAAAACACCGCGAGACTATTAAAGACGTTTTAGAGACGTTTTACTAAAATCCTTATGAAAACGCCAATGGGAAACAGACTAAATTCGCGTCCCAAATAGTTATATCCTTCCCGTTTAAAAAAAAAAACTGAAAATTTCTTTATATTACTGTGTAATCGTTTATCTATATAACGGAAGACAAAATTTCACTTTTTTTTTTTTTATCGCTTTTACCGCTGCAAAATAATTAATTACTACTCGTCGATCGAATAATATAATTCTTTTCGAAACAATAATAAATATAGTAGACGCTGCGTGTAAAGAGACTCGCGGATACGAGGTTCGGTCGCTTAAAATAAAAAAAAAATCTGTGTCCTATCGAAAATGTATTGATCTAAAATAATTAGGCGTGAAGCGGACAATAAACAGGCGATAATAATATTGTTTCACGCTGCATTTCGATATTTATAAATATGATTCAATTATCGATTCGGTTGTTTTTCGTTTCCTGTTTTGAATAAATGCCATGAGCTAATCTACCCATGTCTATGTATTATTTATATAAACGATCATTGTCAACATTTTAAAGTAGTCGTTTTTAAAAAAAAAAAATTGATTAGCAAAAATAATGAGATCATTATTACACCGCCGCGTTGGTTTAAAAACTCATTTTGTATTTTTTATTATTGTCGTATTTGATTATTACGTGTCGCGGTCGATGATAATAAAATTGATGGAGGAAACGATTTGGACCTTTTGAATTTTGTTTCGACGCGAACCGCTTTTTTCTCTCTCGAAACTGTCGGCAGCAGTAGGGTTTTCACAAAAGTACTTGATAGTTTTCAAAGGAGAATATTCGAAATTTCCGAGAAGAATGCAAATTATTTGTCCACGCGAAACTCGAAAAGGCTCGCGTCGACTTTAACGAACCGGTCGAAAATGTACAATATTATTATTATCATTTGTTTAAGCGTTTGAAAATATGAAAATCACGCGCGACCGTCGATTTTGGACATGTCGCATTGGGAAATTCCAAAGCGCATTGTTTCGGTTTCTATTAGAAATAAAAAGGAATCTGGACAAAATTATTTTCGAAACGCGTGTTGTTGTTTCGTGTTGATCACACTGCGAGCGAGCGGCGTACGGCCTTGGGCGACGATGACGTCAATAATTATTCTCAACGCGGAAAATTATCAATTTGTTCGTAATCGGTATAAAAAACAAACACGAATTATGTGCGGCGAATCGTGATCAATGTTGAATTCAACGAGCGCGCGCTCGTATAGGCTCGTATTCGAGATTAAACTCACTCCGTACAATTCCCGCCGATCGTTACTAAATATATTTTATTCACAGAAAATCGTACCAATTTTACAAACGACCTGCAGTGTACGTTTAAAGGTGGGTTTACATTAGAGCCCGAACACGAACGAACGCAAGCGAATGCTACCGAACGAATACGAACTCATATTCGCTAGACATTCGCCCGCGACCGTTTACATTGTTCGCTCGTTCGTGTTCGCCAGTCTTCGCTCCCAAATACCTAAATACACATTTAGTATCGACAAAGATAAAATATATACTTTTTATTAATCAATCGTTCGGACGGAAGTCACGAATACGCGATATGGGCCGAATGCCGTTTAAACTGAACGGAGAGTTTCTTTGATCTTACCGCTCTTGGAGCGAAGGCGAACGAACGCGAACGAATGCGTTCGTTCGCGTTCGGCCGCACCGTTTACATTGGTTCGTTCGGTAGCATTCGCTTGCGTTCGTTCGTGTTCGGGCTCTAATGTAAACCCACCTTAAGAGTCGAGCAGCACTACTACTGAAAATTCGACTTGAACGACATAGTTTTAAAACTAAAAATAACTGACTTTTACGAGGTTTTTAGTTTAATTTTTTTAAACGAACAACGTACACACCACAGGCATTACACAGTTACATTGCGCCTAAATGCTCTGGCGAGTGGGTGGTCCTTGTTTTTCAGTTTACACCCACTAAATAGGTTCGATTACTCAAAAAAAGTTTCGGGCAAATTCATTGCAGATTTTAATCGACAAAAGTGCCTCTAAAGTTACGAAAATTGAATATTTTCCGACACAATTCTAGGAAAATAACGTTAAATTTGTACAAACGACAAATGACGGAAAACTAAATTTACAATAATTCGTTTACGACGTAAAGAGTCGTCGTTTTATCGAAAATGCGCGGCGAGGCGAGGTGAAATACGAGTCGTAAACTCGCTCGAACGGTTCGCGTTATTGGCGGTCGACATTATCGCGACCGCGGAAAAACGAACGGCTCGTGTGAGAAAAAAAAAAAAAGCTTAGAAAAAACGACATGTGGAAATGTTAAAAATTACTTGGCCGCCGCCGCAGTGCTAAAAACACGACAGGAGACCTCGCCGAGTCATCGAAGCATCCTCGGCGTGCGTTAAAGAAGTGAAAGTGTCCGAATGCCACCGCGGGATTTTCCTGTTATAAAAACCGATCGGTAATTACATACAATGCGCGTATTATTATGGTATGCGATCGTTTAGACGCCGTCAACAATATTAATCGATGCGTTGCAATGCGGTTTTTTCCCCCCCTGCCTCGTTAAATATGCATTTTTTCGGCTACATAATATATTATTGTTTACGTTTTATTTACGGGCCGGGGCGGGCGACGATGTCGCGGCGAATTGCTCCTTTAAATTCGATAAAATAATGAGAAAAAACCGAGCGCGACGGGGCTACAAAAAGTTTGCAAATCTCTGCAAATGTTGTGGTATGTATTTCGTTGAAGATCGACTTGTGAGGAACATTTTATCGACATTTTATAGAGAAAAAAAAACTCATAAGCGTGTGAAAATAGCACGAAAAAGTCAACACCTTTTGAAATTTCTATCGACCACCAGAGAACGGCTTTTTTCGGTGAAAATGTCAAGTCCCGGCCGACGACGATACTTTTTAAGTTACGACGACGACGAAATAAAATATTTCGTCAAAAACGGATTTTCGTCAGTTTTTCACGTATAACTCATAAACCGTTGGGCGATTCGAAAAACTACCTGTTCAAAGTACCGACGAAATGTGATTTTCGACCAGAAACCTCTCGGGGAGTTTTCGATCGGAGCAAGCGTTCCGGTCGAAATCGTGTACACGGACATTTACTTTACTTTCGGGTAAAAACCAGAAGTCTGCGGTTTTCAGCCTCAAATAAAAATAATCAACGTTATTACATTTTTCGAATTCCTAATTTAAACCACGTAACGACCACGTTATGACGCGTATAGTCGACATGACGTCTGGAAAAATATCTTCTTTCCCGGTAGTAGACAAAAGTCGTGGAAAAAACAAACCGAAAACGATATGATAAAAATCAAAGGTCACGCCGCCGCGGCGGGTAAATATCCGAATACAGCCCAAACTTGGGCTGCTCGTCCAACAGTCCCTAAAGCGTCATTCGCCCGAAAACATGTTTCTCTTTTATTCGTACGATTGCTTCACAGTTAAAATATTCTACTTTATTGTACAATTACCGCGATAATACGTAATAACGTGTTGTGCAACAGACGCGATATAAACGATACGACGACGTGCTAATTTTTTTTTCCTAGTAAACGATATCGAGTTTTACAAGTTTTACAAAACCGACTGCGTAAATGTAATACCATTTCGAATTGGTTCCGATTCGGTTTCTGTAGAAAAAAACGTCCGCGGATTGTATAAAACGACATCGCGCCGATTGTCAGCCGAAGATGTTCTACGCGCGTGAGATTCGTCAAAAACGTTCGTTCTCGCCGTTTGTTTATAGCTGAAAATTTCCTATTTTTTTATTGATTTATCGGTTACGAATAAAATGTGCGTATAACTTGTTCCGGCGAACCAAATAACACTTTGGCGCACACAATAAGGATAAGGAATAAGGACGCGTCTGGTCCTTGACCGGTGCCGGAACTACTCGATAAGAGACGTTTTCAAATTCAACGCGCGCTCGATAGACGGAGTTGCACGATATCGATAAAATAATTATTATTTATTAGGGGAATCGTCAGATGATTTCAACAAAAGAATTTTTCATAAAAAGATAGCGGACTCGACGTTATTGCGCTGAAAATTTTATAAAATCGATTGCATTGCTATGAAAGAAAAAAACCCAAAATTGCAATAAAAAAATTTTAATAAGTCATTGGTTTAATATTATAAAGTAATTTTATTAGAATTATATGGGTTAGTAGATTATAAAAAACAAATAAAAAATCACAAATTCTCGTCATTGAAAACCTGGTCATTTTTGTCCAGTCTCACGAATAATTTTATCCGAAACGTTTTATTTAAACTATTTTCGTTTTACAAAAAATAAAAAAATGACGAGAATCGACAAGATCGCAATAAAAGGTGTTTGCAAAAAAAAAATGTGCACTTGAAATTTTTAAATATATTAATTTCTACTACTCGGTTCGAAACGAATTTATGACCTACTCGGCGACGACACGAGTCCGAACAATGGAAAAAAGAAAAGTTGCAAACGCGACAACGTCCGAGCCCCACAACAATAACTAATTTGGCCGCTAAAAAGTGACGTACGCGTATTATTTAGCTTTGTTTGCGTGCCCGTAACGACTCGGGTCGAAATGGCAAACGCGATTATTATTATTGTCGAGCGTCATGAATAAGTCATGTTTCGTCGCGAGCCGAAACTATACCAACACGCGTCGTCGTCGTCGTCGTGTCGTATTGTAATGCGGTGAAAAAGAAAATGAAAAAAAAACATTCGATACGTTTATTATAATAATATGGATTTATGTGGACATCGAACTGGAGTGACCCGCGTTCGATAATAATAATATATTAATTTATACGTCTGCGTAACTAATTCGACGGGCCAATGTCACTCGAATTCGAAACTATCGCGCGTCCAATGGACGTGTCGATTGCGATTTATCACGTCTCCGCGATCAAAATCAACGCCTGCAATGTTTATGTATCAGATCCGATTATTATACGACTAAACGGTCCTTCGACTATTTTTCGTCCTTAAACCCACGTAAGTTTAAAACTTTCGAGAAATTAATAAAAACTATCTTTTTTTTTTTCCGTTCCTGGAAGTAGAGGAAGGTTCTACGCACAACCAAGGTTGAACGGAAAGGGTATAGAATAAAAGAAAAATAATTAAAAAAAAAGGTAGTTTTACAATTTCCGTCACTTATATAGGGTTTCTGCAATAAGCGATTCGATTATAAATTTTGGTTTGTTTTGCTATTTTATACGCTATTATTATTACCAGGGTTCGGATTTTATAGCACCGAAAATTCTAAAATATGCGCTATAATATGACCGAAAAAACCGTAAAATATGCTCTATAAAAATATGCCCTAAAAACATCAAAAAAAGCAAAAAAATAAATAAATAAATTCAAATCAAAATTACAGTCGATGGTATATTATAGAATCTACAATCATATGGAACAATAACAGATTAGAAGGTATAAATGAATAAATATATTCGACATCGCCGGGCTGTTTAAAAAGACATATTATGACATGTTAAATAATTTCATATTATTTATCAATTTGTCAATATGAAACGAAAATGTGGGAATTTTTCTTATGGATTCCCGTAAATCAATACTATTCAATATAAACGAGATTTATGAAAAATACAAAATAAAGCGTTGAATCAAGAATATCAGCGAAAAATAGAACCAAAACTTCAAAAATAGCACTAAAAATCTCAAATTCTTCAAATATGCAAAAAATAGCAAAATTAAATTTCATATTCAGATTCCACGATGCATAAAACAAATTTATAGCCCACTGTGCTATTTTTATCTCTATCCTATAATAATTAGCAAATGCTATAAAATCCGAACCCTGATTATTACCATCTACATCGTTGAAAATCGTTAAAACCTCGCAAAGCCGTCGCTCTTTTCACTATTATAGTAATCGATTACGATGAAAATTCTGTTAGGAACGTCGTCGTCGTCGCGAGAAAATCATCGCTCGACGTCCAAAAGTGTACACCTACAGAGTTTGTACGGCGGCGTTTTCGAAAATCCAAAAACACGTTGTCACGAATCGAGCGGAAAAGCATTTCAAACGATCAAAGTCTTATTTCATTATTGTTATGAAATTTCGCAGGATAATAAAATTACTCGTACGTACCGTAATCGTGCGATTTGAAAACCGAATAATGTTTTATCGATGTAATAAGTCAAAAAACCGTCAAACCCGTCAAACCCGTCGTCGGTAAAAAATAAATTATTCAACACCACACAACCCCCGTGGTCTTAGCGTTTTTCGTCTCAGGAAATCTCTCGAATAAAGTAACGTGCACCAGACACGACGTCGTCTGTGCGCGACTACCGCCGCTGCAAGACGTGTCGCGTCGTCGTCGTGACCTTAATAAATTATTTATTTATTCTTTTTTTTGGCACCCACAGTATGGTATTATGTAAAACCGTTTATTGTAATATTTCATACTTTGCGCGCTCGTATAAATAAAAATATCGTTTGCGTACGACGACGTTTGTCCATATTGTTTATATTTTATGCGAGGCCGTGCGAAACGAGTTCATATAAGTCAAAATGGAATATTGAAATTAATAACACAACAGGGCTGTGAATTTAACGCACTTGAAATGCCAAAAGAAAATTACAGTATGAAATGCACTTAAAAGGGTTTTTAATATTTTAATTTTTATATTTATATCTCGATATCGTACATTTCGCGACACTTTCGTCGACACAGAGGTGCACAAGGCCGTATCCAGAAATATTTTTCGGGGGGCGGGGGGGTCCAAAATATGTTTATTGTAATTTTACTGAATTAAGGTTTTAAAAAGTCTATTTGTCTTAGGACAGGAACATTATCGGTCTAAAATTAAGTATTATAATATGAATAAAACGCTTCGGTTAATAAATATTATTAATATAATATTATAAACATAATACATAAAACAATTTAAACGTACCTTTGAGAGTTTAGAGAAATAATCGAACAGTACATTTTTGTTTTCACGTTTACTCGTTATGATGAATTTAAATACTTTTCGACGTATTTGTCACAGTACGGCGGACGCGCGACGGTATGTCGGTATATTAATTATTATTAAAGTAATATTTTTAATGTACACAAGATTATTATCGTTGTCGTTATTGTCACCGACCACCGCCGCCGCGCGCGCGAACCGGCGACGATAGCGGTCTTTTCCTTCGTCTATCGACAATAATCTATTATTAGACGAAGTAATAATATTCGCATATGATGATATGTAGGGCTCGGAAGTTGTTGCATTTGCAACTTTTTTTCCACTGCTTGGATTATTGCTAAGTAGGTTTTAAATTCATTTCATGGGAGGACAAATTTAAATCTAAAAGTTTTTAGTGCAACGTTTTGCAATTTTAGCTATTTTTTCTCATTTTTGTACGATTTTATAGACTCTTGTAAATTGTGAATAACATAATTTAATTTTTTTTGAAGGTAAGAGGTATGTTAAAATATATATATATATATATATATTTATTTTTTTTTATAGTATGCGTATTGATTGTTATTTCGAGATTTAGATCGACCGGAAATGCGATAAGACGACGCCGCGGTTATTATTAATACCCATATTATTTTTCAGAAACTAATCTAGAAATATTGGGGTAAATATGACGGTATATCGTGATTTGTAGTTTGTACTATATTGTAGTTTTAAGTTTATTATAGAATTTTAGTTTAGTCTTCACTTCTTCAGTCTACAGTATTCAGTCGTTTAGTGTGTCGCGTGTTTCGTCGTATTATACGTTTGTGTCTTATTATTTCGTATTGAAGTCGAAAATGCCGAAAAATAAGCAATCAATGTCTATAAAAAGAATAAATAGTTAACTTTAATAATTAAAAGCCATTGATAAAAACGAATTTTAAGCGCAATTTTTAAGTGCAATTTTGGGTATTCTTTAATGCAATAATGCAATCAATTTTCAACGTTTTTTTAGTGCAATAACTTCCGAGCCCTAATGATATGATTCATATTAGTCAACAGTTAATTTAATTAGAGTTTAAGCCATTTATAACTGAAAATATATATTAATATGTTTGTATTAAAAATAAATAGTTATTTTAAACATTTGTAAAATACTATAGAAATTTCGGGGGGGGGGGGGGTCCGGACCCCTTGGACCCCCCCTCAGATACGGCCTTGGAGGTGCAGATTATTAATAATAATAAATAAACGTGGTTTTTTCGACTAGTGTGGGAATCGATCGACTTGAACGCTATAATTTGACGTCGTCGCGGCAAAGGGTCGAGATCAATAATTAATTATATTATACATAATGCGGAAAAATTACGTTAATCTTCTCACGATCGAAACACGTCCAAAGAAATCGACAACAAAACCGCGGCGTGGTAAGTATAGTTTTCGAAAATATAATATTATGTTATTAATCGAGCATGCGATATGATTATTATTTTTTTTTCCATTGTCCGATTGCCTATACGCCGCTCATTATCATACTAACCAGTGCCGATCGACGCTCTTTTCGCACATGTTTGGACCGGCGGCGGCGGCGAAACGTGCGAATTCTACACCGGTTATTATTCAAGTGTTCCTAATCGAACGCTATGTTTTCGTCGCGCTCACGTAAAGATCGCGATAGTGGTGTGCAACCTTTTTTTGATCCATTAAGTAAGTATATAATATAATATACTTAGTTATAATGGTCTTAATGTATACAAACATTTTATTGAGGCATGAACAAATAACTAGAGCTTTATAATAAAATCTATATAATCGACATTTGAATGTTTTTAAAATGATCAAATTACTATTACGTTAGATTTTCACCCGATCACAAATAATAATGCAACATTTCGAAATAACAATTACGGCGGCGTATTTACCACGTGCAGTTGTGAATAATTTCTACTGACGAAAGGGCATATTATATGTATGATATTTCATTGATCAAATCAATAAACGCGTCGGTTTTATAATAATTGAATTCACGCGTAATTATATCTCGTTATTGGCGGCGGCGAAATAAAAGCAGACGATAAAAAATAACGACACGATTTTCACGTGTTGTCGAGACATTACTCCTCCATTACACAACCGTATAATATTTTAGACGATTATTTACATTGTTTTACAGCTTTATCTGAATTCGATATGACGTGGTGTAATTTTTCTATTTTATTTCTAACAGTCGAAGGTTTTTTTATTTTTCAATTTATGCGCATTTACTTTCGGTAAAATGTTGTTTACGAACAACACTATTCGAACAAATTTTGATTTTATTCCGTTATGAATCGTTATTTTTATTTGAATTCGATTTACAGAGAAAAATCATTTCGCTCTATTATTATAATATTCGAATGAAATTTTGTTTTACGATTTCACAAAATGTTAATCATATAAACTATTGTTATTTTCACGTACGCGTATATTTCTCGATTTGTACGAAAATAAAAAAACCAAACAAAAATAAAAAACGCGATATTATCGTTTCTTAAACTGCTATTGTGTGTGTGTGTGTGTTTTTTTTTAATAAATGACGTACTAAAATTAAACCTGAATCATCGGAAAAATAAAAATCCGTCCGGTCCGACGGAAAAATTGCGAATAATATTTTATTTCTTTTTTTTCTAACGATTATTATGACGAGAAATAAAAATAAAATCTATAAGCGTTTGCGAATCAAATAAAAAAATATGAAAAATGTGAAACGTTTATTAAACATAAAACGTCGTCCACTCGAGTAAGGAAAATATAATATGAGTATAACTTTGATGAAATAATACTTTGTAAACATTTTACGAATGAAAAAAACTAAAAAAGATTTCAAAACTCTATAAACGACACGTTATGATTCAATCGGTCAAAATCTTTTAAAGATCTATAGTTTCTAAAAAAAAATTCGAGTTATCACGACGTTCCTATCGCGTCGTAAATTTTGCTGTTTTTCGCAATCGTTAGGAAAACGATCGCGGCGCCCGCCAGTTGGACCGAAATTTACTACGAAAAAAACTTCCCCAAAGTGTGGACGACTCGTCTCGGGGCGGGAAAAACAGAAAACACCCCCTCGCGGTACGACTTACCGTACGACGACTTGCCCGTGTCACTCGGGATCGACAAAGGACGAATTTATAACTGGAAAAATAATGCACATAAACGTACGTTTGAGATTATTATCCCGCGTACGAAAACAAACGTGGTTTTCACAAAGTTTTACGAACAGAACATAATATTATAATACGACGAGGACGTGTTTTAACAGATAAGTAGTTGTTATTGTTACGCGCGCGTAAATTGGACGTTTCCTGGGCGAAAAGAGCGATTTCGTTAAGTGGACGCGGCGGCGGCGGCGGATGCGTGTTTAGCGTCGTCGTCGGGTAGAATATAAAACTCGGAGTACACTTCTGGAGGGGACGACGACGGCGGCTGTACACGCGTATTGAGCGAGCCTAACGGTCTTTGTTTCGGAAAAAAATGATATCGGAGTCGTGTTAAAACGTCTGTCGGCGATTTTCAAACTTTTCTGCTCGCTCGCAGAGTCACGACAGAAAGAATCTATGGAGCGCGAAAATCAGCGGAAATTTCTAAACGTCAAATGACGAAAAAGATTATTGCAAAAAACTACGCGTTTGTTTTCGTCGCTGTGTCGTTTAAACCGGTGTTTTAAGTCGCGAACGATAGGTTTGGACTTTTTTTACTTATTATTTTACTTATACCTGTTGGACTTTTGGACAAAAATAATAGACTAAATGATTTTTCCAACACACGTCGACGAAAAATATTTTATTGTATAACATACGTTAATAATGTTGTATCGTAATTAATTAAGTTTTCGAGTTAATTAAATTAATTAAATTTTATCGGTAATTTCAATCAAATTTGGTTGAATAAAACGACATTTTTTTTTTTTGGAAGGGCTCGTGTTACGAAAAAGGACGAAAACCACTGGTTTAAACGAATACAAAACGTTGTAGTTCGATTTCGAAAAACTGAATAATAATATATTAGCGCGTACGTATTGATTTGCGATTTAAATCACATGGTTTGAAATTCACTCTCTAAAAGTCTCGAGGCTCCTCGGAGGAACAGCCGAGATAATACAACAACGACAAAAGTTTTTTTTTTTTTGTAACGTTACTATACCGTTTAAATGTTTAGTATTTAAATATCGAATAAAATCCGTGTTGGTTTTAGGTTGAGATATCGTTATGGTTTCAAAGTCACGAGATGTCTATAGTTGAAAAATAATTTTACGAAAAAATCGAGAATACACTTTTGGAGGGGACGACGGCGCGGCGGCGGTTGTACACGCGTATTGAGCGAGCCTTACGGTCTTTGTTTCGGAAAAAAATGATATCGGAATCGTGTTAAAACGCGGCACGAGTGCGTCGGCGGCGATTTTCAAACTTTTCTGCTCGTTCGCAGAGTCACGACAGAAAGCGCTCTGGAGCGCGAAAATCAGCGGAAATCGACGAAAAAAGTTATTGCAAAAAACTACGCGTTTGTTTTCGTCGCTGTGTCGGTTAAACCGGTGTTTTAAGTCGCGAACGATAGCTTTGGACTTATTTTACTTTTGCACAAAAATAATGGACTAAAAAATGATTTTTCCAACACACGTCGACGAAAATATTTTATTGTATAACATGTTTTCGAGTTAATTAAATTAATTAAATTTCATCGGTAATTTCAATCAAATTTCGATGAATAAAACGACATTTTTTTTTTTTTGGAACGGCTCGAAAAAGGTCGAAAACCACTGGTTTAAACGAATACAAATCAGATGGTTTGAAATTCACTGTCTAAAAGTCTCGAGGCTCCTCGGAGGAACAGCCGAGATAATACAACAACGACAAAAGTTTTTTTTTTTTGTAACGTTACTATACCGTTTAAACGTTTAGTATTTAAATATCGAATAAAATCCGTGTTGGTAATCGTTTTTCTCGCCATAGGTTTTAGGTTGAGATATCGTTATGGTTTCAAAGTCACGAGATGTCTATAGTTGATAAATAATTTTACGAAAAAATCGAGAATACCGACGGCCACGCCGCGCCGCGCCGCGTTTACTGTCGTATAGGTACACTCCGAGCACACCGCTGAACGTAGTATTGCAAACCGACCGGACAAAACCGGGACAAAGATTTCGACGCAAAGTGATAAAATACGTATACAAGGCGACGAATAAAAATTAATATTTCGAAAAATTGATTTCCACCGAGTTATATTATGATGTCGAGTAACTCGATGGTTTTTCAACGTATTATTCATACGATGATAGAGAAAACCGTCGGTTATTGTGTTTCCGGTCGAGACTTTCGGTTAGTAGAGTAGGGTTGCCATATGTCCCGGATTTGCCGGGACACTACCGGTTTTGTGACTTTTGTCCCGGTGTCCCGAAGAAAGGCCTCGGGACACGAAAATGTCCTGGATTAATATTTATAGTTGAGAAAATAACAATTTATTTTTATTATGTATATTGAATGGAATACCGGATATAATTTATACGCCGCTTATTTATATTATTCGTCGATACGTTAATTTTGATCTATTTTTAATTTCCACTGTTGCGTTATTAGAATAACTAATATCATAAATTTATTATTGTTAATATTATTATCTAATCTAATCTAGTGGCGTGGTAGCATGCATTCAACAAGATTTGTTGAAAAAAGTCCACAACACGTCCGAATATTCAACTAAACAAGCTGAAGACAGTTTGACTTTATCTGAATAACTAATTTTTTTTTTAACAAAAAAATATTTACAAATAAATTTGATTGTGATAATAAATTAATTAATACACATTTTTCAGTATTTTTCTTTCAAAATATTTAAATGGAAAACATATTCAATGATAGAATGATAGAATCCTATTACAAACTAAATTTAGGACAGGGAAATTAAAGAGATAGGTTAGATCTAGGAATTTCTAGATTTAGGAATTTGATACTAATATTTTTAAAAATATGTCCCGGTTTTCAGTAATATAACAGTGTACGTTCCGAGTCCGTTTTTATACATTACAGAAGGATTGCCAAACTCGGAGGTATAGAAAACACGTTCGTAACTTTTGCGCTCGATTATGTAAAAATGGACTCGAAACATTCTCAAACATTGAAAAGCGGAGGGGAAATCGGGCTCAGAGCCCGGCAGTGCCGCAATTATGAATTCTGAGGCCCCAAATTAATAATATATTAATTGTTACTTGATCTTTGTATTACTACAGAAATTTTTTAGTATTTTTCAGTACTATAACTTAAATATTTGACGGGTTCGCGGAACCGATCAGAAGAATAAATTATGTAAATTTATAAAAATTTGAGCTTCTCTATAAATACCTCCTCTATAAATTAGTATAACGAATAATCAAAAAAAATAATGAACAGCTTAATTCAGTGATCCAAGTGATCTAGTATCCATACAATAATTATTTGAGAAATATTTCGCAATAACAGAGAGGGGCCCCTGCGATAATGACTGTTATTCTACAAATGATGTCATACTTTTTATAATAAATCATTTTCGTAATTTTATTCCTATAATAATTTGTACGTTTTACTATAAAACCGAATTATGTACAGATCCAATGAAAACAATTACAAAAAAATCAAAAAACTTTCGAGATACGAGCCACGAGGAAGTAAAGAATACCAATAATATGGGCTAAATTAATTTTGAAACGGACAATCTTCAATTTTTAGCTTATGGTTTGGGAGGCCCCTAAGAACCGGAGGCCAGGGCCGGATTTAGAACAAGTGCCGCCCTAGGCCCTTTTAAATATGCCACCTCTACCCCAAGAAAAAAAAAATTGTAATTATTACAAATAAATTTATTTCATTTTAAAGAAATTAGGTCAATAGTCATTATAAACAAAACAAATAATAATTATAAATCCTAATTAGGCATTATCAGTATACATTTTGAATCTTAATCTTAAAATAATCTTAATAATCTTTAATCTTATACCTAGTAATACTTAATAGTTAAACTTATACCTAATCATAACCTATGTTATCTATAACATTTTACGACGAACTTTTTTAGACGCGAAATCGTCGATTACATCATCATAATTTATACTGTCTATGTATAAACTGTTTATACTGACGAACAATAAACTGAAATGAAGTGTGGTCGTGTGCGATGTGGATACACAATATCTTTAGCCAATTTCTATATAAATTATATTTTTATCGTAATTACTTTTAGGAACAACTTATATTATTATATACCTAGGTAGGTATCTTATCTTTATAGCTCACATTACGAGAAAATTGATTTCGGGTTAGTGACATTTTCAGTTTCATGCGCCCGTATATTTTACATACAGATATCTAAAAAAAATCATATAAATATTTCATGCATTCATATGATTCTTTTTTTATTTCTTACAAAATTTGCCGCCCCAAAAAATTTGCCGCCCTAGGCCCGGGCCTCACGGGCCTAGGCGTAAATACGGCCCTGCCGGAGGCCCGTGTGCATCGCACACCTTGCACACCCAAATTGTTGCGGCACTGGTTGGGATAACCCTCCCCATATACTTACAATGAGTCGGTTGTTTTTTATAATACAAAATTATATAATATGGCAAAAAAACGTTTGCGGGGACGTCTAGTATTTATATGAAATATTTGTAATTCTCTATTTACAACCAACGACAAACGTATTTTTCTTATAAAAAAAAGAGAGCATAATATATTATAGCTTTCGATCTACCCGTTAAATACGCTAAAAAATCCTTTGGTCAATATTTTGTGGACCATCTAGGTCAAGGGTGCCCAAACCCAGGCCCGCGGGCCACGAAGTGGCCCGTCAACGCTTTTAGATTTGCCCGCCAACATCTATAGTCTATACTCTATACTCTATAGTCTATGTCTCTATGACATTTTAAATTATTATTAAGATTTCTTTAAAGTTTAAATTTTGTTGTATATTTTATTTTATATACGTGTGTGTATCAAATTAGCACTAGGACCATTCCACACAGCAATGTTATCGGGTTTTCCGGTGACGACCGGATGCGTTTTACCCGAACCCGCATTTGTCGCGATGTTAATCGGTATTATTTTTATGTTTATAGATTATCGTGACCGTCCGTCGACGTAGTAAAATATTCGTAAATATTATAAAAATTAAAATTAAAACATGTGAAATTTAAAATGTTGTTTAATTTAAATATCTATCTGTCCTATCTAATTAAGTATCTATTGAAAATAGAATTTTAGATGAATTATAAGTGTAAGAAAGTCTTGTTCATAACATGGCCCGCCAGCTAAATGTAATTGCAATTAAAGCCCGCTTCCAAAATAAATTGGGCACCCTTGATCTAGGTCCAACGGGGCAGTTTAGTTTATAAATATTTATTTGACGACTTAGAGACCGAAGAGGTGGAAAACGCCGCTTCGGACGTACCTTAAAATCTCAAATACACTGTATACTTTTGGACGTGAAATTTTAGCCACAGAAATTCGCGATAAACGACAAGAACCATTGTCGCGACGTCGCGACGTCGTTAATACGTATAATACGCGATAAAGAGACTCGATCAAGACCGCGCGCCGCCGCCGCCGCCGAGATATTGCGATTGTCGTTTATTTTTAATTCTCTTGCCCGGAATCGCGGGCGCAATAATTATTATCGCTGTTATTATATAATTATTATTACCGTCGGGCGCGTGCAAAGTCGAACGGCGTCGTCTAGTTTTCTTTTCGTCGGGAAAATCCGACAGTACCGTGTTGTTCGTTTTTCGCGACGCGTCTACACGTTTTCGCTCGTCCGTTTTTCGTTTTACGCGTTTTTGTTGTTTTTTTTCCTCTCGGATTTCGAAAACGTGCCGCGATATAATCGTATAATTCGGACGACCGATGAGCTAGCCGACCGACATCCAACGTCATAACATCGCAGACATCACACACACACAGGTAGGCGCAAACGGAATAATCCCGCCGTCGACCAAGCCCGGGCGAATTTAGTTATTTCTACGCCTGGAAATTTATTTCGAAAAAACGTCCTTCGAGTTCGATAAAAAACCAAAGATATTACGACCGACGGAAAAAAAAAATCAGAAAAACGACGACGGCGAACGAGCCTTTTTTGCGCCCGACTATTCGAAAGCTAATGCTAATGTTTAGGGCAGAGGACTTGTAGCTCTAAAAAAGCTCTAAATATGCAAGCACTTATGCACTAAAAAACCCCATAATATGCACTTAAAATATGCACTTAAAATTTTTCCGCAGAACTGACTGAGACTAAATACTAAAATATTGATTCTTGTCGTGTCTAGAAACGTTTTATAAATAAATCCTAATCGAATAAAAGCCCGCATGGTGCGCACACGTCTGTAGTGGTGATGTCGTAGGTATAGTTTACGTTAGATAGTTATCGCTTCTAGAAAAAATTTGTGCCCGAGCACAGTAAAAAACCATATTATACGACAAAAATTAAAAATAAATACATTTTGACTGTATTGTTTGAAATAAAAATGTCACTGTGGAAAAAATCGATTTAGGTTAAATATGTCTCAAAAAGTATAAAATAGCGTATAAAAGTGTAAAATATGCCCTAAAAACCAAAAAAACGCAAAATATGCATTTATAAGCACAATAAAATTTCAAAACTAGCTTTGTGTAAGCATGAAACGTATTTGTTTCGCACTCTGCTATTTTTGTGACTGTGCAAAAAAAATATGCAAATGCTACAAGTCCTCTGCCCTACAGTAATGTTTAAACAATTACGGTTATTTATAACGCGTTTTCTACGGTAAAATACGGTTCTATTATGGTTTCGTTTCTATTTATTTTTTTCTCGCACTTTTAATCGCCTTAGATATCGATAAAACTCGCGTTTGTTTTTCGTGCCAAACGTCTACCCGTACATATGAGTGGGTAAGTGAGCCACTCACGACGTAAGTCATATTTTTTGGTAAAAACGAGTTATTTATTGTGGGCATTCAAGGCGAAGTAAGTCATAACTCAAACTTCTACCGTTAGACGCCATTGATTCGACCCTCAAAGGGTAATAATTTCATCCGGCATTTGTTGTTGAGTTTTTAATAAACCGTTTTGTTTCTCTAATAATTAAGCGACTGATATGACTCACACCACTATAATATGGCTAACCTAACCCACTCTTATATACGAGGCGTTGAGCGCAAAAGTGACCTGTTCCACAAAAGCAAAAGTGAGAGTAAATTAGCCTCCAAGTTGCAATGTTGAATAGGTCACTTTTGCATTTATCGTATATAACTATTTCACCGCTATAAAATGTTGTTGTTTAGGTCAAATTTATAAAAAGAATAACTTCATGTTTTTACTCATGTCAAATCATTGTTTTGCCAAATGAAAATACAATAATTTACATTCAGGTTTAATCCATTAATATGACACTGGTTATTGGTCAAAGATTGTTTATCAAGTTTTAATTTTTCATCGACGAATTGTAACCGACGATATTTTATTTGGAAAATGTTTTATATTATATTTCAAATGCTATGGTAAATACGCTACCGAGTCTAGAAACGATCAATATAATGTGCTCGAGTATATGCTCAAAAATGCAAATTTATGCAAAATAAGTTTGCACACTTGAAATCTATAGACTTTACGAATCGAATTTATATCATAATATTCCGGCGTAATTGTGGTCGCGCTAAAAAAAATATGCAAAGCCGTGAAAACATCCGAGCTCTGTTTATCGTCGATTTTTTAATTAAAAAATTTGCGAATAAATTCTAGTCGCGAGAAAAAGTACATAGAGTAAAATTCGTATTGAAGTCTTTCGATGACATATTTTGTAGAATGAATGAGATCGTTTTAGAATAAACGCTTGTTGTCACTAACAAATTACAATATTGCCTTACTTTATTGTAGTACGAAATAAATTTATACTTGGAAGAAGTTCTTTATACAATAGTTTACAATATTACGATGGACAGTTTTATCGGGGAAATTTGACTATATTGTCGTAAGCCACCGAAAATAATTTTCATGGTAGCCGATTTCATATAATTCGTATTTTTTATTATTTACTGTATCATTATTTCAGTTATTATTATTATCGAATAAGATAACATTATGCCGTGTCAAGTCGCGGTGAAACATCGGTGCTATTTTAAGTTTTTATCGATAACGTGAGTGACGGACTGGTTACATGACAAGTGGGGAAGCCGCCGACGATGACAATGTCATTACCGCTAGGGCGCAGCACGCGACGGAGGAAAAAATCTAAATTTTGCCAATTATAACACGCTTACTTAGATCCCAAATAAATCAATCAAAAGTGATTTTAGGACAAAAACACCTCTTATGAAAATTAAAGAAGACGTAATTTTTGAGGGCACCGTCGGACATTTTTTTAATATTACAAATATAACGTTCAATATGTACGTTACAAGGGAACAATATATTTTAGAATTTTCAAACTACTGTCATTTTTTAGGAAATTAGTTAATCGAAAAACCCTCCGATGGTGCCCTCAAAAATTACGTCTTCTTTAATTTTCATTATAGGTGTTTTTGTCCTAAAATCACTTTTGATTGATTTATTTGAGATCGAAATTAGCATACTAAAAATTATCTGTGTGGCGTCCTCTTAACTTTCGTTACGTCATCAGTCGATAAATAAGTTAAAATATTTTCCGCAAACCGTATTTTTGAATATTGATTACGTTACAATTAAATAATAATTATCGACCGTTAAGTGTAGAATTGGGAAGGTTAATTTAATAATTATTAGAAACCCAATCGGTTGGTAAATATTTACTGGCGCCTCGAACGTTTTTAGAAAAATAATCAAATATTTTCTGTATCGCGTGGGCGGCCCCCGGCGCGGCGGTGCGTCCGAAAATTAGATGCCAAAAACACAAGTGCACGTCATCGCTCGGAGAGATTATTCGCCGAAACGTTATATTATATTATTATTACGACGCGTTTTGCTATTATAAAGTCTTACAAAAAAGTAAAGAAAGTTATTTGTATACGTCATGTCATAATATTTATATACACCGCGCGCAGTCGAGTATTTAAACACTTTCGTATTATACGAGAGCATACGAATCGCAATAAATACAATTTTAAATACGGTTTGTTTTATTTTAGAATTCGCGTGGGAATTCTTTTACACGCTCGTTTTGAGCGGATGTTTATTTTCGTTCAAAACGTCTTTTTATCGCACGTAAACGCGGTTTTTTTTTTTTTAATTACCGAATAAAACTCGTAAAATAATTGCAAACTTTTGTCACAGTGCGTTTTCATATAAAATATATTATTACGCGTAGGCGGCGAGAAGAAAAAGACCGCGTTTTTGTAATACGTTATTAAAATAGGGCGCTCGTATTTTGTAGCAAATGCCACTTTTGAGGGGAGTGTGATGGAAAGATAATTCTTATAAATACGTTTTCAATCGATCCGATTTCAATGAAGTAAACTTTTTTTCTTTTTTTTTTTGCTTTTTTCCATAAAACCTGCTTTTTTATTAACTTTTACATTATTTTCTTGAAAATTTTGGACTATATAATATTATTACCAGAAATTATAAAGCCAGTGAGAAAAACCAGTGATAAATGTACGACTGATGAAATGACTATTATGTTATTGTGTCGAAATTGTCCTAACTTGACCGAATATATGGTCGTAAATTCCTTTTTTAGAATTAAATTTAATAAATGCTTTTTTAAGGATTTATTTTGCTACAAAAATCCAAGTCCTACTTATTTATAATATTGCAAACGTCGAGAAAAAATAATTACACGTTTTCAAAATTGAAGTGAAAAAACACACACACTGCGAGGTGAAACCAAATGTCTGAAAAAATAATCTAAAATTCAAATTTATATTCATGAGCTTTTCGACGAGCGCGTCGCATTATTTTGCACCGGAGAAAAAAAAATAAAATAATTTTAAAAACGATAAAAATCGTCCGAGCCCGACGAGTTTTTACGCGAATTTTTTGCGCGCGTATTTCTCTCGGTTTGAAATCATTATTGTCCGACTATAACAGGTCGGAGCCGCGATAGTTTTGGTGCGCGGGCGTGGGAAATACGATGGCCAATCAAGTCTGCCAGATGAGGCTCAAACCGCAGTTCGATTCGATCGAGACCGCCGCCGCCGCCGCCGTCAACAACAATAACGTGAGATGATGATACGCGAAACGCAAAATATCATCGCTGCGTTTCGGAAAATCGATCGCCGTTTAATCCGCCTTTTTTCTCATTTCTAGACTCGCAACAAAAGAAAGAAACTGTACTTGACGAGTGAGCTGATGAGAGGCATAGCACAGTTCAAACGCATGGTTATATCGCAGAAGAGAAATCAAAAAATCAAGTAAAACCCGCACGTTGACCTCGAAAAAAATCCACGCGAATTTGCATGTTTTTTTTTTTTTTTTTCATGAAAAAATAAGCTTAAAATTTGTTTCGGAGAAATGGAATTGGAAAATTTTATTTCGCATATTTTCGCATTTTTATAGCACGCGAATTTTTTCATCGATCGCGTTTTATTGTCGAGAAAATATCGATCGAATTGAGAGCGCGTTTAAAATAATTAATTGTAATCCGTCCGTGTACATTTCAATGTAAAAATGTGTTTGTTGACAATTTTTTTTTTTAATTTTGCAATTTATAATCTTACGACAATATTAATCGGGTAATTTTTTGTTTATGACGTTTCGACCAAATGAATAATAATTTAATCCTTTCAGTCCCGAATTAAGTTTTGATCGCAAAAAAAAAAATCCAATATTTGTGACATAATATATTATATAATATAAAAATGGAGACAAAAAATTGGAAATTGAATCAGTTGAGAACGGCTGGGCCGATTTGGCTCAAATTTTTTTTAAATGATAGAGAATGTCGGGGAGCGGGTTTATAGCATAAATTATGGAGAAAATTAACCCTAAGGGGGTTAAAAGGGGTAAAAATGGAAAAAATCCTGAGTCAATGTAGCTTTGTGGTATTAAATTTTGTCAATAGTTTCATTTAATATAGCAGAGGCCCCGTGGGAAAGGATTTTTCGAAATTCGACCCCTAAGGAGGTTAAAAAGGGTAAAAAGGGTGAAACTAGAAAAATTCGCCTGGCTGGAACTGCTGGAGCTTTGAGTATGAAATTTGGGCAGCAGTTTCGTTTTATATAGTGGAGACCCCATTGGAAAGGATTTTTCGAAATTCGACACCTACCGGAGTTAAAAGGGGTAAAAGGGGTAAAAATGAAAAAAAAACAGATAAAATAAAAAGTTATACTGCACACGGGCGAAGCCGGGTTATTCAGCTAGTATATTATAATAGTATATATTATTATGTGACCAAACTAAGGGTTTTTTTTTTGAGTTTCGAAATTTTTTCATCACAAAGTCCTAAGTTATTGAGACGTGCCATTGTAATGGCAATTGGGCAACAACAGATAATAAATAAATCGAATATAATATTTAGTTTCGGTTTTTTAATTTTTTAAATAAATCTCGAATGCATGATTTCTAGACCCAATTGCCATTTTAAAAATATATATTGTGATTTTTAGTGTTTGTATTATTTTGGGAATAGAAAAGGGAAAGTGATATGTAAAAAAAAAAATTCTGAAAAAAAACGTCGCGAATTAAACCGAATTTATACTATCGTTTTTAACGTAATCTACACAATATGTTTTTACGTATAAATCAATGCATTTTACGTAGCAAAATGATACGAATTTAATTTCATAACGACGGCGTTTGGTTTATTATTATGCCGTTGAAATAGCACTGGGGACTGAAAGGGTTAATAAATTAAAACGTTATATTTCACGCGGACATTATATTCGTGCAATTTCGAGTGCCGTAAAAAATCACAACAAACAACTATTTTTCGTCTATTATTATGTAATATAATGTCAAAACATTATTAAATATAATCTTCTTATATAATATAAAAATGAATCGCAAAATGTGTTGTAAGCGCATAACTCAACAACCCCTGAACCGATTTCGCTAATTCTTTTTTTATAATATTCCTCGAAGTACGAGGATGGTTTTTACGGAGAGAATTATTAAGAAAACTTTAACCCTAAGGAGGTTAAAAGGGGTAAAAATGGAAAAAATCCTGAGTCACTGGAGCTTTGTGGTATTAAATTTTGTCAATAGTTTCATTTAATATAGCAGAGGCCCTTAAAGAAAGGATTTTCTTAAATTCGACACCTACCGGAGTTAAAAGGGGTAAAAGGAGTAAAAATGAAAAAAACTGATAAAATAACAAGTTATACTGCACACGGGCGAAGCCGGGTTATTCAGCTAGTATATTATATTTAAACGACAATGAAATAAAACACCAGACGATGATTTTTAATCGAGAAACCGGTCGTGACTTTTTCACACTCTTACTCGTAATACTCAAGAACTTTGTTTTATTTTATTATCGTTTGAATGCGTAGTTTCTATTTTTTACGTATTATTATCAGGGTTCGGATTTTATAGTACCAAAAAACCGTAAAACGTGCTCTATAAATATGCCCTAAAAACATCGAAAATAGCAGAAGAAAAATAATAAATACGAATCGAATTTTTCTCATGGATTCGCGTAAAACGAATACTATTTGTCGTTCGATATTAGCCAAAAATAGCACGAAAACTTCAAAAATAGCACTAAAAATCCAAAACTCTTCAAATATGCAAAAAAACGGCAAAATTAAATGTCATATTAAGAGTATTTTTATCTCTATCCTATATAATATCATAAGTAGCGAATGCAATAAAATCCGAACCCCGATCGTTATAATAATATAATGGTCAAACCGATTTCGGAAAAAATAAACCAAAAAAACGCCGCGTGTTTTTAGTTTCCTCGACCCGGTGCGACGCGAGAACCTGGCGCTGTACTGCGACGAGGCGGAGGACACGAAGCGTCTCCTGCGGGCCGGCGTGAGCGCACTGCAGGACGTGATCGTGCGCGAGAGGTGCGCCCGGCGCGAGTACGTGGCCAACGTGACAGGACGCCTGGACGGGCTGCGGATCCTGGACCGGGCCAAGGAGGAGCACGCGCGCGACCTGGAGCGATTCCTGTGCGAGGAGGACGGCACGATCGGGACGCTGCGCGAGGCCGCGGAGCGCGTGCACGGCGCGTACGAGGCGCTCCGCGCGCGGTTCTACGAGTCGTTCGGCGCCGGGGAGAACGGGGACGGCGGCGGCGGCGGCGGCGTCCCGGCGCTGTGCCGGACGGTCGAGAGGTTCGCGCGGATCTGCGACCGCGCGGCGGCGGCGGCGGCCGGTGCGGCGACGGACGCGACTCTGCGGGACGACGTGCTGACGCTGCGGGACGACGTGCTGGCGCTGCGGGACGACGCGGACCGCGCGCTGGCCGCGTGGCCGGGGACGGCTGGGACGGAGGCTGGCGCGCCCGACCGGCGGTTCGCGGCCGTGTGGGACGCCGTGGCGTCCGTGCACCGGGACAACAGGGCGCTGGAGCGCGCGGCCACGGCGCTCGACGGCCAGACGGCCGAGCTGGAGGCCAGCCTGTCGGACGCGGCCACCGGGTACATGGCGCTGGACGCGAGCAAGTCGGACCGCATGTGCCGCGCCGTGGTGCTGGACGACTTTTGCGCGGTCACGGAGCAGATGACGGCGCGCCAGATCAGGAACCTCGAGTTCGGGCGCATACTCGCGGTCGACGACGAGCAGATCGCGCGCGAGCTGGAAAAAGTCCAACAGCTCAAGGCGAAAATCTCACGGTAAACGGAAACAATACAGGCCCTGGCAGGGGTTTTCTCTAAAAAAAAACGCGTTTTCGAAAAATATTTTCAATAAAAAGTCAGTTCATACGCCTGCACACACTGCGAAAAATTACGCCTACTTTTAATTTCGTTTTTTTTCGTAAAATCAACACGTTTATTAATTGAAACCTATTTTTAAATTAATACGGTAAACGAAACAATACGAACGACGCGCGACGGTTCGCCGCGATCATAATAATGGCGTAATAAAAGAAAATTTTTAGAGTTTTCTCTAAAAAACGTGTTTTCGAAAAATCTTTTTATAAAAAGTCAGTTCATACGCGTGCGGGGCTGCACACACTGCGAAAAATTACGTCTACTTTAAAATTTCTATTTTTGTCGTAAAATCAACACGTTTATTAATTCAAACCTATTTTCAAACTAATAATTACTATATAGTTATACGGTAAACGAAACAATACGGACGACGGTTTTATAATAATGGCCTGGCAGGGGTTTTCTCTAAAAAAAAAAACGCGTTTTCGAAAAATATTTTCAATAAAAAGTCAGTTCATACGCCTGCACACACTGCGAAAAATTACGCCTACTTTTAATTTCGTTTTTTTTTCGTAAAATCAACACGTTTATTAATTGAAACCTATTTTTAAACCAATACGGTACACGAAACAATACGAACGACGCGCGACGGTTCGCCGCGATCATAATAATGGCGTAATAAAATAAAATTTTTAGAGTTTTCTCTAAAAAACGTGTTTTCGAAAAATCTTTTTATAAAAAGTCAGTTCATACGCGTGCGGCTGCACACACTGCGAAAAATTACGTCTACTTTAAAATTTCTATTTTTGTCGTAAAATCAAGACGTTTATTAATTGAAACCTATTTTTAAACCAATACGGTACACGAAACAATACGAACGACGCGCGACGGTTCGCCGCGATCATAATAATGGCGTAATAAAATAAAATTTTTTAGAGTTTTCTCTAAAAAACGCGTTTTCGAAAAATTTTTTTGTAAAAAGTCACTTCATACGCGTGCGGCTGCACACACTGCGAAAAATTACGCCTACTTTTAATTTCGTTTTTTGTAAAATTAAGACGTTTATTAATTCAAACCTATAACTAGATAATAACCAATAGGTACTAGCAATAGATGACAAATAATTAGTATAAATAAAACGAAACGAAAAAAATTTTAATAGAAATCAACGGGTACGTATTTTCCATTTGATCGATCGACGGATAATATTTATTTTTAAACAAAAACGACGAGCTCGACGGAGACGTTTACCAATAGTCATTACACGACAGCGATAAATAAAAATAAATCGTTATAATAAAGTACGTACTATAATAACAATGACCGATCTTTGCGCCGAAATCGGGCGATTTTAAAAAATACGATATCGCTAAAAAAAAAAGAAAAAAGGCCGGGTAGCGGTCGCCGCCCTTCACCTCACCACGCCTATCGTCTAAAGTAAATTATATAAATTTTATAAATAAAACGAAACGAAAAAAATTTTAATAGAAATCAACGGGTACGTATTTTCCATTTGATCGATCGACGGATAATATTTATTTTTAAACAAAAACGACGAGCTCGACGGAGACGTTTACCTATCGTCATTACACGACAGCGATAAATAAAAATAAATCGTTACAATAAAGTACGTACTATAATAACAATGACCGATCTTTGCGCCGAAATCGGGCGATTTTTTCTCACGGGGCGGCAGCGCAAAAATACGATATCGCTAAAAAAAAAAAAAAGGCCGGGTAGCGGTCGCCGCCCTTCACCTCACCGCGCCTCTATCGTCTACTAAAGTAAATAAATAAAATAAATACTACTTACGGCCCGGCCGGTGTGCTTCGAGGTCGGAGGAATCGTTGAGGTCCGGTGTGATGTTGGCTAGTGCAATTTCGTACGTATGGCGACACGGGCGCGCGAAAGTCACGATTATAAAAAGGGTTTCGCCGACACGGCGATAAATAATATTACGCACAATCGACGGGAGAAATGAATACCGCGCGACGTTTAAACGGAGAACGACTGTTGCCGGGACAGCCGTCGACACTATACTGAATCCGCGCGCGAGTCGGGTCGATCGACCCCGACGGGTTGTGCGCGCGCGCCGCGCCGCTCGGTTTTCATTGGTCCGACGCGAACTTTCCGATTTCGCTTCGTCGTTCGATTGTTACAACTATCGTTACACAATCAGGTGTTTACAACGAACCATATTATAATATAATCGAACAGCTGTTCGATTTCTACACGTTTCCGGTGCGAAAATTGCGATTTTTTTTCGACATGGGCTGGGAAAAATACGATTTTGGCACTTCGTGAGGGCGGCACGTCAAATCGGAAGTCGGGAGAATGGTGTCCCCCGCGTCCCCCCCTCCGCTACTTCTGCTAGACTTTCGTCGGTCCGACGCGAACTTTCCGATTTCGCTTCGTCGTTCGATTGTTACAACTATCGTTACACAATCACGTGTTTACAACGAACCATATTATTATATAATCGAACAGCTGTTCGATTTCTACACGTTTCCGGTGCGAAAATTGCGATTTTTTTTCGACGGGGTGGGAAAAATACGATTTTGGTACTTATGGTGAAAAAATGAGGGCTGTTGCCTCCCCTATAGGCGCCCACGAAACGAGGGGAGGGTTATAGTTTATTTTAAATTTCAAGTGTCTCCGCGTCCTTGTTAGTAAACGTTACGGGAAAAAGTCGAGGGCGGCACATCGAAGTCTGATCGGAGACTGCAGGTGTCCCCCGCGTCCCCCTCCGCTATTTCTAATCCTGCGAGTTGGTTTATTTTTATTTTTTTTTTTTTAGTACATACGCTCGCGCTCGTTTTCAATTTATCCGAGGACTGACGTTTTTCTCTTTCTCTTTTTTTTTCCAGGAAAAAATACAAAAAACAAAAGCTTCTCGGGGAGACGGACGGCGCGAGGACGAGATTGGACGCGTGCAGAGACCGATACGAAGAGCTGGAACGGAGGAAGGCTTTTCTGGCCGACGACCTGTTCGACGTGAAACGTTCGCCCAACAAACTGGCGGACCAGTCGGAGCTGCAGTTCGGGCAGCGGGCGAAACACCTGAAAGAGCTGAAAATCCATTACAAGAAACTGACTAACGTAAAGTCGCTATGCATTTAATAACCGCTACGTTTGACTCGCATCGTCCTCAGATGTTAAGAAAAAAAAACAAAAAAAAACCACGTGAATTATTATTATTATTAATTATTATTCGATTACCTTTGCCGTCGCGAACGTTATATTATTGTTGCTCTGACGATTTTGAAATTATACCAATCGTTCGGTTAGGTTTTCGAATTTTTTCGATCCGTCGTCGACTCGACTCGACGCTGTACGATCTCGATTTCACCGACCACCAACACGATGTTTACTAATATTGACGTGTTGACTTTTCAGAAAAGAGATGCTCTAAAACTGAAACTACAAAAATATCAAGAGCCGGTCGTCAAGACGTCCGGCCAGATAAATCGGCTTTACAATCCTTGAGTCTTATACACGACGCCGTTTTTATTATTATTATTTTTAATTATCAAATTATTTAATTATCATTAGCGTAAGGTTTTTAGTAAAGGTAAAAAAACATTCTCGCGCGCGCGAGTACCGACTGTTGTTTTTTTTTTTATTTTATTTTTTGTGTTTACCTCGAAACGTTTTTCAATTATTTTAACTTTTATTTCATTTTAGAGTTTAATTTTCTATATAAAATCGCACGTTTATTTTTTTTTTACATACATATACGTATATGCGCGCGCAATTTTTACAAGTCTTGTTTTTTTTTTTTTTTTTACACGAAAGCGTCTCTTTTAAATATTGTATTTTTATTAATCGACCGACTGTGGACTTTTACAACAACAACAAAAAAACTGAAATAGTAAAACGACACGCCGGTGTTAAAGCAATAATAAACATTTATTTCAAGTTTATCTCGACAATAATACTATTTTATACATATACATTTGCTTTTTGTTCCATCGTGTGTCCATAAATCACACGTCTATCGTCCACACGTAACATCATGATTATGAATCGCGCGTTTTATATAATATTATTATTATTATTGTAAATTAACACGAACATAGACGATAATGTACGCGACGACAACACAACATCGATATAATAATATGTTTATCGTATCGTCGTTTGTGTGTGTGTGTGGTTTGTTAAGAAAAAAAAAACATTTCTACGTACAATATAATTTTCGCGATACATAATATTTTTTTAACGATAATATGCTACGAAAAAAATTTAAATTATTTCAATCGTTTTAGTCTTAAACGTTATTTAAAAACTATAGAAAAAAAAAAAAAAAAAAAATCATAATAATTATAATAATAATAATAAGAATGAAAATTCGAGTATAACATTTGATAATTATTATAATCACAGATTATAAAACGTTGTACGCGTTTTCGTTGGTTTTTTTTTTTGGGAAATTATCGATGGAAAAACGAGAGGAGTGACGACGACGACGACGACGGTTCGAGACGACGCCGCCGCCGCCGCCGCAAACACGAAAAATAATAATATTATATTAGTACATACAATATTGTATTATATTATTAATATAAATGTACAATTTGGCCGCGCGTATAATATTGTTTTTTCAGAGGAGAAAAATAAATAAATAAAAAAAGCAACAAATCTCATAGTTAGGTTGGTATACTATAGTGATAAATACTTAAAATTCGAAATTAAAAAAAAGTTAAAATCGTCCGATCCGTAGACGTGTTTCACATGCACCACGCGGGATATATTTTATAGTAAGTAAAACACGGTTAAGATCGGCTAAGAGAAATAAAAGCGAAAAATGCACGTTATCAAAATATTAAAAGCTGCCCCGGGGACTCGTTTCTAATTAATTTTTCATCAAAATTCTCGTAATAATAATATAATAATAATAATAATAATAATAATAATAATAATAATAATTATAATAATTATAATAATAATAATAAAATGATAAATAATAGAAAAAAAAAAAAAAAACACATTAATATTGCTTATGTACTAAGGGTAATCGAAAAAAAAAAAAAAATCATCGATCTTTCTTTCTAATCGATTCTTAATTTTAAAATAATCAAAGGTAATATTAATATTTTTGTTGAGCTATAAGATTAAAATCGTTTTATAACCGCTTTTACAAAAAAGAGTAAATTTTCAAAGTGACACGACGTCACCGTTATAGTAAAAGAAAAAGGAAAAACGAACGAGTAAACGCCGTCGAATAGAATAATATTCCGTTATTTTTCGTGTGTTTTTGTACTATGTGTATGTAGAACAGATTAGGAACAGTTTATGTTATTTATGTTAAAATCAGTAAAAATGTAATATTATTTCACACGATTAAAATACACGTTTCTCAGACTTGTTGGAAGAGATTTTCAATAAAAAATACTTTGTATCACAACAAGTGAACGATATCAAAAATTTAGTTTGGTCAGTTTACAACGAGTAAGTAGTCCAGAACATCACCCGAGTGATTTTATATTAGAAAAAAAAAAACTTAACTATTGTTATTAAATTTATTATATTTTCTTTTTTTCCTGAAGGATAACGATCCTGGGCGATTCAAAGGCACTTATCACGACTCTCTGGACCAAATGTATACAATTTTAAACAGTATAAATAATTTGTTGAAACATTCGACTTGAGCAAATAATTTACCATTTCGTTGTTAAATAAATAAATAGAAAAAAAAATTAATTAATTAATTATAATAACAAAAAGAGAATATTATACATTCGAAATATAAAACGTATTGTCACAACAAAATAATGTTTTATTGCTTCTATTTACTCACATTTTAATTACAAAAACCAACAAAAATACAAAATTCTATATAAAAAAAAAAGAAAAAAAAAAAAAAAAAAACAATGAAATATATTATTCTATGTTAAAATATTAATTCGGAATACAAACAGGATGAACATTACGATAACTTTTTACGGATTTGAGTGAATATGAAATACTACGCAACCGAGGTAATAGTATTACAACGTTGTTGTATCGCAGAGAATATAATATAATATAATATATATTATATCATATTACAGAAAATTAACAATGTTTGAAACAAAAAAACATACAAACAAAAAATTAAAAGAAACTGACGAAAAATTGAAAATAAAATATTTATCAAAAACCTTATTGCTTTAGAAATACTCACATTTAGATGTTTATTATTTTTAACAACAACGACTTATTTTATTAAGTGGCGCCTAATTTCAGGGATTCGGAGGAATGGATTGGTAAAGCCAAACTATTATGTTTAGTATTATCATACTTATTGTTTGCCTCATTCGGTTGATCTCTTTGGGGTAAATTAATTATCTCGGAATAAATATGATTCATCAAACACACAATCGTTGAACGTAAAAATAAAATGACAACAAAATAAATATTACTCGTTAAATATGCCAATAAAATAAATTAAATAATACACGTTACATATAATAATACTAATGATACTCCTTTTTCTTTTTTTTTTACGCAATGGGTAACACATGAGATATGATATAATAGTGACAAAAAACTTAGGTTTAAGAAAAAAGAATTCCTAAAAAAAGCTTTGGCAATCATAACACAAACAACGGTTTGAACTTGGGAACATCGATCGTTTGAAAAATTAAAATAATTAATAGTAATAATAATAATAATAATAATAATAATAAAACATTTAGCAGTCTGTTTTTGTTAAAAAGAATTTTATTTTTCAATGGACGCGGAGAACACGTTGAGAACAAGAAAGATGTATTTTAAATGATGTCGATTAAAATAACCGTAAGGGTTGTGTTTTAAATTTTTTGTAAATTATAACAATTTCCGGTGAGCTGCCACTAAAACAACAACCATTTGGAGAATAACGAGCCCGTGAATCGTTTAAAAAATAAATAAATAACAGAATGCTAATCTCATAATTATCATAAACTTCACCAGACGGGGGGGGGGGGGGGGGGGGGGAAACATTTGAGTATAAATCCGTTAAGGCGCTCCTAACTTTTGTGAATGTTTTCAACGACATGATACAAACTCCATTTCTTTATAAGTACAAACAATGAATTTACTTGGCTAGTGACATTATCAAACATAAATTACAGAGCATTTTATATACATAATCAGTCATTGCGAGTAACACATTGAAAATAATAATAATAATAATAATAATAATAATAATATACTTATAGCTTATGTGAATCGATTAAATACAATTAATGGGAAACATCACTTGAAAATGATCAAAACAATAAACCAAATTGGTGTTCAATAAACCTAACTGTGATTTCACAAAATATTTTCGTTGTTGTAATTACATGTATATTTACATAATACATAATGTGTTGTCCACCGAATCGTTTAACTATTACAATAATTCTCTTACCGTATTTGATTTGGTGGTTGAATATCTTGGTACTTACATTTTAATTTTAATGTTATTCACACACCTACAAATATAAAAACACCGTGGTAGAGAATCTAACGAAAGAAGAGGGGGAAAATACCTAATTCAAATTCGATTAGGACTTTAAATATTGAAGTTATAGAAAAATGAGTCACTAAACTAGGATCAGAGGCGACTTGTTTCTTTAAATAGCACCGACAATAATCGTGAAGAATTAAATAAACAAAAAGCGGACCAACGAATGCGTGGCTATTAAAATAGGAAAGATCGTAATAACAAAAAAAATTAAATTAAATAAAATATAGAATAATATAAAAAGACTCGTCAGTCGGCTGTGCGCCGCCTTTCAGTGCTAACGGCGTAGTGCTTCCGGGCACTGAAATCGAAGCTGGGATTGTATAGACGAGGAGAAATGGCGGGTGAGTCCAAGGGTCCGTGCGACACGACCGTGTCAGTTTCAACTACAAGACTAATTACACGTCGAAAATTATTCATAGTAACACTCACTGTACATTATTGTATACTCTTGAACATCCTTAGAAACATATGTTTTTCAGTCCGTTTACTTCGATATGTTAGACGGCAATGTTGCGGATCTCTGATGTACAGAACTTCCATGGTAAAGTTTCAACGTGGAGCGCGTCGACTCTCTACAAAAGAAATATCGATTCGACGTCGAGTTAGTTTAGCATAGTCAATTTAATATGATCGAAAAAAAAAACAACAAAACTAACCTGGGCGATATTTTAGAACCGTCTGGATTGGTGTTGGCCTTGTATCCGCACTTTTGGATTTTTTTACTCAGTCGGTGCACCCACAGTTTTTGATCGTCTCGACTGGGCGCCAGTATTAACAATTCCTTCGCGGACGTAGGGTCGTTGTGTAATTTACAAGGTGCAATGGCGTCTTCTTTGCGTTCGAGATGTTCTTTGTGTACTTTTATTCTGCAGCCTAACACGAAAAAAAAAAAAAAATGCAATATACTCGTCTGACGACGACGACGACGTTTATGCGGTTCGACTTACTTCTACATTCCAATGCTGGCGGTGGTCTAAATACATTCGACAGCGGTTTGGGACACACTTCACAATTGGTCGGCATGTGAAACGATATCTGAACAAATTCGTGGCCTTTTAACGTAATGGTGCCAGGCTTTTCGTCCACGGTACTTGTAACACTTGTGCTTCTCGACAAATGTTCTGGACCGGATTCGTTAGGCCTCCTTGCCTCACCTTCGCCGGCGTACAATAACTGAAAATCGAATGAAGAATGGGACGATTATATTATATTTATTTTACATATAGACAGAAATATTTATGTATACGTACTTGGAATATACGCGGGATATCTTTGGCGTCTGCACGGATTACATCGCCTTGGGTTACGGATCGTACGTGGAACACTTTACTGGAATTCAAACGATTGAAATTAACACACGAGTTACAATGAAATATCGCAACTATTCACAATCATGTAACGGAGCTCACTTTAAATTTATTATTAATATAGGATCAGTATTCTGTTTGTCGCTTTCGGAGTTGTAGAAAAATATTTTCTTCGACGACACTACAACATACTGTTTTTTCCAACCATGCCGTCTAATGTTTTGTTTATTGGGAACTGATAACCAGCCTTCTAGCCTGGATTCTGTAATGATTTAAATAATAGCTGGTTGATTACCAAGTTTTTACAACATGAAATTAAGACGCGTAGAAAATACAAACCTTGAGTATACATATCAGTATCATCGTTGTCGGCACTACTTAACGATGCCGTCTCACTGCCCATGTTAGTTAATTTTCCTTGAAGTTGTTCGATTTCTGAATCTTTTGAATCCAGCTCCATTTGAAGTTTTATCCTATTGGTGTTATCTTCTGTCATTTGCAATTGCATTTCCTGAAAATCTTTCTGCCATTTATTCACTTCTTGGTTGTATTTATCACGTTCCTAAAAACAAAAAAGTTATATTTGTGAATGCACGATAAATATTTATAACGATTGGGAGAGATTTTAGTTAAGTGATTAGTTGGAAATAAAACTATTACTTTACTTTATATAACGCTTAAAAATTTAAAACACAATATGTTAGTGAATTTTGATTACATACTTGGGTTAACTCTTGTTGTAATTTTCGACATTCTTTCTCTTTTCTGCGCAAATCAGCTGACGATACTTTGCTCTTTCCTTTAGTTGTATTGTCTTTACGATTCATAATCTCGGCAAGTTTATTAACAGCTTGAGCTTTCAATAGTTGTTCTTGTTTCAGTTGTTTTCGAAGCTTTTCTAATTCCTCTATAAAGTTCTTTTTACTTTCTATAAACAATAAATATTGAAATTGTGAATTCCATACAATATAAACACATGTGACTAGTAACATAAATAGAAATATATTTTACCTTCTTGAATTAAATTCAATTGATTTTTCAACTCTTCGTTATCCTTGATCAATTGTTCCATTTTTTTCTTCAATTCATTCTCTACTTCTCTCAACTAAAAAAAAAAAAAAAAATGGTATGTAATTTAAATCGAACAAATTAAAATATATATAATTATATCTTACATTATTAAGAGTAAATTCTTTTGATTCTAAGTCGTTGCGGTGTCGGTTTTGACTGTCTCTTAGTTCGAGTTCTCTCAAATTCTTCTCCTTTTCTAAATCTATAATCGTTTCCTCGGCAATAGATCTGGCAAGAGCTTCACTGTCGGCTCTGGCTAATGCTATTTGTAATTGATGAGCTAGAGAGCCGCGTTCTTCTTCTAACTCGGCAGCACCTTTTCCTCTATCTTCCACTTCTTCGCGGAGTTCAGCCGCTTGAGTTTTGTACAATGTCTGTAAATTATTCAACACATGACGGTAAGTATAAATTAAATTACACGCTAGTTAAGATGGAAATGTTACCGAAAAATATTGCTCCGCTTCTAATTGGTCTTGCAACTCTTTCATTTGTAAATCAGTAACAGAGTGGTCTGTCTTCAATTTATGCAATTCCTCTTCAATAGCACGTTTATTTTCTCTTAACAGTGTGACTTCGCGTAACAACTGTGCTTCTCTTGCCCGTAATTGTGTTGCCTCGGATATATGAATACCCAATTCCGATTGTAAGTTGGACTTCTTCGATAGTTCTTGTTCGATTTGAGCGTGCAAAGCTTTACTCTACAATAATACACAAGTCATGTAAAAAAACAATACAAACGACATAATGTAGAACGATCGATTACGTACTTTTTCTACTTCCTGTCGATGTTCACCTTCGAGCTTTTGAAGCCTTTGTTGTATTTGACGATAATCAACAGAAAGCATTGAAATTTGTCGTTCTTTTTCTTGAGTGAGCGAGTCGGCTTTTTGTCTTGCGTTCTTTTCATCGTTTAGTTTAGCTTGAAGCGCTAATAACATAAAAATAATAAAAACAATTAATACACATTTTTGAAAATCAACATACATTCGTTCACAAATTACCTTTAAATATATAATCCATTTTAACTAAAGCGTGAAAACAAAACAAATAGACTAGCTAATTAATTGTTTTCTTTTTACCTAACTGAATTAAATTAAATCACAATTGTACTAACTAATTTTATTTGGTGAACGAATAATGTTATCACAATTATTTATCAATGTTCTCATGCTACATCAACATAATAAATATCATAATCTTTGTTGACAACAATAAACTCAGAATTATTACATTCGATTAAAAGTATATTTTTATATAAGACTAATTCTCAGACATCACATAAAACAAGGGAAGGTTAGGTATAGAATAACTATTTATTTAAAAAAAGAATCATAGTTCTAAGATAATTATTTTAGTTAAAATTATTGAAAGTACAAAGAAATAATTTATATTTAAGAAAAATTAATATTAAATTTAATGTTGATGTGTTGATACTCAAAAATATTTCTAAAAAGATCACAAAAAAATGTATTTATGATCTAAATAACACTAAAAGTTCCCTACATGTGGTGTAAAAAAATTACTAGTTTTAGAAATGAATTGAAATAATTCTAAAATGCTTAGGAAAAAAATGTTTAGACTAAAAATAATAATGAATTTAACATACGCGATATGATGATTAGTTTTTAATGGTCGATGAAAACGACATTGATCAAAGTAAAAAATGTACTAATTATAATTCAATAAAAATAGTATAGACTATAGAAAAACTATATTGTAAGTACACATTAAAGTATTTAAATAGCATTTAATGAAAAATGTTTAGTAACTAATTGGTAATTAAATTAAAATACTTTACCACACGGTGTATACAAATTAGAGTGAACTACATAGTTGGTGATACACTCATATTGGAAAATATTTGTACGCTAAAAATATTTTTGGATTCAAATAGTTAATAGAAGACATTCGAATAAAGAACCCATCATTAAATAACTAACAATAAACTAACAAGCAATTATTGTAACTATTATTAACCAATTAGTTTAATTGAATTTTTTTTTTTTTTTTTGTTAATTTTAATGACTATAATAAAAAAAACTTTCAAATACATACCTTTAACTATTTCAAGATTAGCCTGTTCATTATTCACCAATCGACTTTTTTCTGTTTCTTCGTGAGCCCGAACTTCTTGCTGATATCTATTTTGAGCAGTTTTCAACTCCAACACCAAAGAAGCGCATTCTTTTTCCAACACTGACGTTCTTTCCCCGAGTTGTCTATTGTCTTCGCTTAATTTCTGTTCCCTCAGCTTAGAGCGTGAAAGATCAGCCTGACAAGCTTGCAGTCGACCTTTAAAAGTAATTTATAAAAAATTTTAAAACATATATAGAAATAAATCTTACATACCAGACATGTTTGAAAACAGATAAATCAATTAGAATGTGACCATAATATGAATTAATTTCAACCAGATAATGTTCAGAAGCTCTACAAATTATCGATAGGTTTGGTTTTCTTCAAATTAACTCTTTTTAACACTATAATATTCACTTGTAAAGGTACTAATAAAATACAACTCGTAAAGGTAAAGATTTAACTGATAAGTTAAAGAGTACGTGCGTGTCACACACTCTATGTTAGACTGAATGAAAAAAATACACTGCTTCCTACCCAATTCTATTCCACATTAATAAAAATGTGATTAAGATCTCATAAAACATACAATTAAGATCACATTAGTTTTCTACCTACCGCTATTATTGATATGCATTAGTTTCAAGGTAGGTATTCTAGCATTTTAACACTATTGTTAGCAGATGTTTTAAATGGAAACAGCAATTTGGATATTTTCACCATTTTAGCACTCGGAAAAAAAATAAAAAAAATAAGCAATATTTAAACAATTTACCTTCCAGTTCCAGTTGTAAATCACGCAGAGAACTTTTTTCTTGCGACAACTGTCCTTGTAGAGTTGCTAATTCTTCGTGTAATGTATCACGATTTAATTGCAAAGTAGTTAACATTGTTTGTAGTTCTGTTGCCATACGCTCGGTAGCAGCTTTGGCCACACTTAGCTCAGCAGCTTGCTTCCGAAGTTTAGTACAAGTATCAGTTTCAACTTTTAATTTTTCATGCAATTCAATCATCTAAATTCACAGAAATAAAAATGTAATTTAAGCAAAGCGCTTAAGCAATCAAAATTGAAAATAAGCTCTACATTTTTAAGCTAAATAATATCTAAATATGCCTAAAAATACATTAAAAAACATGCAATATTTTTTTGAATCGAAAAATTATCCACTAAACATTACGAATAACTTAGCGTTTTAACAATCAATGTACCTGAAAATAAACATTATAATATCTAATTCTATTTTGATATGATTAAGTTCATTTTCTCTGCTACAGAAATGCATAAATAAAATAAATTTAAATGATTTTTTTCTAATTTCATCTTTTACACGTTAACATTGGCGGAAAAACTATTGAACATCGATTTTTACTTTACTTATACTTTAAATATATAAAATAATATAAGTATTTCCAACTTGTTTTTTGCTATAAAATATAAACATATAAAAATTACAGCTAAATCAACGCCAAAAAATGTTTGCAACAGAATTATATTAACAACACTACTGATAGACGAGTCGGTCAATCTCTTGTTCTGTTGACCTAATGGTTTTTCAACCCTTCGACCTATACCCTAAAGAACTAATGACTAGCCAACCTTTTTTTTCATTTATTTGAATTAAATTTCATAAGCTAAATTATGTAAAAACCTTAACGTCCAGACTTAAGTGATAAATTTACCTGTTTTTCTAGTGAATTAATTTTATCATTATGTTGTTGGTTGTTGTTCATTTCTTTTGTTCTTTTATTTTGTTCTTCATCGAGTTTCCTTTTCAATTCATGCAACAAAGATTCGGTCTTTCTGCGCATTTCACATTCGTTGTCGGCTTTTCGCTGAGCCTAGATAAATTGAAAAAAATATAAATAAGTAAGAATAAATAAATATATTTCTTCAACGTGAAACTATAAATATTTATATAGTCAATAGAAATTCAGTTATTTTAAATACATAGACAAATATATATTAAATGCATTTACATCTTTCAAGTCTTTGTGGAGATTGGTAATAGTAGTGTTTAAGGCCGATGATTTTTGCTTCAAAAGTAACTCTCGGTCAGCCCCATCTTGTAGCTGGACTAAAAGTTTACTATTCTGGTCACGTACGCCGTTTAATTCTTTCCGTTCATTTTCCAATTCTCTTTTAAGAACAACAATATGATTGGTTTCTTTCTGTAAAAATAAAGTACCTCGGCATATAAGTAATTTTAGCAATAACGTTTATATTAATTTCATTGCAAATCATGAATTTTATCGTAAACGCGTTTTAAGACTTTTGTTGGGAATTTTTTTTTAAATACAATGCAAAGATATGTTAAAATACTAGAATAAGTTGTAAATTAATTAAGTGGTTAATAATTTACAAGCATTCAATTCATAAATGTTTAAATTATTTAAAAATATGAAAATATAATATTACTTACACAATCCACCTTTTTTAAGTGCAGCACATGAAAAAATAACAAAAAAATAGAAATGTTAGCATAATTAAATAAAGCATTTAATATAATATTGTTAAAGTTAAGCATTAATCATATAATCGCAATGATAAAATAAAAATAGAACTCTGAAAAATAATATCATTTTTTTTTCAATATTTATATTTTCTTTATTTATCATTTACCAGTTGAAAAGAGAAAATTTGCATTCTCAAGTATATCAAAAAGTAGTAATAAAAAATATTAAATCAAGAAATAAACAAAGAACATAATTGTTTTACTACTTTTTTTCAATACAATATTATTAACAATTCTAATATTTAGATATAATAATTTTTTCACAAATACTTACAGTATCAGGTAAACCATTTATTGTACTGCTGCCCAATAATCTAAATAATGATTTACTCAATTAATAACAATTTTTATGTACAATTTTTAAGTTTTAAACAGTTTATTTATTATTTAATATCAAGTATTTGAGTTGTTTTTTTTTTTTTTTGTAAAATAAAGTACACTAGGAATTTTGATTCTTTTAAATCTCAAAAATAAAAGAAAATTTAACATACGTATTATGAAACATGGTGTGCCAAAACACTTGATTCTTGAGTGTTCAGCACACCACTGTAGTGACACCGTGTTTATAATGTTAAAACAAAAACACAACTACTTACTGGTAATCTCTAGAATAAGTGAATCCAACAAAGGGCAAGTGGTTTCCAGCAAATGCTTTAGGAACTGGAAAATTTTCTTCTGGGCCATCGTCTTTTTCAACATCATCGAAATTACTAGTGTCATCGTCGCCGTTTAATTCCGGGACAACGGGAGGCACACCTAATTTTTCGACACAAATGTTAGACGACACGATCATTTATAATTACGGAAAAATAATTCATACAATCTCTTAAGTTGTCGAACGTCCATTGATCGTTTTGAAAAAACAGATGTTCTTTAATTTCACTGATTCCATTTCTCCCGAGACGTTTTTTCCTAAAACACAAATAATTATATAGAAATATGAAATACATTTTTTGTTAACGCTCATACCTATTAGTGAGAAATGCATAAATCAATGATTTAGCGTTTTGGGATATTTCGGTGTCTGAAGGAAAACTCAATGAATTTTTATGGTCCATTATTTTGCTGTACGTTCCGACGAGAGAATCTGCATAGAACGGCGTATCTCCTATGAGCATCTCATAGACAAAAACTCCTACAGACCACCAATCACATTCTCTTCCGTAAACGCCGTGGTCTCCGGTTCCTGTTCCTCCCTGGGATTCCAACACTTCGGGTGAAATGTAATCGGGTGTTCCAACAGCTGTATCAGATCTAACCATGCCATCCTTAAAATAAAATATTGTGTTAAAAATCAACGTTAAAAACGACGGAAAACAAAAGTACGGTAAAATTATTATTACCGATCCCATTCTCATGCACGTTCCAAAATCGGCCAACTTTAAATGGCCATATTTATCTAGTAACATGTTATCAGGTTTAACGTCCCTGAAACAGATTACATTATGTAGCAGTCGGTTTATTAAATTTATTAAAAATATAAAACTATTACATACCGATGGACAAATCCCATTGAATGAATGGCGTCCAACGCTAAAACTACTTCGGCACAATAGAATTTTGCCCATTTTTCAGGAACATCATAATTAGACATTAGGTTTACTAGATCACCGCCTGAATGTGGGAAATTAAAACGATTAAATAAAACTAAAAAGGTGAGATACAACACACAGACAATGTGATAATTTAATTTTAATTAATATTTACTACTGAAAAAGTATATTATCAAATCGTTTTTATACCTGGCATATAGTCCATAACCATGTATAAATATTTATGATCTTGAAAGGCAAAATGGAGCTGAACAATCCACTCTGAATTTGCATGCGCCATGATATCACGTTCTTCCCAAAAAAATGCCGAGTCCGATCGTTTTATCTACAGTCGAAAAAGGTTTATGATTAAGTGATAATATGATTGAATTTTACATAATTACATGATAAATATTAAAATAATGTCTGATAAATATAAGAAACAACATACCATTTCAAATTTACTCAAAAGTTTCATTGCATATACTTTACGATTTGATTTATGACGAACCTATAAATATAAAAAGTAAACATTAATTCTATTAATATGAATTGATAAACCTTAAATTATTAAAGTGGAACAACAATCAATAAATAAAATTTAACTAAAACATAATATACATCGTATAATAATATACGCCATGTTTATTTCGATTTAATTAATTCAAATACTACAAATAGCTTACCAACTGAACTTCGCCAAAAGCCCCGCGTCCAATGACTTTTATAAGATTGAAATCATCGGGTTTCATACGCAGTTGACAAATATCAGATGCAAATTTATCATCTATAATACATTTCGAATTCGTTAATTAGTTAATAACTAATAAATAAATGAGCCGATAATAGATCTGACTTAAAATAATACAATCTCAATTATGAATTAAACAACAATATTTTGGATGGTTATATAATGTTACAGGGACTCGTTCACAAATCATTGTTTTATAATGCTTTAAATGGGCGACGAAAAATAAATAAATAACAATTTTTTGAATTTTAGTTACATTGAAAATTGCCAATTTAATAAGTTATTTTGAGTAAAACAAAGTACTTAAAGAATTCAACAAAAAAAATTGAACAGTGTGCTTTGAACAACTAAATTAAATAAACAAATAAGATAAAAATTTAAATCATTTTTAAAAATACTCGATTCCCTAATATATAAGTAGTAATTGTTTTTATCTTTTAACAATAAAATGTTTTTTATTTGATAATTATATAATTATTTGATATGAAAATGTCAACTAAAATCCTCCGTAATGTTTTAAGAGAGTACATTTCAACCAGTATAATTAATGTATTATTTTACTTACATCTATTCATATATGCTTCAACATTTTTCATTCGTTTAACTGCGGGGTTTTCACAATCAGCAACTAATGCTTGTACAGTATCCTAGAATTTAAAACAATCGAACAATTAAATTCGTTGATCGAATGTAATTGTAATTAAAACATATAGTAAAAACTATACTACACAAAATAAAAACTATTTATTGACTATAAAATAAATGCCACAATGGAATATGATTTAAAAGTTAAAAATTGTTCGTTCTAACAATCTTTATCCACACTTGTTAGATCAACTGTTAATCATTAACAAATTTTCAAAATGAATTTTTCTTATCAATTCCTAGTGGACTAATCATTGTAAAAACATATTATTCTATGTTGGAATATGAAATTTAATTAAACATACAATCGTATGAAATTTGAATTAATAACAAATAAATGTATGATAACTATTTGGATCACAAATTATAAAAATTATTGTAAATTAAGAACTATCCCAATGATTTAAACTTAAAAATAAATTTATGCAGGTAAATATTAAATATAATAAATTATATGTATGTTGAAAATCTGTTGGTTCTGTATCTGACAGACATGAAAAAATAACAACATTTAAATGCAAAGAATAAAAATATATTGAATTAAATTAAAACTAATAAGTGCCTTCAAATTGAATTATATTTAAAAATTTGACATAAACGTGTATTATCTTTCAATAATAATATGGAAATATTATTGAAAAAATTATCGGAAAATACTAAATAGAAAGTTGAATTTGTTATCAACAATTATCATTAATTATAAGACATTATTAAAGTTGTGCATAGGTTAACAATGTTGTCGAGTGTGTCATGATTTTAGTAAGAGTTCAAATATATTTGTACCAATGAATTTATTACACCTAAAAATATATTTAAAAGAATAGTACGTTGAAAATACAAAATAATACCATATTTATGATAAAAATATTAATTTAAATTATTCAAAAAAAAATTTGCCTATATTCAAGTTCACAAGTAAAAATCAAATTAAAAAAAGAAAAACCGTCTACAATCTTAAGTATTAATGTATTTAGTAATTTTTGTACGAATAATTCAATTGGTTTTAATTTTCATAAATGAGCCTAATTTGCTAATTTTAATGCTATCATATTTTCAGACAGTAAATTTTAACACGATACTCTATGTTTCAGTAACTTTTCCTATGTCAAAGAAAAATTTTAATAATGATAAATTTTGCCCGACAACTATTTTTATAACTAAAATGAGTAATTTTAATCATAACTTATTTTCATATTTGCATGAAAGACAAACGACTCTTAATTCACATAAGTTACAATTCAAAAATTAAAAGATTTGCGCTTACTTTTTTTTTTTATAAAAGGTATTTAAGTTTGAAATAATAAGTCCACTCACAAAAATGTAATGTCTTTTCTTTTTTTTTTACTCATTAATTTTTAAGATATTTTATTATTAAATTCAACTAAACCTATGCTTTATAATTGTTATTTAAATATCGTAACGAGATTTTGAGGCGTTTCTTTCAAATTTAAAATAGCACATACCACTAACAGAATAAAAACTAATACCTGGCATCAAAACCATTTTTAATTTTAAAATAACAAGTAATATTTTATTTAAAATAGACACAAAACAAAATTTATCTACTGTAAAAGCGAGGTATTTCTACTGAAAACAAGTTGATCAAAATAACTATTGACAAACAAATGTTAAGGAATATGATGTAAATATTACCTATAGAATAATATTATATAAAAGTGATAACTAGGGCTCGGAAGTTGTAGGAATCGCATATTATTCTGTATGCTATCGATTTATAGCAGACCAAACTAGAAATCCGAGCTACATAATGGAGAGTAAAAAAATCAAAAATTTAAAATTCATATTTTATCAATTTTAGCTAAAAAAAAGTGCATATTTATTTCATACGTATATTATGTATATTTCAAATTTTTATAAAAAAAATTTATTTTTTTTTACGTACATCAGCAACGATATTTTGGGAAATTATTTTGCATCAGAATTTGTTCGACAATAGTTTTTAATTTTTATACGATACCCAAAAACCACGAGAAGAGATTAGGGACATAATATGACTACAGCCCCACTAGTATAAATACTTTGGAAATTGCAATTTTTTTTACCATCGTATTATTTGGCTGATTTTTTTTGTTGACATATTAATGATGTTTTTAGTTTATAATATGATATCTAACTCACATTAGGAAAATTAAATATATTTAATACGTATCACTAAATAATTAATTTACCTATCAATTAAATAATTAAAACTTGTAATAAGTAATTGATTAATGATTTTATTTCAAATTAGGTGTTTATTATTTAAAGGCGATAAGCTAATGTTGTAGTAAATTAATTGGTCATTGCAATAATAATTATCAATAAAATATAAGGATGATTTAAACCAGTTTTCATAGAGAAAGCACTTTTAAGATCTTGAGAACAAATAAATTTAAAACGCAAGAAAAATCGTATTCTACATTGAAATATAACCGAAATGTAATAATTTATATTAAATAGTCTATTATAATGTGTTTAGTTCACAAAATATAAATAATAAACTGTTGATAATAATTATCAAGTAGACGCTTGAACTAAATGTGTAAACAACAAATATTATTTCCCCGACTACTAATGCTTAGGTAATTTTATTCTGTTACTTGAAAGAAAATCCGACACAAAAAGCAACTCATTACGCTTCAATTTCAAATAAAAGTAAAAATAACAGAGACACTGATATTACATTAGAAAGCTATTTTTAAATAATATAAATTAATTTTCAACTGTCAAAATTAGATTTTTAATAGTCTGTTACCTTTTATTTATTTATGAAAAACTGTATTTTATTTTATTACGTCACAACACTTAATTTTAACGACTACTATATATTATATTAATGTCATAGGTGAAATTATATCAATATTAATAAAAATGTTATGTCATGAATGACCACGATGGCTATCTGAAAATGTATACTTGGTAACTTAATTCGAGGGGCTCAAGGTCAATTTTACAGACATAAACATTTAGATTCCTGCGAGATAGGATGATAAATTATAATTGAATAATATGAATAATGTTTTTTTATTTTTCAAACAAAACAGTTCAAAATATATCTTAAGTACCTGATTCATTTCATACTTTCTGGTCTACTTTATTAATATAATATTTTAGAAAAAGTATTCCAAACAAAAGCCAATAAATATATATTATACGTGTGTGTGTTTGTGTGTTAAAGGAGTTTCATTAAAAACAGATTAATGTTGTACAAAACTTCTTCATATTTACTTAATATTAAATGTGCTGATTATTCTGTCACAGCAAATAATGAAGTATATTTAAGTTCAAAGTGCAGTGGGCAACTGATATAATGAATAATTTTTATTTATTTACCACGTTAAACATATTGTTTTTCTTATCAAATTTTATGATTGAGAAATGTGTAAGAATACTTATCCAAATTTAATAAAAGGTAACAAACAACTCGATATATCAATGTGTGACTGTGTGAAATGCTCTTATGGGAAAAAGGAAAGCGACTACGGAACAATAACTTATAGTTTATTGAATTGTACAAAGTACAAGGGACACATAATTATTATTCTTTTTCTTATTGATTGTGTCGCAAAAAATGTAAACAAACATATTAGCAAAGATAAATCTCAACTCGAATATGCACAAAGTTCATATTTTTTATTACAACAGTATAATAATAATATATTTTGTTTTACCTAAAGGTTAAGATTTTGCTCAATAACCGCTTACTGGGAATATTAACAATCAAAGGCGGCACTAAGAAAATAAATCATTATTGTAGTTATCAAAATTTTGTGGGAAATTTTTAGTTAAAAACTCTTCAGAAATATGGTACCTACGCCGCCGATTTAAAATTATGTATTACGTCTATTAACAAAATATAATAAATTCTTTAATATTTTTCCGTTACTATGCACCGTGTACATTATAGGTGTATTATAATATATTTTAAATAATTTATGTTATACTGATTATAATATACTATAGAAATGGCGATTCTTACTTATGTGTCATTCAATTATATAAACTCTGTTTGTGATAAATGATGACCTCCAAAGTCAAAATTATACATCTTTTGCAGTTTATTTATATTTATTGGTATACATTATCTCAGTCTTACACTGTTTAAGAGTATATTAATATGTTTGCACATAATGGTAAATAAATTACTTTGGAAAAATTTAAAACTCAACCACTCTACTGCAGTAAAAACGATAGATGAGAATATATATTTTAGGGCAACACATATTTTTAACAAAATATTTACCTACCTAATTCTTAAATATTATTAACACAAATATGAATTATCCAAAATAATGCGATTGTTTTTTAGATTTCACATTGTTGAAAGAAGAAGTATAAAAACTGGTTTATCGGGTAATGGAAAGTGTTATTCTAATAAATTGTTATAAAATCATTCACTAAACAGTAAGTATGCCCGTGTTTTTGTAATACAAGTACCTACCTATGCCAGGTATGGAAAGTAAATATTTCATTGATGTGGGTTTAATATATTAATTAATCGAAAAACAAAATGACTATATTATCTTAATGCGTAGTAAAGCTTACATTTTTGAAACTGAATGCAATTTATTCACAAAAATGTAAACATGGTTTATTTGTAATAATAAAAATGATATTCTCACCAACAAAGAGTCTACATTTGACACGTTTCTCGGATCCCGTATTTTTTTCTCGAGAATTTGTAGTCTCCGTATCCTATCCTCTTCTTTGAAGGCGTCCATCTCTTTCATTCCTAAATTGAAAATCAAACCGCAAACAAATGAAACCGGGAGTAAGGTGTAGGCGTTATTGTACAAAATGACTGTGAATAGATGTTTCTTGGGAGAACGGAAAAACAGAAGACGAATAGGAACACGAATGAAACGACGAGACGTGCGGGACGGGTGTGTATCGTTGACGAAACGACGATGTGTGCTCACCTTCGGCGCCAAAGCGTTCAAAGCGAATAGTCTGCGCGCCGGCCGGCCGGCCGACCGAGTCGAATGTGTCGTCGGAGGTCGCAGCACTGGCTCAAAGGCCAAAGCGGTCAGCTGTGCGGGACGTACGGTCGTCTGCGGCACGCATGGCGTTTGTTTTGCAGTTGGCGAAATGGAAACAGGTCGAACACCATGCGCGGCATCTCACTGCGCCGTCGGGCTCGCGGACGAGCTGTCGAACGAGCGAGCGGCTGGGCGTCGCGGCGGACCGACGCGGCGGCGACCGGGCGTGCGGCGGCGGCGGCGGCGGTCGGACATCGGAGTAACGATCCGAAACGCGCGGGCGGCCGCGCGACCGGTCGACGGTTGCCGTTCTTCGGGACGGACGGACGGACACGGCGATCCCCCGGGAGAGGACGAGTAGTGAAAAACGAACGGACGGACGAGACCGCCGCCGGCGACGACGACGCGGGTTCGCGGTTCGGGCGGACGAGTGACGGACCCCGGGGGCCCGGAGACGAATTGTTGCGCGCGGAATCGCCCAAAGGGACTGCCGCGGAGACCAGGACACCGGAGTAAGTAGTCGCCGCAGTAGTAG